>JBBDGP010000520.1:2235000-2617500 GCA_037952835.1 Lithobates septentrionalis | reverse complement strand
TGCTACCACACTTCTGGTGGTGTACACAATACAGTGCAGCCACAGTGCGATTGCTACTACTCTTCTGGTGGTGTAGACAGTACAAAATACAGTGCAGCCGTAGTTCAGTTGCTACCACACTTCTAGTGGTGTACACAATACAGTGCACCTGTAGTGCAGTTGCTACTACACTTTTGGTGGTGTACACAGTACACAATACAGTACAGCCATAGTACAGTTGCTACTACTTTTCTGGTGGTGTACACAGTACACAATACAGTGTAGTATGGTGTTGCAAAACAAAATATACATCAGGCCACCAAGGAGAGGCAGACACTCACAGGCCACTAAAAGAGGGCAAGCAGGCTCTGTGTCTACAGTCAACAGTGCTGGCCGTGGACATGGTGCATCCTCTGCACGTGGCCGTGGGGCATGCTTGTCCTATTTTTCTGCTGCGGGTCATGTTATTGAGCCAGAACATGCAGAAGAGTTGGTGGAGTGGATAACAAAGCTGTCCTCATCCTCCTCATCCTCTGTCACCCAGGCTCAGAGTAGTTTGCCTTTCAAAGCAGCTGCCTAAGTGGCCTATTCAACCGGCTCCTTGTCCACAGTCACTCCTTCCTTAGCCCCACCATCATGCATGGAGGAGTCCCCCGAACTATTCGACCACAGTGTTGGGTACATGCTGCTGGAGGATGCGCAGCGATTTGAAGGCTCCGATGTTGGTACCCAGGTTGAGGAAGGGAGTAACGTGAGCCTAGAGAGAGGGGGTGCCCAAGAAGGACAAGAAACTGCCAGTCATGTTCCCCCAGCTGCAGCATACTGCCAAGTTTGCTTCAGTGACAAGCAGGGAGGGGATGATGAGGTCACTGACTCTACTTGAGTACCTGATATAAGAGAGGGGGAGAAGGCACATCTCCAATGAGCCAGGATGCCCCCAAGGGGGCAGCTTAAGGGCAGCCACCCTATTGCATCACACTGCAGAGCTCCGCAGGTGCAGGGCACTACTGACTCCCCGCTGATTTTGAAAAGTTCTTTGGTTTTTTGACACGTATGCAGCAGATCACACCATTTCTGTTTGCAACCTATGTCTGAAGCAGATCAAGCGTGGCCAAAACAGCACATGCTTGACCAGACGTATAATGACCTTCCATGCAGTCCTTAGGCAACAGCTCTTTAAAGACCAACATCAAAGAAAAAGGCAGACCTTTCCTTGCTCCTCATCTGGGAACTCCAACCCCACTATACCTCCAGTCCTCTCAAAAACCCGCACTGAGAGGAATGAAGGTATAGCAATAGGTGAACCAAGTACTTGCAGCCAATCTGCTAGCAGTACACCATCTGATTTTAGCAGGCAGATTTCCCTACCCCAGTTACTAAACCGTAGAAAGAAATTCGGTCCCAGCCATCCACATGCTCAGCGTCTGAATGCTAGCTTGGCCAAATTGCTAGCACTAAAATTGCTGCCTTTTCAGCTGGTAGACTCTGCCCCCTTTCGTGAATTTGTGGAATGTGTTCCAAAATGCCATTTCTTTTCACGAAAGGCCATTCCTGCTCTCTACTGGCATGTGGAAGGCAAGAGCAAAAGAGAGGGGCAGTGGGACTTTAAATGAGGCATGGGTAGGTCTTTGAAAAAGTCTAGGATACCTTATGTTAAATTAACTATCACCACCCCTTGAGGGGCTTAAAAGCTGTATAGCCATAGAGAAATGCTAATCAAAGAAATGCATAGACATCAATTCATGAGTAATATAATAATACTAATAATATAATGCATCATAATATACAATACATAAATCATGCACATCGAGGCACAATAAAAATAGTAGTCATGTTGATAGAAACGTTGTTTATAAACGCTGTTTGAAAATAATTGATACAAGCAATCACAGTTCTAAAATGGGTATACAAAAAAGGTGAACAAGGTATTCCGAATAACAATGTTAGTAAGTATAAATGGTATACGATAGAATTCATAGATGAACCAAACTTGAAATGGCAACCCTGAGTGTAGACTCTACGCGTTTCATGGCGTTTAAAGCCAATCATCAGGAGTGGGATGCATCAAGAGATGACTAGAAAAATAAATAAAACAAATCAATAAATAGATCATTGAAGTCTCAATTAGAATCATGCTTACACAAGGTAAAGCAGGTATTTTAGAATATATAAATACACATTACCTTTTGGCAACAACCCAGTACATAACCCAACAGTCCAATTGTGGAATAATGAAGGTGGCCCTGAGAGAGCTGTCTCCCCCGGGGTTGAGGCCGAGGACACACAAGGCTAACCCCCAAACCGAAAGTCTCCATGGGGGCTGGAGAATCAGAGAGGGGGTAGAGAGGAACAGCAGCCAGGGAGAGAGCCAGACAGCCAAAACACACTTCCCAAGTAGGAGGCATACATGTATGGGCCACAGATGAAGTTCTGCAATAAATGAAAGAAAGCTCTCTCAGGGCCACCTTCATTATTCCACAATTGGACTGTTGGGTTATGTACTGGGTTGTTGCCAAAAGGTAATGTGTATTTATATATTCTAAAATACCTGCTTTACCTTGTGTAAGCATGATTCTAATTGAGACTTCAATGATCTATTTATTGATTTGTTTTATTTATTTTTCTAGTCATCTCTTGATGCATCCCACTCCTGATGATTGGCTTTAAACGCCATGAAACGCGTAGAGTCTACACTCAGGGTTGCCATTTCAAGTTTGGTTCATCTATGAATTCTATCGTATACCATTTATACTTACTAACATTGTTATTCGGAATACCTTGTTCACCTTTTTTGTATACCCATTTTAGAACTGTGATTGCTTGTATCAATTATTTTCAAACAGCGTTTATAAACAACGTTTCTATCAACATGACTACTATTTTTATTGTGCCTCGATGTGCATGATTTATGTATTGTATATTATGATGCATTATATTATTAGTATTATTATATTACTCATGAATTGATGTCTATGCATTTCTTTGATTAGCATTTCTCTATGGCTATACAGCTTTTAAGCCCCTCAAGGGGTGGTGATAGTTAATTTAACATAAGGTATCCTAGACTTTTTCAAAGACCTACCCATGCCTCATTTAAAGTCCCACTGCCCCTCTCTTTTGCTTTTTAATGTATATACAGGGATGGAGACATGGTTATGGTAATTGTGGGGCCCAATCAGGTCAAGTGCTTTACAATATGTGGAAGGCAAGGTTTTGGCCTCGTTGGATAGGGCGGTCAGCAGTAAGGTGCATTTTACTGCTGACTCTTGTGCAGCAGGCATGGACAGGGACGTTACCTTTATTTCACGGCACACTGGGTAACTCTACTGGCAGCTGGGAAGGATGCAGGACAGGGTTCAGTATTGTTGGAGCTTGTTCCGCCACCACGCCTCCAAAATGCTAGTGGTGATTCTGCCACAGCTCTCTCCTCCACCCTTTCCTCTCCTTCTTCCTCTATGGCCTCTTCCTCTGCAGATTTGTCCTCTGAACAAGCGGTGCTTTCGTAGGCATTCAAGGGGCTACGCAAGCACTCAGGCAAAAAGATGCTTGAGTTGGTCTGCTTAGGGGACAGGAGCCACACTGGGGCAGAGATTCTGTCAGCTCTGCAGGGGCAGGCCCAGAGGTGGTTGATGCCACGCCAGCTTCAGCCAGGAATGGTTGTACAAGACAATGGCACCAACCTCCTCTCCGCCCTCCGACAGGGACACTTGACCCATGTTCCATGTTTGGCTCACGTCCTGAATTTGGTGGTGCAGTGGTTCTTGAGCAAGTACCCAGGCTTACAGGATTTCCTGAGGCAGGCCAGAAAAGTCTGTGGTCATTTCCGCCAGTCATACAATGCCAGTGCTCGGCTGGCTGACATTTAAAAGGGAATGCAACCTGCCCACCAACCGCCTTATTTGTGACATGCCCACCAGGTGGAACTAAACGTTGGCAATGCTGCAGCGGCTGCACACGCAGCAGAGGGCCATCAATGAGTACCTGTGTGTGAGTATGGCACCAGGACAGGGTCAGGTGAGCTTGGCTTTTTTTCACCACGCCAGTGGCTACTGATCAAGGATGAATGCACTGTCCTGTCACCATTTGAAGAGGCAATGAGGATGGTGAGCAGTGACAATGCATGCATCAGTGATACTGTCCCTCTTGTCTTCCTGTTGGAGCACATGCTTTGTGGAATAATGGACAGGGCACTTGAGGCAGAACAGCGGGAGGAAGAGGAGGACTTCCTTACCTTTCGAGGCCCCCTTTATACAGATAGTATTCCTGCGGGCCCGCCAAACACACAGGAAGAAAAGGAGGAGGATTGTGTCAGCATGGACGTGGAGGATAACACTCAGCAGCAGTCTTCAAGGGATTGTTTTCAGTCCCCAGAAACCCAAGGAGTTGTACGTGGCTGGGAGGAGGTTGTTACAGATCCTGTGATCCTTAGTGACCCACAGGACTCAGAATCGAATGCCTCTGCAAACTTAAGCTGCATGGCCTCCCTGATTCTGCAAAGCCTGCGAAAGAACCCTAGGATTCGTGGTATCAAGGAGAGGGATCATTACTGGCTGGCAACCCTTCTTGATTCACGTTAACAAGGGTAAGGTTGCAGAACTCAGCCTGCCTTCGCAGAGGGAGCAGAGGATGAAACATCTTCAGGAGGCCTTGAAGAAAGGTTTGTGCAATGCATTTCCAGACCCTGGGAGGTTACAATTTCCTGGTGCTGGACAACGTGTTGCTGATGCTTCCTTCAGTCAGAGAAAGAGCGGTGGAGAAGCTGGCTGGCTGATTGATGCCTTCAGACAATTTCAGTCCTCAGCGCCAAGGTTTGATTGGTTCAAGCAAACATCCCTAGCATCTGCATTACACGGTGCAGTAATATCTAGGGGTAAGAGCAGACCTGGAGACCTTTCCAACAGAGCATCCACTGGGTTACTGGGTCTTAAGGATGGACCACTGGCCAGAGCTTGCTCAATATGCAATTGAGCTACTGGCCTGTCCTGCATCCAGCGTTCTTTCTGAACGCACATTCAATGCTGCTGGAGGGTTTGTAATGGATCATAGAGAGTGCCTGTCCACAGACTCAGTTGATAGGCTCACATTCATAAAAATGAATCAGTCTTGGATCAGCAGCTATCAAGCACCTGTTGCTGATGTAACCGATTTAATTTTATATGGATGTGAGATCCCTTGAAGACTGCCTATGCTGGGTGACTGTCCTATTCCTCCTCAAACTTCATGATGCTAGCTTCTAAGAATATTTTTGGTTTAGGGCACCACCACCACTGCCTAAGGCCCCTGTTTAACAGGGGCATGTATTTACAATTTTTGATCTAATATTTCACAGCAGGGCCCGTTTCTGCGCCTAACAAGAGTATCTGTGAGGACCTAGTGTTATGGTACCACCAAAACCAAAGGCCCAATTTTTCTGACCCTGTTTAACAGAGCCATGTAATTACAATTTTTTATCTAATATTTCACAGCAGGGCTCGTTCTTGCGCTCAACAAGAGTATCTGTGAGGGGTTACAGTGTTCTGGTACCACCAACAGTGAAGACCCAATTTTCTGCAGAGTATATAGGGCAGGCCGTATAGTATATATACTGCTGTTCAGAATATATAGGGCCTGGGGGACCCCACGCTTTTTTTTTTGGGTGCGGGATAATGGATGGGGGGGGGCAACCCATGCCGTTTTCTCAGCAGCAATAGCTGTTTTAAATGACTTTTTTCCTTTGGAAATTTCATTTTGCTGCGGGACTGTTCTAAACATGGGAAAAATGCGCCACTTTACAGGCATACTATAGACACCCCCCAGGTACAATATTTAAAGGAACATTTCATTTTTATTGTTGGGGGCTGGAGCCAGGTCCACAAACACTTTTTATGGCAATAACTTGAAATAACTTGCATATTAGCCTTTAAAATTAGCTTTTTGATTTTTCACGTTCATGTCCCATAGACTTTAACAGTGTTCGCGTGTTCGAACAAACTTTTTGCCCTTTTTGCATGTTCCGCTGTGAACCAAACGGGGGGTTTGTGGCTCATCCTTAATTACAAGGGATTTTTACATTCCTTGTAATAGGAATAAAAGAGACAACTTTTTTTTATAGAATAGTGTAAAAATAAAAAGTTAAATAAATAAAAAGAAAACATTTTTTGAACGCGCCCCGTCCCGCCAAGCTTGCGTGCAGAAGCGAATGCATATGAAAAACGGTGTTCAAACCACACATGTGAGGTATAGCCACCATCGTTAGAGTGAGAGCAATAATTTTAGCTCCTCTGTAACTAAAAACATGCAACCTGTAGAATTTTTTAAACATCGCCTATGGAGATGAAGTGAGCGCAATTTTGAAACTTGACATGTTGGGTATCAATTTACTTAGCAAAATATCATCTTTCACAATATAAAAAGAAATTGGGCTAACTTTACTGTTCTCATTTTTTTATTCAAAAAACTGTATTTTCCTTTAAAAAAGTGCGCTTGTAAGACCGTTGCGTAAGTTCAGTAACAGAAAGTATTGCAACAACTGCCATTTTATTCTCTAGGGTATTAGAAAAAAAAACAATATATAATGTTTGGGGGTTCTAAGTAATTTAGCGAAAAAAAAAAAAAAAAATCTCAGGAAGAGGCTCAGTCCTTAAGTGGTTAACCAATTTCTGATAGGAATATGGGTATAAATATTGTTCTTCATGGGGATTATGGGCGGAATATCATAGCTACACATCCTATGTAATACATTTGATCTGTTTCTCATAAGAATATGGGTATAGTTATTG
Source organism: Lithobates septentrionalis (assembly GCA_037952835.1). NCBI lineage: Eukaryota > Metazoa > Chordata > Amphibia > Anura > Ranidae > Lithobates > Lithobates septentrionalis. Next base: position 2,610,763 of record JBBDGP010000520.1, on the reverse strand, counting down.
TTTTGAAGGGGGATTATGGATGGAAAATCATGTTTACACCTAACAACAAACATATTTAATCTATTTCTGAAACAAATATGCACATAATTATTTGTTTACATTGGTATTATGGGTGGAATATCATGGTTACACATTCCAAGTAACATATTTAAACTGTTTCTGATAAGAATAGTGGAATAATTATTTTTATACATTGTTATGTATTATGGGGGAATGTCATGGTTATGCTTAACAAGGAACATATTTAACCTGTATCTAAAAATATTATTGGTATAATTGTTTTCTACATGGGGATTATGGATGGAATATCATGGTTACGCTTGACAAGAAGCATATTTAACATGTTCTTGATAAGAGAATGAATCAGACATAGGTTAAATATGTTCCTATGTATGCTTAACTGTAATTTTCCACCCATAATCCCCATGTAGAAAAACAATTATATGCAAATTCTTATCAGACATAGGTTAAATATGTTCTTATGTATGTTTAACGGCAATATTCCACCCATAATCCCCAAGTAGAAAAATAATTATGCGTATATTCTTATCAGAAATGGGTTTAATATGTTCCTAGGTATGTTTAACTACAATATTCCACCCATAACCCTCATGTAGAAAAAAAATATATATGCATATTCTTATCAGAAATAGGTTTAATATGTTGCTATGTATATTTATAAACAATATTCCACCCATAATCTCCATGTAGAAAATAATTATATGCATATTCTTATCAGAAATGGGTTAAATAGGTTCCTATGTATATTTATAAACAATATTCCACCATAATCCCCATGTAGAAAAATAATTATATGCCTTTTCTTATCAGAAATAGGTTTAATATGTTGCTCTGTATGTTTAACTACAATATTCCACCCATAATCCCCATGTAGAAAATGTATTATATGCATATTCTTATCAGAAATGGGTTAAATAGGTTCCTATGTATATTTATAAACAATGTTCCACCCATAATCCCCATGTAGAAAAATAATTATATGCATATTCTTATTAGAAATGGGTTAAATAGGTTCCTATGTATATTTATAAACAATATTTCACCCATAATCCAAATGTATGAAAATTATTATATGCATATTCTTATTGGAAATGGGTTAAATAGGTTCCTATGTATATTTATAAACAATATTCCACGCATAATCCCCATGTAGAAAAATAATTATATGCATATTCTTATCAGAAATGGGTTAAATAGGTTCCTATGTATGTTTAACTACAATATTCCACCCATCATCCCCATGTAGAAAAATAATGATATGCATATTCTTATAAGAAATGGGTTAAATAGGTTCCTATGTATATTTATAAACAATATTCCACCCATAATCCCCATGTAGAAAAATAATGATATGCATATTCTTATCAGAAATAGGTTTAATAGGTTGTTATGTATGTTTAACTAAAATATTCCACAATATTCCACATATTCCATAATCCCCATGTAGGAAAATAATTATATCCATATTATTATCAGCAATGGGTTAAATATATTCCTATGTATGTTTAACTGTAATATTCCACCCATAATCCCCATGTAGAAAAATCATTATATGCATATTATTATTAGCAATGGGTTAGATATGTTCATTGTCAGGAGTTAACATGATATTCCTCCCATAAACCCCATGAGAAATAATTATTCTACCCATATTCCCATCAAAAACAGGTCAAATGTAATTTTTACATTACTTTTGTATAATTTACTATGATCTTGTTGTACAGCTGCAAATATATCAGCAAGTGAACAGTTAAACATTAGCAACTGCTTCTTGCAACATTGTATCAAGCACTGTGAGAAAGAATAACATATTTTTAGAAACAACAGAATCATTACCATATATATGTGTGTAAAGTACACTGACATCTAGTGAGGGTTCTCAGTATTGCAGCCAATAATGCAATCATCCCATCATCCCAATATGTAGTTTAGTACGTCGCGGCTCAAGCCAGCCAGTTGGTGCATTGTGACATCAAGTACTGTTGCTCCACCCAGGAAGGTTATTGCCGTTGCTGTGAGGAAAATTATACCATTGGATAACTCGCTGCAGGAGAGAGGATGTCTTTACTGGATGAGCTCGTGGAGGTGTATTCCATGGCTGAGCGATCAGTGTGAACCCTTTTGATCTCTTTAATTTGAGATCCAGCAACTCTGGTAAGCAGCGATGATTTTTTGTTTTTATGAAAAGAACAGTGTGATCTTTGGAGTGTCCTTTCACATATTTGCACTTACTGAAACACTTTATGGACTTTATCACCACTGTTATTATTTTGCCTAATCTTTTGGTCTTTATTACTTTGTGTCATAATCCCCTTTTTGCATTAAGGGAGCTATTTCATTCAGTTGCGCACTTTATTCTTTTCACATACCGTATATACTCGAGTATAAGTCGTTCCGAGTATAAGTCGAGGCCCTAATTTACCACAAAAAAATGGGAAAAACGTATTGACCCGAGTATAAGACGAGGGTGAGAAATGCACAGCTACTGTAAGTGGAAAAGAGGGTCAACAATGCCCATTTGCAGCCTCACTGTGCCCATTTGCATGCCTCACTGTGCCCATTTGCAGCCATAGGTCCCCCGAACTTCAAACTCGGTAGTTAAGTGTTCCTAGATGCCCCCTAGCTGCAGCCAAAATTTGGGGTCTCTGAACCCGAAGTGTCCCGAAATTACATTGCTGCAGGTGGACACAGTTGACCGATTTTGGGGCCCCGTATCTCGAGCTAGGAACCCTACATTTGGTGTGCAAACCCAGTGGAACTAGCACCATAACCTATCCAAAGCTGGGATTTCTAGCACCAAGTGGCCCCGAGATACAGGGCCCCAAAAATCGGTTCAGAAAATGTCAAGCACTACTCTGCAGCAGAGAATGACATTTTCTGAACCTAGTTTGGGGCCCAGTATCTCGGGGCCACTTGGTGCTAGGAGCCTCAGCTTTGGATATGTTATGGTACCATATCCACTGGGTTTGCACACCAACTTTGGGGTTCTTAGCACCAAGTGGCCCTGAGATACGGGGCCCCAAAATCGGTTCAGAAAATCTCAAGCACTTTTCTGCAGCAGAGAATGACATCTTCCGAACCGATTTTGGGGCCCCGTATCTCAGGGCCACTTGGTGCTAGGAACCCCAAATTTGGTGTGCAAACCCAGTGGACCTGGACCATAACATATCCAAAGCTGGGGTTCCTAGCACCAAGTGGCCCTGAGATACGGGGCCCCAAAGTCGGTTCGGAAATGACACATGGCAGCTCCTATCTAGGTAGACGGAGACTCTTTACCACGTGATCAGCCATGTCTAATCATGGCTGATCACAGTGTAAACAGGAAGAGCCGTTGATTGGATTTTCCTCACTCACGTCTGTCAAACGAGAGTAGAGGAGAGCCGATCAGCTGCTCCTCTGACAGGGGGGGTCTGTGCTGATTGTTTATCAGTGCAGCCCCCCGAGGATGCCCACTCTGGACCACCAGGGACACCACCAGGGACACCAGGAATGCCCACCACTAGTCACCATCAGGTATGCCACCCATGGCCACCAGGGATGCCAATCAGTGCCCACAATTGATGCCAATCAGTGCCCACAATAGATGCCAATCAGTGCCAAACAATAATGCCTGCCAATCAGTGATGCCCATCAGTACCATCCATTAGTGTACATCAGTGCCCATCCATGCTGCCTTTCAGTGCCCATCAGTGCCACCTTTCAGTGCTGCCTTTCAGTGACTATCAGTGCCGCATATCAGTGCCACCTATCAGTGCCGCATATTAGTGCCCATCCGTGCCCATCAGTGAAGGAGAAAACTTACTTATTTACAAAATTTAGTAACAGAAACAAAAAATTTATTTTTTTTCAAAATTTTCGGTCTTTTTTTTATTTGTTTAGCAGAAAATAAAACTTCTTCTATATTTATTGCTCATTGGAATGCACAGTGTGATACCTTTGTTTAATATGCTCCTAAAGCATTTCCATTTTGCTTTTACTTTTGCTTTTACTTGTAAGTGCACTCTATTTTAAATAAAATTGGTTTTAAGAAACTTGCTGCACTATGGGGATCCCTTTTGCTTTATGAGTCCACTGCAGGAAGGAATCACAATATTTTAAAGGGCCATGCACCTATTTAAACTGGATGTGTTGTACAATATCTTAAGTGGAAATTGGAGGAGAAAATTGAAGTGTGATTATAACCAAGTGGAATTTACAGCAACCCCTAAATGGAAAATGTGTTATTTGACCTGACACTGGGCAGGTCCACTACATAATATGCTCACTGCTCATAAGTGAACAGCGATGATATTCACAGTGTATATCATTTTATTGGACCATCAAAGGTGGAAGATCAGAAGAATTACTTTATTTGGACACAAAGAACTTTGATGAACACTGTAGTAGTATTGTATTATATGTTTTTGACTTTTATCATTTATATGGAGTTTAACACATTTGGAGTACACGATTAGCACAATTTTGTTTGTAGAGGTAATAGGTAGGCGCAGCAGTGTCACTTCTGGATTTTAATTGTATACACGCAGGGTGGGGAACACAGATTACTACTATCAGCCACCATTATTTTAATAGTATTTTCTAGGGGTTTTTTTGTAGTTCTTTCCACATAACATGTAAAGGGTAGCACGAGATTGACATACCACACATTTATTTGTTGTGCAACAGAGTGACCTAGAGTAATGTAAGGACAGCCAGCCAGAAGCAGATAGTATAAACCCCCAGAAGCTACACTGCCTTAGGTCCTGGACTATGTTAGGTCTATGTCTGCCTGCAGGACTTCAGTGTTCAGGAAGGTAAGAATTGCTAAAGTCTATGTAAACACCATGAATCAGGGAGGAACAATCTGCAAAAACGAGGGAAAAAATAGTTATTTCTGCCGACGCAGTTGGTGCACTAATGATGATGCTAAGTGGCTTTCTGATACTCCCAGTTCAGGGAGGTGGGGACCTGATGAAGAGCTCTTGTAGGAGGAACTTTAATAAGGCTTAAGAGTAATGAAAAGGCCAACAACAAGTGTAGATTGGAGTTAAATGGATGTAAGAATCCAGGGCTTACTACGCATGCACCAATGGCGTGTTGCCGCAAGAGGAAAACCATGCATGCTGTGCAACTGTGCATGCGCCAAAAGACCCCTCAGGGCGCCAACCCACACTTGGCAGAAGACTTGATGGAAAAGGGCAGGAAAATGCCCAGGACGTGCACAGGAAGTGACCTCAAACTTCCCTATATAAGCCCAGCCCAGACACTGCCAAATTGCTGGATTATCTTCAGTCCCCCCTTGTTCCTGTGCTAGTGTGTAATCTGTCTGAACATGTTGTGACCTGGAAACCTATTTGACTACTCTTGATTGCTGCTTGCCATTGACCTCGGATTCGTACCTTAACCATTCTACTTCTTTGCCCATTTTGTACTCAGCTGCCAGATTGGAACCAACCCCAGCTTGGATCTCAACCATTCTTCTTCGGATTAACCCTTTTATGCTTCGTTGCCCAACTGGACTTGACCTCGGCTCGGATCTCGGCCTAAGGCTTGCACAGTGCTCCGCACTCCTGGAACCCCTGCCACTCGGTTAAGGACCCGAGGTGCAAGGGAGGCCTCCCCACTACTTCAGTCTCACATCAGGTACGTGGCCCTCATGACAGAATAATCCAGCCATGTCTGAGACTGAGGGGAGTGCTTCCGCCTTCGAGGCCCTGTGCCTCGAAGGCGGAAGTGGCTTCTGTATCTCAGGCCCTGACGTCCATACAAGAGGGGTACTTTCAACTGGAAGGTCGGCTGACTGCAATGGCCAATCCCTCAGTTCTGAGCCCTGTGGAACCACCTGTTATGGCTATGAAGCAGCCCATCTCTACTCCAGCTCCTGAACCACAGGTTCCTATGCCGGAATGCTTTTCAGGGGTTCGCCACAAGTTTCGGGCTTTCAGGAACGCCTGACAGCTATACTTTACCTTACAGCCTAGGACCTTCTCTTCAGAGGATACACAGGTCGGGTTCGTAGTAGCCTTACTTACAGAAGAACCTCAAGCATGGGCTCATCAGCTATTGGAAAGGGAGGGTCCTATACTGCACTCACTGTCTTCTTTCTTCGATACCATGGCAATCCTCTATGATGACCCACAATGAACCACCACGGCTAAAACAGTGTTGACCTCTCTACAACAGGGGAAACGCCCTGTTGAAGACTACGTGATGGAATTCCGCAAGTGGGCTGCAGACACTGCATGGAACGACGCTGCCTTGCGCCATCAATTTTGCCTGTCCAAGCCCCTCAAAGACGAATTAGCAAGAGTGGGGCTCCCTGATACTTTAAACCTACAATTCAGTTGGCTAGGGAATGATCTGGTATGGCCCATCCCACATGGATGCTCCCACGAGTACCAAAGGCTCCACACCTGAGAACCTCTGACACCCACGCATCAACCCTGTCACGGAACGTCCCACACTCCGCTTGAGTGCTACCGTCATATACCACTTCCTCCCAGTCTGTATACAGATATCAAATATTCCAACCTCTCTGAGCAAAAAACAAGGCGACACTTGCTTGTTGCTAACATGAACTCACTTTATTTAGAATCAAAATTACAAGACTTTATATGCCGTTGGAACCTCCTCTAACAATACAACTGTAACCTAATTAACCTAATTAACATGAGCTAATTAACTAATCCTTTATACAGCCTAGGTGACTGAGACATGCAGCAGCTCCAATAGGAGTCGTCCTGTCTCCTACATTGTATAGAGGACAATGTAGTCAGCTCATTCAATTAACATAAACACAGGTAGTTGGAGTTGATGACACCAGCATCTCCTCACAGGATGTGTCCCAACAGTATGAATCAGTCTTATCGAAAGTGGGTGTGGAAGGAGTGGAAGGAGTGGGGAGTGGAGCGAGTAGCCTGTTGCGAGCCTCGCTACCCCACTGTCTATCTGCCGTTATCAGTGTTGGCGTGCTCGGCTGGCTGCAGTACTAGGCAGCCGGTGTCTGGGCCTGGGCCCTGGTGTTGCAGCAGGAGAGGAAGACGGAGAAAGTGTTGTCGGTCACCGAAGCAAGCTAGCTGCACTGTAGCGCGTCCCTTGAAGCCGCGGCAACTACTGTGCCTGCGCGCCTGGGAGTCGGTGGGGCGGCTTCAGCATTCCGTCACGGAGCGGTGAGCGAGGAGGGGAAGTGGATGGCTGGAACGGGCGGATCTGGAGACCGGTGGTGAGCCTATGCTTATATCAAACTGCCTATGCCACATCCAGGAGGCCGGTAAGAAGCTGGATGCTGGGTCCTGGGACTTTGGGGATCAGAGCAGGTGAGCGGGACTTGGAAAGAGAGTTGTAACCCCTCAACTTATTACAGCCCAGTGTGTTTGGCTAAAAGCCAAAGGCCGCTACCCTGTGGTTCAATAGCCCAACAGGGGGAAGGAGAAGTGATCGGGCAGCTGTGACCTATCTGATCAGTTTGTTAACCTCTTTGAACTGTTGAACATGCATATTGGTTGAGTGGAGACTGCAGGGGTGTAAACAGAGCCTTGCATTAAAGAGATAGTATTTACCTGTGTGATCCCGGCCAACCTCTCCTGCTGTTCCCTGGTTTCCCCCGTGCCCCACTTGTCCCCACTGGTGGTGTTGGGTATCCAGGTACATAAAGGTTACAACGGCAATGTCAAGAAGGAGAGGGGAGGAGCCAGTCAATATGGAGAACTTAGGGCCCCAGTCGTTACGATCTGCAAAGGAGAAGGGGAACCAGGCGGCAGCAGCTGCAGCAAAATTGGAGAGGTTTGCACACACTCCTGAACAGACCCCCATTAAGAACGGGCAAGCTCCGCAACTCAAGACCACCGGGGATAGGAAAAGTCATGGACAGGCATCTTCAACCCCAGCTGGAGCAGGGCATAAAAATCCAATTGTTAATAAAGGCTCAGGGGCAGGGGAAAAAGCCCATTTACCACCACCAGCAATGGCCTCTGCTACAGAGGTAGAACCAACCCTGAGGGAAGTTTTTCATGCGATTAACTCTTGCAGAGCATCAGTGGAGGGGTTACGCTGCCAAATTAAAGAGATTAAGGATGAACTATTACTAATAAAGCAGGAATTGCAAAAGGCAGTAGACAGAATAACTGGCTTGGAGGGAAGAGTGAGCCAAATGGAGGACGATGTTTTTCCCCTACAGCAAGATGTTAAATCTATGAAGGAACAACTGGGTAGAATTAATGAAAAAATGGATGAAATGGAAAACCGCCTGAGAAGGGACAACATAAGAATAGTGGGTCTCCCAGAGAGATGTGAAGGGCAGAATCCCATTGCTTTTTTGGAAGGATGGTTCACAGAAGTATTTGGAAGAGATGCATTTTCCCCACAGTTTGCAATTGAGAGAGCCCATCGGGTCCCCTTCAGGGCTCCGCCCCCTGGAGGGCGCCCCAGGTCTTTATTGATGAAATTTTTGAATCACTGTGACAAGATAATTTTAATGCGTAAAGCCAGAGAGAAGGGGCTTATTTTGTACAATGGTGCAAGGGTTTCATTTTTTGCGGACTTTTCACCGGAGCTGCAGAGACGCAGGGAAGGTTTTATGGGGGGGATTGGTGGGGGGGGGGGTGATGGAGGGGGAGAAGGGTTGCAAATTTATATTAGGAATCAATATGCATATAGCACTTGGGGGGGTAATTAAGGGGAAGGGGGAGGGGGGATGTAGGACTAAGCACATGTGTGGTAAATGTAAACAATATGAAAAAGCAGATATTTAGAATGATCACTGGAATGGAATATAATAGCAAAGAAGCCCTATGGGCCACAAAGCACAGGGGGTAATTAAGGGAACACCTCTTTTTTTTCTTTTTATTTGTTTTCCCTTTTTCTCACCATTTTTACACGTAGGGCACAATATGGTAGTAACAGAGGATTTTCACTTTAGCTACTTCTTGGGTTCTTTGGGAGGTATAGTGGGTAAGAAGATGTTATTCTCCGGCACAAAACAATGTACTAAGTTTAAGGCACCCACTTTTTTTTGGCTTCTTAGAGGCCAGCTCTAGCCTGTGGCTTGTTTGATGCAGTCTAAGGTTCTCAAAATAGGTTCTTGGAACGTACGGGGGATGGGGAACCCAAACAAAAGGGCTGCTATTCTTTCGCTACTGGAGTTAAGGGGGGTGGGCCTGGTCTGCCTACAGGAGACACACCTGACAAAGGATACGATGAAATGTCTCCCAAGCAGGAGGTTTCAAGCCCAATACCACTCGGTTTACTCTTCTTACTCTAGAGGAGTGAGCATATTGGTGACAAGAAGTGTGATGTTCTCTTGTAGGCAGACCAGGATAGATAGTTTGGGTCGTTATGTTTTTTTATACTGCTCTATTGAAAATAGAATGTATGTCATTGCCAACATTTATATCCCCCCACCTTTTAAATTGGAAGTGTTATACAACTTAATGGAGTTTATGCTGGATAAGACAGACACCCCGGTGATAGTACTAGGGGACTTTAACGAGGTGCTGAATAGAGAGCTGGACAGATACCCAGCGAAAGTCCAAGCAAATAGTGTAGCAGGGGGCCGGTTGGGTCAATTCCTAGAGGAAGCAGGCCTAGTGGATATATGGAGGGCCCGGAACCCCGGAACAAGGCAGTATTCCTGCTTCTCTGCCTCCCACTCTACCTTTTCCAGGATTGACATGGTCCTGGGGAACGTGGAGGCAATACCACTAATAAGGGATATAGTTTATTATCCGAGAGGGGTCTTGGATCACTCTCTGTTGGTAGCCTCAGTGGACATAGGGGTCAGGGAGGCTAGGGGGTTTTGGAAGCTAAGCCCATATTGGTTGGAGCTAATGGGGGAACCAGAGAGGATAACAATGAAGTTAGAAGACTTCTTAAAATCTAATGAAGGTTCAACTACAGCGGGTGTACAATGGGATACGTTGAAGGCATTCCTGAGGGGCATTCTGATTCAGGGGGTGGCAGGTGTTAAAAAAAGGGCAAGGGAGTGGGAAGAGGGAATTAGGAAGGAACTGGAGTTGGCAGAGGAGCAATTTATAGCAGACCCTAGTCCAGAGAAGCAGAAACGGTGGGAGGGAAAAAAGGAAGCCTATAGGGCAGCAGTCCTGAAGAGGGGTGAAAATAAGCAACTTTTCCAGAAACAACGGACATTTGGGGAAGGTGAAAGTGTGGGACGTATGCTGGCCTACTTGGTAAAAACCAATTCCTCCTCCTCGATGATCCCGGCAATCAGGACTCCAAAGGGCGAGATATCCTCTCAGAGACTAGAAATTACAGGTATATTTGAGAAGTATTATAAAAATCTGTACAGGTCGCAAGGGATTGTCGAGGAGAAGGACATGGAAAACTTTTTTGGGGGTATAAGGATCCCGAGGGTTACTGAAGAGGATAGAGAGGGTATGGATGCGCCAATTACACTAGCTGAAGTGCAACAGGCGGTAAATGGAATGGCAAACCAAAAATCTCCAGGACCGGATGGTCTTCCGGTAGAGACATATAAGCGGTATGGGAAGACCCTTCTGCCAGAACTACTTAAGACACTGAACTGGGCTCTTCGGGGAGGGTGTTTGCCTGTTTCGATGACCGAAACAGAGATTATTCTGCTTCATAAAGAGGGGGGTGACCCACTGGACCCGTCGGCATACAGACCTATATCCCTGCTGTGCACAGACGCCAAGATCCTGGCAAGGGTGCTGGCTGCCAGGCTTAATAAAATTATGTATAAACTTATCCCCGGGGATCAAACGGGATTTATTTCTCATAGAACCACGAGTATGAACATCAGGAGGGTCTATATGAATCTCCAGACCCCGACAGAGAATATGGGATCAAGAGCAGTGTTGTCACTGGACATAACTAAGGCCTTCGACAGCTTGGAGTGGCCATATCTCTGGCGGGTGTTGGAAAAATTTGGCCTGGGCCCTGGTTTCAGAAGGTGGATAAAAATACTGTACAAGACCCCAAGTGCAAGGGTTAGGGTTAATAAAGACCTCTCAGGGAAAATATGTTTAGAGAGGGGAACAAGACAGGGGTGCCCTCTGTCCCCCCTGCTTTTTGCCCTTGCCATGGAGCCACTAGCAATTCATATTAGGACCAGCTTAAAGATCAAGGGGTTTGTAAGAAGAATAGGAGAGGAGAGGGTTGCCCTGTATGCCGACGATGTCCTACTGTTTCTTGGAGATACGGGAGGCTCGCTCAGGCAGGTAATGGATATAATGGAGAAGTTTGGTAATGTATCGGGACTGGTGGTGAACTGGAGGAAGTCTGCACTTCTGCCACTAGATACACCCATTGGTCAGGACCTGCTGGGAACCCCACACTTAAAAATAGTTTCAACGATTCGTTATCTGGGCATAAATATGTCAAAAGATCCCAATCAGTTTATCGTAGATAACCTAGTTCCATTACTGGATAAATTTGAGCGTAAAATTGATATCTGGAACCGGCTGCCCCTTTCTGTAGCAGGTAGGGGCAACTTAATTAAGATGGTTTGGTTGCCCCAATTGTTGTATGTGCTACACAATTCACCGGTGTGGGTGAATAAAAAGTGGTTCAAAAAGATAGACTCACTTTTTAGGGATTTGTTATGGAGGAGAGGGAAGGCCAGGATTAGCCTCCAGAACCTACAGCTACCAGTTAAAGAAGGAGGAATAGCTCTCCCGCATCCGAGATGCTATTTTTTGGCAGCACAGCTGCAGCATGTAGGGGGCGGTTGTGCTGATAATGGCTTGCTAACTCTGGAGGCACCCCACAAAATCGTAGCGGAGGCACTGGAAGCAGACTCACTACCTGGTAGCAGCCCCACAACCAAATTAATAACAAAAGTTTGGAAAGCAACAAAGTCTTTAATGGGATATTCCGGGTTTACAGAATTTGCTCCCCTCTGGCACAACAGAAACCTGCAGGAGATTGTGACTATGGGGGAATTTAAGGAATGGGCGAGGTGGGGTATAAATAGTCTATCCCAACTCTATAGAGGGAATGTATTGAAAACCTTCGAGGATCTTCAAAAAGAATATAGTATGCCAAAGCAAACATTTTTTAGGTATCTGCAAATGAGAGCGGCTCTGGAGGTGCAGTTCAGGGCAGGTCCCCCTGTTTGGATAGATGCTGTATTACTACAAAGAGTGATCAGACCCGGGAAGAGGAAGGGTTTTATTTCCGAAATATATACGCAGCTACGTAAGGAAGCTGTCGTTAGATCAGAGCACCTTGGCTGTAGGGAGGGGTGGGAGAAGGATGTGGGAAAGTTAACTGACACACAATGGAGGGAAATCTTGGAGGTGGGCCAGGAGGTTTCAGTTTCACCTGCACAGAGACTCTCTCATCTAATGCTGCTATATAGAGCATATTACACCCCAAAGAAACTATTCTGCTTTGGTGTAAGACCTGATGCCAAATGCCCTAGGTGCGGGGAGGAGGGTGACTTGATACACATGGTATGGAGGTGCCCCAAACTAGTACGGTACTGGTTGGGGGTAGTGGGCTCCATTGGAGAAAAGTGGGGAATTTCTTTAGAGACAGATGTCAGACTCTGCATACTTGGATATAGGGTATGGAGCCTGGAGGAGGCAGCAGTTAAGATAGTGGTTCTGAGATGTCTTTACCAGGCTCGGAAGCTTATTATGCAGAGATGGCAATCAGTCCTCCCCCCGACAGTTGATGAGTGGGTTAAAACAGTAAATGACGTAATATGGAAAGAGAGAGCCCTATATATCAGAAGAGGGAACCTTAAAAAATTTGAGAAGATGTGGAACCCCTGGTTGGCAAGTGTAGGGTGTCAGGAATAAAAGAAAGTTCTGGCTTAGGGCGGGATGAGAGCAAGGGGAAGGTGGGAGGGTATGGGGGTAAATAGATACCTGTCGTCCTATTGTACCATATGAAATCATCTGCTGGACAAAATTTTGTAGATCTAGTGGGAGGGAGGGGGACTGGTTAAAGGACACAAGGCCCCTTTCCCCGCAGAGTATGTCCATATGAAATTGAGGATGTTTTTAATGGTGTATGTAAACTAAGAAATGTTAATAAAGATTATTTAAGAAAAAAAAAAAATGAATCAGTCTTATCAGCAGGGGGCTGCTGGAGGAACCCTCCTCCCTCTTCAGGGACACAAATCCACAGCAAGGAGTCCCCAACAGAATCAAACAACATACAATATATACACATATACACGACTGAGTCCGATTAGTACAGTTCAGACTGGATTTCTCATTCACCTCACAAAGAGTATTGTTCCATTGAAAATCCAGGGCCCATAATCAAAAGGCAACAGGCTTGCATTCAGTCCTCTCCAACAGCCTCTGTCCCGGCTAGGTCTGTCACATTTCTCCCCTTTCGGCAGGAGACTAACACAGGAGGAGACCCCAGACGGGTTGACTCTGAAGTTAATCAGTAGTTCCAGTCCTCTACTGCCTGTACCCACACAGTACCCCAAATAAATTATTCCAAACAGAGTATTACTCACCCAGCCATCCTCTGCCTCTATCAGAGAACATATCCGCCGCTGGGGAGAGGCCCGGACTGGCCCTTCTCCCCGGAGTCCTTTCTGCCGCTGGAGAGAAGACAGGGGGACTGGGCTCACTCCATCCTGTTGTTGGGGATCTGGGCCGACTGCCCAGCATCCCTGGGGTATACAGGTGGGGACTGAAGCCCCATCCATCGACACCAGATCAAGTTGCAGTTGTGAGGTGATGACTGCATTCTCTCCTTGGATCCTGATCTGCAGCTCGCAATAGACTGCCACCTCCTCAACTTGGGCCTCCACAATTGCTGCAGGTGTGGGGCAGAGGTCTTGGACCCTCTGTCCGGTTGCCAGCACTTCTGCTGGGGATTTTCTAGGTGGTTCCTCCTCTACAGAAACGTCTATCAAATCCTCAATCTCTGGAATTGGTAAAAGTGTGGGACAGAGGTCTTGGACCCTCTGTTCAGTTACCAGATCTTCAGCTGGAGAAGTTTGTTTTGACTCCATAGATGCTGCTAGCAGAAAATCACATGTCCCTGTCAGTGTTGTGGGAGAAAGGCCGACTACCTCTTCTCTCAAGAAGGCCGAAGCCCCTGTTGGTGCTGGGCAGAACACAGTGAACTTTGGCCATGATAGCAGCTCTTCTGCTGGAGGCTCATCAGGTTGTTCTTCCTCAGCTGAAAAGTCTATCAAATCCCATGTCTCTGCAACTGATGTCTAGGGATAGAGGTTCACCATCTCCTGTCCATGGAACCCAGAAGATGCTATCATTTCTGGGCAGAGGTTAGCAGAGCTCTGCCCTGTTGTCAGCACTTCAGGTTTGGGGACGGCAATCTCCGGATTTTCCACTGCAGATTCTCTGGCATGCTGCTGGACAGGCACATTCCTCCATCCAAGATCATTCCATGCAGAAACAGGATCATCAAGGTCAGTCAGCACTTGCTGCATCCGCCATAAGACCTCTGCCTCCCTAGCTGTGGGGGCAGGTTGGCAAAGCACACTATTGCTCTGCCACATTGCCGACTCTTCAGCCAGGATTTCAGGGTTGTCAGCTGGTATTTCCTGATAGTCCCAGGCAAAGGGAGCCCAGCCCTGGCACTGAGCAATGTCTAGCAGCCGTCTGTAGGCGATCTCTAGCTCCCATTCCTGAACGGCCAGAAACTCCAAATCTTCCTGTGCCCAGTGCACTTCCGAAATGTTCAGTAGCCCTTCTCTGAAATCCATGATTTCGTCCAACCGCCACTCCAAATCACTCCCAAAGTTAGGGTCCCCTGTCAGCTTCACATACAACAGACCCAAGCCGCCATAGCTTAAGCCTTCCGTTGGGCTGTCATTCGCTATCCAGGGACATGCTTGGGATACACGCCACCAGAGGGCTCTGTAGCTCTCATCCAGCTTTATCTATGCCCAGACCAGCCTGCTTAATTCAGCTGTCTGCTTCTTGTGCAGTTTTTCTCCCAAAAACCACACCTGCAGTCCGTACTGCGACCAGTACCTTTCCTCGATGGAGGGGAGAACTTTTCCCTGTTGTCGATGCTCACGGGCTAGCGCTTCCTTCCAGAGTTTGCAGTGAATAGAATCACACCATCCCAGCAGGTCCTGCTCTGATACTGGTCCTCTGTGCTGTATCTGCATCTCTCACAACCTCCTTCTGAATTCCTCATCCATGGCGGCTGGTATCTGTACCTCTCCTCTCCTGCTATCTGGACCTTGGATCCAGATGGAAGTTTGGATGTCCCAGACTGCAGGAAGCTTTCCCGCTGCTTGCCACCAATGTCACGGAACGTCCCACACTCCGCTTGAGTGCTTTCGTCATATACCACTTCCTCCCAGTCTGTATACAGATATCAAATATTCTAACCTCTCTGAGCACAAAACAAGGCGACACTTGCTTGTTGCTAACATGAACTCACTTTATTTAGAATCAAAATTACAAGACTTTATATGCCGTTGGAACCTCCTCTAACTATACAACTGTAACCTAATTAACCTAATTAACATGAGCTAATTAACTAATCCTTTATACAGCCTAGGTGACTGAGACATGCAGCAGCTCCAATAGGAGTCGTCCCGTCTCCTACATTGTATAGAGGACAATGTGATCAGCTCATTCAATTAACATAAACACAGGTAGTTGGAGTTCATGACACCAGCATCTCCTCACAGGATGTGTCCCAACAGTATGAATCAGTCTTATCAGCAGGGGGCTGCTGGAGGAATCCCCCCTCCGTCTTCAGGGACACAAATGCACAGTAAGGAGTCCCCAACAGAATCAAACAACATACAATATATACACATATACACGACTGAGTCCGATTAGTACAGTTCAGACTGGAGTTCTCATTCACCTCACAAAGAGTATTGTTCCATTGAAAATCCAGGGCCCATAATCAAAAGGCAACAGGCTTGCATTCAGTCCTCTCCAACAGCCTCTGTCCCGGCTAGGTCTGTCACAAACCCCAATTCATGACACAGAACTGATGCAACTCAGCTTAGTTCATGCACCCCTCACACCCGAAGAGCGACAATGCAGTCGCTTGAACAATCTATGCCTGTATTGTGGTGGAGCGGGTCACTTTCTTCAGGGATGTCCCATTAGGCTGAGTAAGTGGATCAAACCCTCATCTGTTTCACCGTGCGCTGTTAAATCTTCACAACTCACTCTCTGCCTCTCTTTGCAGATACCAGAAAGGAAAATCCGAGTAGCAGCCATTATTGACTCTGGGGCTTGCAGCTGATTTATTGACATCCACTTCTCCAAAAAGTATGGAATCCCACTATGCAAGAAGCCCCAGCCATTTACCGTTCATCTGGCAGATGTCTCCACACCAACCTCGAAGTCTTATAACCAATGAGACCACCCTCATATTGGCCACCACTGAAGCAGACCATCAGCAATATCTTTGGCTGGACGTGATTTCTTCCCCCATTTTTTCAGTTATTTTGGGGTTACCGTGGCTTCGACAGCACCAGCCACAGATTGATTGGTCCACTGAAGTTGTGTCTTTTAGCTCACCCTATTGCTTACACCACTGTTTCCCACAACAAGCCTGTTTGATCGTTTAACCCCTTTCCACAGATGACAACACTCTTCTCCCCCAGGTTTACAGAGACTTCCTGGATGTCTTCGACAAGAAGGGGGCTGAATCCCTGCCGCCTCACCGGCCATATGATTGCCCCATTAAGCTTCTTCCTGGTTCTGCAATACTATTTGGGAGGATCTTCCCACTCTCTGAGACTGAGTTAGAAGTCCTCTGGAAATACATTTATGACAATCTTAGGAAAGGGTTCATCCGGCCCTCTGCCTCTCCTGCTGGCACTGGACTCTTCTTTGTGGAAAACAAGGACCATTCTTTAAGACCATGTATCGACTACAGAGAATTAAACAGTATCACAGTCAAGAATCGATACCCGTTGCCTCTAGTCCCTGAGCTCATTCAGAGGTTCCGCACCTCTAAGGTCTATTCAAAATTGGACCTACGGGGGGCCTACAATTTAATACAGATAAGAGAGGGCTATAAATGGAAAACGGCCTTTCGTACTAGGTTTGGCCATTTTGAGTATTTGGTCATGCCATTTGGGCTGTGTAACGCCCCAGCAACTTTCCAACACTTGGTGAACGACATCTTTTGGGATATCCTTGACCTCTTTATGATAGTGTACTTAGATGACATCCTTGTTTTTTCACCTTCCCTCGAGGCACATCAAATCCACATGCGAAAAGTCCTTTTTCGCCTCCTAGCCCATAAACTCTACGCCAAACTTGAAAAATGTGAGTTTGAGAAAGATACCATACAATTCCTTGGCCTCATTATTTCGACTTCTGGCATCTCCATGGACCCCCCAGAAGGTAACTGCAGTTCTTGAATGGCAATACCATCGGACCGTAAGAGCGTCCAGAGGTTTGTGGGATTTGCCAAATCCTACGTCCCCTGCCTGTTCCTTCCAGACCCTGGGAACAGATCAGCATGGATTACATAGTGGAGCTACCACCCTCTGATGGGTTTAATCCATATTTGTTGTTGTGGACCACCTTACAAAAATGGCTCAATTTATTCCTATGATTGGCACTCCTTCCGCCCCAGAAACTCTAAATTCTGGAGGGAGCTCTGACTTGCTCTAGACATCGAGAACCACTACTCTTAGGCCAACCACCCTCAGACCAATGGACAAAAGGAATGCACGAACCAAACTCTTGAACAGTACCTTCGTTGCTTCTCCACCTTTGTCCAAGACAATTGACCCGAGGTGCAAGGGAAGCCTCCCCACTACTTTGGTCTCACATCAGGTACGTGGCCCTCGTGACAATGGATCTGAGCCATTAGAGTATTCCAAAACAGGTGGTATGCCACTTCTCAGTGGCATACCACCTGGCTCAGCATAAGTACAATAGTGTCTAAGGAACTGAATGGCACACTGTGCAGAGTCTTGTTCTAGAGTTTTGCTTAGTTTTGTGGTGCAGAGTGTTTGGTGGGTTGGCAACCCTCTCACCAATCACACCCTTCAGCTGTGGGTACCAATGGCAGAGGGGCCCCTCATGGATTGGTGGCTTGAGCTCCAGCAAACCCACTCTGTATGGCTGTGGATGCAAATGAAGACCAGCAAACCCGCTCTGTATGCCTGTAGATGTAGATAAAGACCGATGAACATACTCTGTATGGCTGTAGCTAAAGATGCTTAGGCTGCACTGGTGAGTAAGTGCTTTGTTGTGATATAGAAAGGAGGATGAAAGAATGTTCTGATATATTAGGGATGATTAGTGATAATAATTATTATAATTATTGTTGTTGAGGCAAGAGTTCGCTAGCCGGTATGAAGTGCAAAACTTCTCTATCCAAAAAGTGAATTATTCCCACAGCAACTTGGTTCATCCAGAGAGATGCATTTTATTGAGTCCCAGCACAAAACAAAGTCCACAAAAATCTTGTAAAAGATGACAAAGTCCAGCAGAGTATTTGTAACTATTACAATGAACAGCAGCCTATTACAATGAACAGTAGCAATCCCATTCGTCATTCATGTCACAGCAAGCACAGAGACACTACAATCCAGCATAATATCTATAATATGCACCTAGGTAGCTTCCATGCTAGGGATGAGCCGAACACCCCCGGTTCGGTTCGGACCAGAACCTGCAAATAGACCGAAAGTTTGTGTGAACTTTAGAACTCCATTAAAGTCTATGGGACTCAAACGTTCAAAATCAAAAGTGCTCGTTTTAAAGTCTAATATGCAAGTTATTGTCCTAAAAAGGGTTTGGGGACCCAGGTCCTGCCCCAGGGGACATGTATCAATGCAAAAAAAAGTTTTAAAAAGGGACGTTTTTTTTTGGGAGCAGTGATTTTAATAATGCTTAAAGTGAAAAAAAAGTGAAATATTCCTTTAAATATCGTACCTGGGGGGTGTCTATAGTATCTCTGTAAAGTGGCGCGTGTTTCCCGTGTTTAGACCAGTCCCTGCACAAAATGACATTTTTAAAGGAATAAAAGTCATTTAAAACTGCTTGCGGCTTTAATGTAATGTCAGGTCCCAGCAATATGGATGAAATCAGTGAGACAAACGGCATGGGTACCCCCCCCCCCCCCCCAGTCCATTACCAGGCCCTTTGGGTCTTGTATGGATATTAAGGGGAACCCGCACCCAAATTAAAAAAGGAAAGGCGTGGGACCCCCAGACAATATATACTCTGAACAGCAGTATACAGGCAGTGCAAACAAGACAGGGACTGTAGGTTTGTTGTTAAGTAGAATCTGTTTGTAATTTTGAACTGGAACATTTTTAAAGTGTAGCTCCAGCCAAAAAATCTATTTTTAAGCTTTTTGGAAAACATAAGGAAGGGTTATCACCCTTGTAACATTTGTTTTGCTGTCTGTACACCTCTTCAGAAGATTTCACCTCACTTTCTGTCCCAATGACAAATATTTTTTGAAAATTTAGGGTTTTTAGTGAAACAAGGATTGGTGATAAAGCATCAGTGAAGAGGAGACACGTTTTTCCCATATTAACTCTTACAGGAGAGAATTTCCCTTCCTAGGGGTAGATTTCATCTCATTTCCTGTTGTCTCCTTCCATTTGCAAGTAGGAGTCGTTTGTAAGTTGGATGTTTGAAAGTAGGGGCCTGCCCTATATACTCTGCAGAAATTGGGGCCTTAGGTGTTGGTGTTGCCACAACACTGTAAGCCTTTACAGTTACACTTGGTGGGCGCAGAAATGGGCCCTGCTGTGAAACATTAGATCAAGAATTGTAATTACATGTCCCTGTTGAACAGGGGCAGAAAAATTGGGCCTTAGGCACTGATGCCACAACACTGTCCAACACATGTCCCTGTTGAACAGGGGCTGAAAATTTGGGCCTTGGGCACTGGTGCTGGTGCCACAACACTGCAACCCCTCACAAAGACTCTATTTGGAGCATAGGAATGAGCCCTGCTGCAAAGTATTGCATCAAAAATTGTAATTACACGCCCCTGTTTAACAGGGGCAGAAAAATTGGGACTTACAAGCTATCAGCATGAATCAGCATGAAACAGGATAGTCACTCAGCATCAGCATAGGCAGTCTTGAAGGGATCTCACATTAAAAAAAAAAAAAAAAATTGGTTACATCAGCATCAGGTGCTTGGTAGCTGGTGATCCAAGACTGATTCATTTTTTTGAAGGTCAGCCGATAGACCGATTCGGTGGACAGGTGCACCCTGTGATCGCTTACAAAGCCTCCAGCAGCACTGAATGTGCGTTCCGAAAGAATGCTGGATGCAGGACAGGCCAGTAGCTCAATTGCATACTGTGCAAGCTCTGGCCAGTGATCCATCCTCAAGACCCAGTAACCCAGAGGATTTTCGATGGGAAAGGTGTCCAAGTCTGATCTTGCCCCTAGGTAATCCTGCACCACGTGAATCAGACGCTGGCGATGGTTGCTGGAACCGATCAGACCTTGAGACTGTGTACTAAAAAATTGTCTGAACGCATCGGTCAGACAGCCACCTTCTCCACCGCTCCTTCTGTGACTGACTGAAGCCTCAGCAACACGTTGTCCAGGAGGACCAGGAAATTGTAACCTCCCAGGCTCTGGAATCGCGTTGCACAAACCTTTCTGCAAGGCCTCCCGAAGATGTTTCATCCTCTGCTCCCTCTGCGATGGCAAGATAAGGTCCACAATCTTACCCTTGTAACGTGGATCAAGGAGGGTTGCCAGCCAGTAATCATCCCTCCCCTTGATACCACGAATACGAGGATCCTTCCACAGGCTTTGCAGGATCAGGGAGGCCATGCAGCATAGGTTTGCTGGGGCATTCGGTCCAGAGTCCACGGGGGTAACTAAGAATGACATGATCCGCAGCCACCTCCTCCCAGCCACGTACAAGTCCATGGGTTTCTTCGGACTGTTAATGATCCCTTGAAGACTGATGCTGAGTGCCAGGCTCCACCTCCATGCTGATACAATCCTCCTCCTCCTCGTCCTCTTCCTTTGTGATCGGCGGGCACGCAGGAACACTGTCTGGATAAAGGGGGCCTTGAGAGGTAAGGAAGCCCTTCTCTTCCTCCCTCTGTTCTGCCTCAAGTGCCCTGTCCATTATTCAACGCAGCGTGTGCTCCAACAGGTGGACAAGAGGGACAGTGTCACTGATGCATGCACTGTCACTGCTCACCATCCTCGTGGCCTTCTCAAATGGTGACAGGACATTGCATGCATCCCTGATCATAGCCCACTGGTGTGGGGAAAAAAAACAAGCTCCCCTGACCCTGTCCTGGTGCCATAGTTGCATAGGTACTCATTGATGGCCCTCTGCTGCGTGTGCAGCTGCTGCAGCATGGCCAACGTTGACTTCCACCTGGTGGGCATGTCACAGATTAGGCGGTTCTTGGGCAGGTTAAATTCCTTTTGGAGGTCAGCTAGCTGAGCACTGGCATTATATGTATATAAAAAAAGTACAGCGCTGGATATATAAACAAAAATTAATATTGTTTAAATTAAGAGAAACTGTGGTGTAACGTGACCCACTAATAGTGAAATAATAGTGAAATAAATATAAATCATACATAATATCCATACATGATCAAATAAAATGACAAGCTGAGTATTGAAAAAGGCTTCGATGTAGTGATAAGTGCGTGAACGCCTGTCACATTTAAAATAGACATGCTTTATAGTTTAACAAACGTATTAGTGTCCATAAATAGAAATTATTATGGTGACTTTGCTGTGTGAATGAATCCGTGACTTCCACCGCAGTAAACGCCCATCACCTTAAGAAGATTAAAGGCTTACCAGACAGCCCTTAATAAAAGGCATGAAGACATCAACAAACCAGAAAATAGGTCCCAAACAGATGGGGACCAAGAGAACAGCGGGGCTTATTGGAAAGGCAATGAAAAAGGATGTATATATCAAAAGAATTAATTTATTGTGGGTACACAGTAGAAAAACATGAAGAAATGTACAGCGGCTTAACCATAGAGTGGCCTTGCCCTAGTAAAATATGACCAAAATCTGAATTGGTCAGAAACGAAAAACACACAGACATGGGGAACATGTAACAAAACATACAAAAAACACAAAACACAATAGTCCGGACGTCAAAGCTTATTGATGTCTGCGCAAACCAACAATGAGGAGTATGCAGCAATTGCTGAATGAGGTTTTGCTGTAGCAGACATCAATACCCCCGGGGGAGGGGTGGCTCAATTGGTGGGGTGGAAAGGGTTTGGGGAGGGGGGGGGGGGGGGGGGGGGGGGAGGGAAGGGACAGGGGGTGTGGGGGGAGAGAGAGGTTGGTAACCGTGGGCGGGGATGCCGGGATGAGTCCTGGGACATCAATTGATGTAAATGACGAAAATGTGCCGGCCTTCCATATGAAATAGATAGATTGTAGTGTCCAGGATACAAAGTAGTGTACGGCTAATTGCTGTCATGTACAGTACTTTCCGGAATGTTAAGGGTACTCCTACATATAGCCTCCCTGTAGTGGAAACAGGCAATACTGTGCATGGACTGCACTACATATACAGATGGCTGTGTACGTTACCACTCCCGGGTCCCAGCTGGGAATCCTTATGTGATGCCGGATAGCGGTAGCCTCTGTGTATTTTAGCTGCTCCACTGGTCGCTATAAATGGTACCAGACACTGTCCCGGTATGGTTGTTCGTACACCCTGGATCAGAAGGTGTAGTACGTGAGGGTAAATGGATGGCCGTGCAGCTGCATCTATTTCCTTCCCCACGGTTCGTTCACAGCATGAAGCGGAACGTCCTCTCGATCGATGAGCCGGCTAGCCCCAACGGGGGATGACAGCGGGCATGACGTCCGGACGAGATGACGTCAACGCGTTTCACAACATAAACTTGTGTAGCTTCGTCTGGACGAAGCTACACAAGTTTATGTTGTGAAACGCGTTGACGTCATCTCGTCCGGACGTCATGCCCGCTGTCATCCCCCGTTGGGGCTAGCCGGCTCATCGATCGAGAGGACTTTCCGCTTCATGCTGTGAACGAACCGTGGGGAAGGAAATAGATGCAGCTGCACGGCCATCCATTTACCCTCACGTACTACACCTTCTGATCCAGGGTGTACGAACAACCATACCGGGACAGTGTCTGGTACCATTTATAGCGACCAGTGGAGCAGCTAAAATACACAGAGGCTACCGCTATCCGGCATCACATAAGGATTCCCAGCTGGGACCCGGGAGTGGTAACGTACACAGCCATCTGTATATGTATGCAGTCCATGCACAGTATTGCCTGTTTCCACTACAGGGAGGCTATATGTAGGAGTACCCTTAACATTCCGGAAAGTACTGTACATGACAGCAATTAGCCGTACACTACTTTGTATCCTGGACACTACAATCTATCTATTTCATATGGAAGGCCGGCACATTTTCGTCATTTACATCAATTGATGTCCCAGGACTCATCCCGGCATCCCCGCCCACGGTTACCAACCTCTCTCTCCCCCACACCCCCTGTCCCTTCCCATCCCACCTCCCCTCCCCTCCCCCCCCCCCTCCCCAAACCCTTTCCACCCCACCAATTGAGCCACCCCTCCCCCGGGGGTATTGATGTCTGCTACAGCAAACCTCATTCAGCAATTGCTGCATACTCCTCATTGTTGGGTTTGCGCAGACATCAATAAGCTTTGACGTCCGGACTATTGTTTTTTGTATGTTTTGTTACATGTTCCCCATGTCTGTGTGTTTTTCGTTTCTGACCAATTCAGATTTTGGTCATATTTTACTAGGGCAAGGCCACTCTATGGTTAAGCCGCTGTACATTTCTTCATGTTTTTCTACTGTGTACCCACAATAAATTAATTCTTTTGATATATACATCCTTTTTCATTGCCTTTCCAATAGCCCCGCTGTTCTCTTGGTCCCCATCTGTTGGGACCTATTTTCTGGTTTATTGACTACAGGGGTTGGGAGGGCAACTATAAGGTTTAGGTCACAGTATTATATACATGTTTAGAGACAAGCCTCTAAATTTATTCATTGTTACACATGAAGACATCAACTTTGGGTGTTGTCCTCTCAGTGAATGGGTCTCATCCGGAATTATGGATACGTATCAACAGATGGTAATCATATGCCTCAATAGCGATCCAATGGGAAGAGGCCGCTCCCAGCGGTGGTAAGTGTCCAAAAAGAAAGAAAAAACTCTGATAGTAGTGCAGAGCAGTTTGACTTTCCTTTATTTAAAATTTAGCCAAACAGGCATCCATAAAAAGTATTCCTTGCAAGGAATTTAAAAACCAAGCTCCACTTAGTATCGAAAGCCGCGCGCATGCGCAGTACATACGTACGCGTCTACCCTACGTCCGTTTTGTCAGAAATGACATCATCAGGGGCACGCCCACATGTCCGTGCATGCGCATTATATACCTGAGCAGCGAAACTAAAAGATTCAGCAATTGGTTGCGCAAAAAGGATACTTGGAGCTAAAACCAGCTGAAACATTACAGGGGGAGTGTCAAGCACCCCTGATGCTGGCTGTCATAATTAAAACATATAAAACAACATGAAGCTTTCGTAACGCCATCTTGTGGACAAATACGATATTGCTTCAAAAACAATTATTTGTAAATTGTGGTTATATTCCATTAGAATTGGTAATTCATTAAGAACCCTTCAGAAGTAAAAACACATACAAATAAATCAGTATTCAAATTAAGGGAAAATCACCAGAATTTAAAAATCTAGATGATATATCGTAAAACAGGATTTCTTACGTTTAAGGAGAGGCTGAAAAAGGGGGGAGGGGGGACATCAACCGTTGTTGATAAAACAATTAATGTCCCACTCCACATTCAGGCCCATAGGTACATGGCAGCCTAATTTATATATCCAGTTAGTCTCACTCCTAGATATGCTACATCTGCCATTACTACCTCGCCAGTGTGGTATGTATTTTTCGAGGGCAAAAAACGTTGTACCTGTAGGGTTCCTGTTATGTTTAAGATCATAATGTTTCGAAACATTATGTTTATCAAAACCCCTTCGGATATTGGCAACATGCTCACCTACTCTCACCTGTAGCTTCCTAGTAGTGCGCCCTACGTATTCTAACCCCCAAGGGCACCTTAAAAGATACACTACACATTTTGTGGTGCAGGTGATGAAAGGTTTGATCAGATGTGTGGTACCTGTCCCAACTGATGTAAATTCAGTTAGTCTTCTCCCTTTAAACTCATTAATATTACAAATCTGACATTTTCTGCAGGGGTAAAAACCCTTTAAATCTCCAAAGAAAGTGGGCCTTGTAGGTGGATCTGGGACATTAGGTGCAATAAAGTGCCTAAGGTTAGAGGCACCTCTGAATAGCACACAGGGTTTGTCCGCCAACAGAGGCCCCAAGACCCTATCATTTTTAATAATAGGCCAATGTCTTTTAATTATACGTTTTATGGCCCAATGTTGGCTGGAGTAAGTGGTCAGAAAAGCTAAACCAAAATACTTTCTGTTCTCTACTTGTGGTGATTTGTCGGCTAAGAGAGTCTGACGATCTCTATTGCCTACTTCCATTATTACTGAATCAAGGGCCTGACCAAATCTAGATTTGAGAACCAAAGCTTCTTTATTATAATCCTCTAGATTAGTACAATTGCGCCTGAGTCGCAAAAATTGTCCTTTTGGAACTGCTGACAGCCAGGAATGGTGATGGCAAGAATCCAATGGAATGTATCCGTTCCTGTCTGTCATTTTAAAATCTGTGGATGTGATGATCCTCCCCTTTTCTATAGTTATTTTTAAGTCCAGAAAGTGAATCTGGGTAGGACTAACCTCATGAGTGAGAACAATGCCTCTATCATTATTATTCAAAAAGGACAAAAAGGTCATAACAGATTCAGTATCCCCATCCCATATAAAAAGGACATCATCAATGAACCTTTTCCATAAAATAAGCTCATCACGCCTGTCATGTAATACCACAACTTCCTCCCACTTGGCCATGAACAAATTGGCCATACTGGGAGCAAATTTTGCTCCCATGGCCACTCCCTTCTTCTGTAAGTAAAAAGTACCACTGTACCAGAAATAGTTGTGCTTCATCGAAAAGTTCAGTAGCTCCAACACGAATTTACTTTGCGTAATTGAGATACTGGAGTCTCGATAAAGGAAATGTTGCACCGCTTCATGGCCTAAACGGTGAGCAATAGCCAAGGGTACCAAGTATTCCTTCTCCTTCTTGTTCAGAATGCCCATATCTGAACCTTTCTGGACAAGTGTTCTCAAATTCTGTTTGAATTTTGATGTGGGGTCTGCCGACAAGGGAGAGTATGTCTCGGAATCCGAAAGGATCCGCAACATCTCATTGGAATAAGCTTCCTTATCCAAAATGACGATAACCCCTCCCTTGTCGGCAGGGCGAACCACTATATCTTTCCTGCTACAAAGTGATTCCATTCCTGCGGTAATATCCTGCTTGGATCGAATGACCCTTGTATTCAAGCTAGCCAAGTCCTTAATAACCAAATCACGGAAAATATTGACATTTGGAGCCAAATTTCCCGGAGGGTTAAAAAGCGAGGCAATGGACAAGTTTGAATGGACAATAGTAGAGGTTTCCCTTACTAATTGTCTAGCTGGATTACTCATGATGTACCTTTTAATATTCAATTTCCGCGTGTACTTATGTACATCTATGTGCCCCCTATCAGGGTTATAGTGTCCAGCTGCAGGATACCTCTTCACAGGTTTTTGTACTCACACATTATATATATATAATTTTTTTGCACACCTAGCACAAATTTTTTCTTTAGAATAAAACTGGCATTATATGACCTGCGGAAATGCACATAGACTTTCCTGGCCTGCCTCAGGACATCCTGTAAGCCCGGGTACCTGCCCAAGAACCACTGCACCACCAAGTTAAGGACGTGAGCCAAACAGGGCACATGGGTCAGTTGTCCCTGTCGGAGGGCGGAGAGGAGGTTGGTGCCATTTTCACAAACCACCATACCTGGCTTAAGCTGGCGTGGCGTCAACCACCTCTGAACCTGTCCCTGCAGAGCTGACAGAATCTCTGCCCCAGTGTTGCACCTGTCCCCCAAGCACACCAGCTCGAGCCCTGCATGGCATCTTTTTGCCTGCGTGCTTGCGTAGCCCCTTGAACGCCTACGGAGCACCGCTGGTTCCGAGGACAAATCAGCACAGGAAAAGGCCATGGAGGAAGAGGAATAGGAGGGGGCAGAGCAGAGAGGTGTGGCAGAATCACCGCTAGTAGAATTTTGGAGGCGTGGTGGCGGAACAACCTCCAACACTACTGCACCCTGTCCTGCATCCTTCCCAGCTGCCAGAAGAGTCACCCAGTGTGCGGTGAAAGATAGGTAATGTCCCTGTCCATGCCTGCTGGACCATGAGTCAGCGGTAATATGCACCTTACCGCTGATCACCCTGTCCAGCGAGGCCAAGACATTGCCTTCCACATGCCGGTAGAGAGAATTGCTTTCTGTGAGAAAAAGTGGCATTTGGGAACCTGCCACTGAGGAACCGCACATTCCACAAACTCACGGAAAGGGGCAGAGTCTACCAATTGAAAAGGCAGCAGTTGAAGTGCTAGCAATTTAGCCAAGCTAGCATTCCACTGCTGGTCATGTGGATGGCTGGGAGCGAACTTCTTTCAGTGGTGCAGCAGCTGGGGCAGGGAAATTTCCCCGGTACAATCTGACGTTGGTGTACCGATAGCAGATGGCCCCCAAGTACTTGGCTGTGACACACCTAATTCTACACCTTCATTCCACTCAGTGCAGGTTTCAGAGAGGATTGATGGTATAGTGGGGTTGGAGATCCCAGCAGATGAGGAGCAAGGAGAGGTCCGCTTTGTTCTTTGGTGTGGGTCTTTTAGGTACACTTGCCAACGAACTGCATGGCAGGTTGACATATGTCTGGTCAAGCATTTGGTGCCCAAGTGGGTGATGTTTTGGCCACGCGAGATACGCTTGAGACTTATGTTGCAAATATCAGCGGTGGGATCTGATGCACTCGTCTCAAAAAAGGGCCACACCAAAGAACTTTTGGAATAAAGCGCAGAGACAGCAGCACCCTGTACATGCGGTGCTCTGCGGTGTGATTCAGTCGGTGTGCTGCCCTTAAGCTGGCCCCTGGAGGGCATCCTGCCTCGTTGTAGATGTGCCTCCTCCTCCTCTCTCCTATCAGGCATCCACGTGAAGTCAGTGACCTCATCACCCCCTCCCTTCTCATCAGAGCCGGTACAAGGCAGGGGCGGAAGGGGCGGATGCCCTGGGCGATAGAATTTGCTGAAGGGAGGGGGGCGCAGATGAAGTGCTGGCAGTGTGCTTCATCATAGTAGTACATACACACCAGCCGGCGCTGCTAATAGCTGTACTGTAACTATGTGCCGAGTGCACTCCTGCACCCGGCACAAGCCTAAACAGACTGCACAAGCCCCTTCCCTGTCAGCGCTTCTCTCCCCCTATGAAGGCGATTCGTAGTCCCGTCCCGGCGGCAGTGGCGGAATTTTCAGGGTCGCAACAGTCGCACTTGCGACTGGGCCCTGGAATTCTGCCAGTGTGGGGGGGCCCCAAGACGCCGCACCTCCCCTGGCTGGCATCTAACTATACAGGAGAGGGGGGCGTAAGGGGGCGATCGGCAGCTATGTGATGTCTGCGCTCTGCGGGATGTCCCTCCAGGCAGCACACAGTTCACTTCCCGAATATCAGTGAGTACAATGGAGAGGGGAGGGGCCTCTGACCAGCAGATTGAGTGCACAAGTTTGTCCCTCTGCTTGTACACTCTGAGTCTTGCTAATACACGCTCAGGTCAGAGGCCCCTCCCCTCTCCATTGGATACAATGATATTCGGGAAGTGAACTGTGTGCTGCCTGGAGGGACATCCTGCAGAGTGCAGACATGACAAGGAAGCATGCTGCTTCTCATGTAAGTAAAGCACAACACTGGCCACCCACCTCTCCCCTCTCACACTGTCCCCCCACACACTGTCCCCTCTCACACTGTCCCCCCACACACTGTCCCCTCTCACACTGTCCCCTCTCACACTGTCCCCCCACACACTGTCCCCCCACACACTGTCCCCCCACACACTGTCCCCTCTCACACTGTCCCCCCACACACTGTCCCCTCTCACACTGTCCCCCCACACACTGTCCCCTCTCACACTGTCCCCTCACACACTGTCCCCCCACACACTGTCCCCCCACACACTGTCCCCTCTCACACTGTCCCCCCACACACTGTCCCCTCTCACACTGTCCCCTCTCACACTGTCCCCTCTCACACTGTCCCCCCACACACTGCCCCCTCTCACACTGTCCCCTCTCACACTGTCCCCTCACACACTGTCCCCTCTCACACTGTCCCCCCACACACTGTTCCCCCACACACTGTCCCCCCACACACTGTCCCCTCTCACACTGTCCCCCCACACACTGTCCCCCCACACACTGTCCCCCCACACACTGTCCCCTCTCACACTGTCCCCTCTCACACTGTCCCCCCACACACTGTCCCCCCACACACTGTCCCCCCACACACTGTCCCCCCACACACTGTCCCCTCTCACACTGTCCCCCCACACACTGTCCCCTCTCACACTGTCCCCCCACACACTGTCCCCTCTCACACTGTCCCCTCTCACACTGTCCCCCCACACACTGTCCCCCCACACACTGTCCCCCCACACACTGTCCCCTCTCACACTGTCCCCTCTCACACTGTCCCCCCACACACTGTCCCCTCTCACACTGTCCCCCCACACACTGTCCCCCCACACACTGTCCCCTCTCACACTGTCCCCTCTCACACTGACCCCCCACACACTGTCCCCTCTCACACTGTCCCCCCACACACTGTCCCCCTCTCACACTGTCCCCTCTCACACTGTCCCCCCACACACTGTCCCCTCTCACACTGTCCCCCCACACACTGTCCCCTCTCACACTGTCCCCCCACACACTGTCCCCTCTCACACTGTCCCCTCTCACACTGTCCCCTCTCACACTGTCCCCCCACACACTGCCCCCTCTCACACTGTCCCCTCTCACACTGTCCCCCCACACACTGTCCCCTCTCACACTGTCCCCCCACACACTGTCCCCCCACACACTGTCCCCCCACACACTGTCCCCTCTCACACTGTCCCCTCTCACACTGTCCCCTCTCACACTGTCCCCCCACACACTGTCCCCTCTCACACTGTCCCCTCTCACACTGTCCCCTCTCACACTGTCCCCCCACACACTGTCCCCCCACACACTGTCCCCCCTCACACTGTCCCCTCTCACACTGTCCCCTCTCACACTGTCCCCCCACACACTGTCCCCCCACACACTGTCCCCTCTCACACTGTCCCCTCTCACACTGTCCCCCCACACACTGCCCCCCCACACACTGTCCCCTCTCACACTGTCCCCTCTCACACTGTCCCCTCTCACACTGTCCCCCCACACACTGTCCCCCCACACACTGTCCCCCCCCCACACTGTCCCCTCTAACACTGTTCCCTCTAACACTGCCCCCCCCCACACTGCCCCCCCCCCCCACACTGTCCCCTCTAACACTCTCCCCTCTAACACTGTCCCCCCCCACACACTGTCCCCTCTCACACTGTCCCCCCCACACACTGTCCCCCCACACACTGTCCCCCCACACACTGCCCCCCCCACACACTGCCCCCTCTCACACTGCCCCCTCTCACACTGTGCCCCCCACACACTGTCCCCTCCACACACTGTCCCCTCCACACACTGTCCCCCTCTCACACTGTCCCCTCTCACACTGTCCCCTCTCACACTGTCCCCTCTCACACTGTCCTCCCCACACACTGTCCCCCCCACACACTGTCCCCCCCACACACTGTCCCCCCCACACACTGTCCCCTCTCACACTGTCCCCCCCACACACTGTCCCCTCCACACACTGTCCCCTCCACACACTGTCCCCTCCACACACTGTCCCCTCTCACACTGCCCCCCCACACACTGTCCCCTCTCACACTGCCCCCCCCACCTGTCCCCTCTCACACTGCCCCCCCACACACTGTCCCCCCACCTGTCCCCTCTCACACTGTCCCCACACCTGTCCCCTTTCACACTGGTCCCCACCTGTCCCCTCTCACACTGGCCACCCACCTGCCACATAGCCCCTCTTTTATCACACTGCCCACATCATACTATTTCCCCATCATACTGCCCCCACCTGTCTCACTGTCCCCTGTCACACTGCCCCCTTGGCACAATACATTCCTGTCATACTGCCCCCTCCTGTAACACTGCCCCTCCATCATTCTGCCCCTTCGTCACACTGCCCCCTTCTGTCATATTTACCCCCCTCCTGTCACACTACCCCCCTCTTGTTAAACAGTCCCCCTCCTTTCACAGTGCTCCCTCATTACACTGCCCCCCTCTTGTAATACTTCCCAGGTATCCTTTTCCTGTCACACTGCCCCCCTCTTGTCACAATATCCCCCTGTCATACTGCCCCCTCCTGTCACACTGCCCCTTCTTGTCACACTGCCCCCCTTCTTTCACAGTGCCCCCTCTTATCACACTCCCCCCTCTGGTCACACTTTCCAGATACCCTTCTTTGGTCACACTGCCCCCTCCTGTCAAAATACCCCGTCATACTGCCCCTCATTCTTTCACAATACCCCCCCCTCCCCCATCATAGTGCGGGTCAGGGGCCCTTCATGGTTTCTTGCACTGGGGCCCTGAAGGTTATAGTTACGCCTCTGCCCGGCGGCGTGACATCACTGATGGCCAGAGGCAGGATGGGAGGAGATAGAGAGCTGCTGCAGAAGCTGCAACCTAGAGGAGCCACCGAGGAGGAACCAACAAAGTGTGTATATCACACAACGGACACAAGACAAGACACAAAAGTAAGCACTAAACAGATAATAACAAATGCAATGCCATCTGCAGATATTAAAATAAAGTGTCTGAATCCGATGAGGGGAGGGGAGGAGGCTGAGGAGAGGTTAATTACCAATGCTACCTATTTTTTAATTTCTGTAATATGCAGCATGGGAGGGGGGGGGGGGTTAATGTACTGCCACTGGTCACTGATGCATCAGTGACCAATGGCAATACATTACCCCCCCCCCATGCTGCATATTACAGAAATTAAAAAATAGGTAGCATTGGTAATTAACATCCCCTCAGCCTCCCCCCCTCCCCCAATCGTATTCAGACAGTTCATTTATTAATCTGCAGCAGAATAATACATGAATGGGGGAGGGGGGGAGGCTGAGGGGAGGTTAATTAGCAATGCTAGTTTTAATTTCTGTAATATGCAGCATGGGGGGGGGTTAATGTATTGCCATTGTTCACTGATGCATTTGTGACCAGTCACAGTTAATTAAGCCCTTTGTGCATTAGTTGCACCAGGCTCTACATTAAAAACCTTAAGCCCCCTTTCACACTGGGGCAGGGGCGGCATCGGTGGTAAAACTGAGCTATTTTTAGCGCTGCTTTACCATCATTACACACCACTCCTTCACTCCAAAGATGCTGCTAGCAGGACTTTTTTTACCGTCCTGCCAGCGCACCGCTCCAGTGTGAAAGTTCTCGGGGCTTTCACATTGGAGACACAGTAGCGGCTCTTTCAGGGCGTTTTGCAGGTGCTGTTTTTAGCGCAGTAGCGCCTGCAAAGTGCCCCAATGTGAAAGGGGTATAAGTGTAAACATCTAAGATAAAAGTTTTTGTCCTCCTATCTAATTCCTCCCCGCGTGCCGCCGCAGGTGCACATCGGGGAAAATCTGTGAAAAACAGGGGTCGGGGGGGGGGGGGGGGGCGCAGTTTGCCATCTCCGCCCTGGGCACCAAATGACCTTGTCCCAGCACTGCTTCTCATCACTGGAGCAAACCTGGCAGTATGCTGCAGCTGGGGGAACATGATTGCCAGATTGCTGTCTTTCTTGGGCACCCCCTCTCTCTGGGCTCATGTTACTGCCTTCCTCAACCTGGGTACCATCATCGGAGCCTTCAAAACGCTGGGCATCCTCCTGGAGCATGTACCCAACACTGTGGTCAAACAGTTCTGGGGACTCCTCAGGAGGACATGGTGGGGCTAAGGAAGGAGTGAATGATGACATTGAGCCGAGGGAAGAGGCTGCGTTGGCAGCTGCTTTGCCAGACAAAGTACCCTGAGCCTGGGTGAGAGAGGATGAGGAGGATGAGGACAGCTTGGTCATCCACTCTTCCAAGTCTTCCGCATGTTGCGGCTCAACACGGCCAGTTGCCGAAAAAAAGGACAAGCGTGTCCCACGGCCACGTCCTGATGAGGATGCACTGTCTCCACAACCAGCACTGTTGCCTCTAGACACAGAGCCTGCTTGCCCTCTTTTATTGGCTTGTGACTGTCTGCCTTTCCTTTTTGGCCTTCTAGACATAATAATGGCTTGCAGTGAGATGTAGCTGCACAAAGCTGGAATATATATATATACTGATACTGCAGCTAGCAGAATCAACTGCCTGCCTGTAGTATTATTAGTATGAGAACACCAGCAATTGTCTTCAGGTAGCTTTAGGTGCACACTTTGCAGAGGACACAGTACACTAACTGTAAATACTGCAGCAGCCTGCCTGTGGTATTAATAGGATCAGAACAATAGCAATTGTCTTCAGGTAGCTTTAGGTGCACACTGTGCAGAGGACACAGTACACTAACTATAAATACTGCAGCTGCCTGCCTGTTGTATTAATAGGATCAGAACAACAGCAATTGTCTTCAGGTAGCTTTAGGTGCACACTGTGCAGAGGACACAGCACACTAACTGTAAATACTGTAGCTGCCTGCCTGTGGTACTAATAGGATCAGAAAAACACCAGCAATTTTCTTCAGGTAGCTTTAGGTGCACGCTGTGCAGAGGACACAGTACACTAACTGTAAATACTGCAGCTGCCTGCCTGTGGTACTAATAGGCTCAGAAGAACAACACCAATTTTCTTCAGGTAGCTTTAGGTGCACACTGTGCAGAGGACACAGTACGCTAACTGTAAATACTGTAGCTGCCTGCAGTACTAATAGGATCAGAAGAACACCAGCAATTTTCTTCAGGTAGCTTTAGGTGCACACTGTGCAGAGGACACAGTACACTAACTGTAAATACTGCAGCTGCCTGCCCGTGGTACTAATAGGATCAGAAGAACACCAGCAATTTTCTTCAGGTAGCTTTAGGTGCACACTGTGCAGAGGACACAGTACACTAACTGTAAATACTGCAGCTGCCTGCCTGTGGTACTAATAGGATCAGAAGAACACCAGCAATTTTCTTCAGGTAGCTTTAGGTGCACATTGTGCAGAGGACACAGTACACTAACTGTAAATACTGCAGCTGCCTGCCTATGGTACTAATAGGATTATGTGAAGTAGAGCCTTGAAATAAAAGACATCAACGCCAGAAGATCTGCATTCGTCCCGTGTATGTTTACTTCAGAATATGCACTGTACATACAGCAGATCACACCTTCCAAGGGGATGTGATGTGATACAGATTACAAAGTGGTTCAAACTTTTATAGAAACTCCTACCATTACATTCTATGGCGGGCAAAATCCCAAAGTTACACGTCACAAGTACGCATTTCACCAAGTATGTCAACACAGCTTTTGGCCAGTTTTTTTTAGGTCATCTTGACCTGACTATTTTTAATTTTTAATGAACAAATTATTTTGACAGAAAAGGAAGAATAATTATTTGGGAAAGGTTAATTTGACTTTTAGACAGGGACGTTTTATGTCAACATCTTTCCTTATCACATCCTTTCCGAGAATTGTGTCAGGTCATTGGCAGAACATTTAATTGTCAACTGGTCAGCCACTTGTGTTGCAATACCAAAAGAATTCAGAAACATCTTAGAGAAAAACAAGAATAATAAAAAAAATCAGAAATACAAATTCATGTTGAAGAGGAACTCTGGATACATAGAAAGATATGGTTCATATATTTCATATCTTCACAGCCCCTCCTGTGTTTAGAATTCTTTCGGTATCCCTTTTAAGCTTCTCCTGTATCTTTAGGTTGATCTCCAGGTATACGGACCACCATCTCATGAGCAGTTCTGACTCGAGACCTTAAGAGCTCAGAAGAACCAATATTAGTACCAGCACGTGTGATTATTTTCAAACAACATTTACATAACATAGGTGTACATTTAACTATCAGGATTATGAGGACTATAATTCCTACAATATATAGAATACCATGTAAAATTCCAGAAAACCATCCTGCAATAC
Source organism: Lithobates septentrionalis (assembly GCA_037952835.1). Lineage (NCBI taxonomy): Eukaryota > Metazoa > Chordata > Amphibia > Anura > Ranidae > Lithobates > Lithobates septentrionalis. Next base: position 2,575,604 of record JBBDGP010000520.1, on the reverse strand, counting down.
CGGAAAACCAGTTGAGAGGATTGAGCCAGGAAAGCCAGCTTTCCCAGCTACCCTCAACCCAAGCAGTTTCGGTATGTTCTTTGCGAAATTTAACCTTCATTTGTTGTACCTTTTCTACATGTGAAATGATGGCATCTTCAGTCTTAGTATCATTTCCAATGTAGTTACAACAAGTAGTTCCCACTATGGTGCATATTCCTCCTTGACTGGCCGTGAGATAATCCAGCACCAGCTGGTGCTGCAAAACCTGTTTCTAATTCTATAGCAAGGGCTATAAAGTTTCTATCATACAAGGCAGTAATGTTATCCATCAGGTCTGCCAAATCAATGATGAAACTGAAAGCCTTTTTAATACAACATCTATTTACCGAAGGAATAGAAAACAATGGTTTAATCTCTCTGTCATGTGATTCAATATTTGTGAAGTTATCATCTGACTTAGGATAAAATGTAGGCCTATCAGGAAAATCGTCATTTTTCACATTAATTTCAGAGTCTTCTTCTTCTTGTCCTCCTGGGGTTTCATCTTCTCCTGAAGCTGACTGATCAGTGAGATCCCTTTTAACAAGGTGCACAAAGTCTTTTTTAAGAAAGTGTACAGGTATTTTGTGGAGCTGTGTTTCTTGAAAGTCATTATCCTCCATATACCAAGTAGCAGGTATGACTCTACCAAAGTAACAAACCCCATTAGAATTCAAAGGAACCCAAGAATATGCTTTCTTTCCACATATGAAATAATAACCTGGTGGGGCAGCACAAGCTTTATTGAAATTATATCCTTGCAGGCACATCAATAGCTTCATATTGTTCTGCTGGGAATGTTGACGATGTGTGTAGTCATGTAATTCCTGATATTTATCAGTTTTACACACAGTATGCTTACCATCAAACCAGTACTTGATATCGGCATTATCCATGCAGTTGGAGTTCCCAATCAGTCGGGTAGTACTCTGGTAACCCTGGGAAAGTAACTCAGGTGTATAAGTTCGAGTAAAGTTAATGCAGACTGCTTGATTTCTCAATGGAGCATTTGTGAACAGTAGAAGTGAAATAGCTCTGTCAATCATTGTTCTACTGACATCACCAAAGTGTGCACTGTCCTCTATTTCAGCTAAAGTGCTAGGTATTCCTAACAAAGGTATAGTCTTATGAGAAATAGGTGCATGTGTGCATATCCAGCAATTAATGATATTCAGTTTCTTGGCAGCTTGCAGGTGCATAGATACAAAAGAATTATGGAAAGGCTCTGCTAGTTTGGCATGATATTCATGTGCGGCTTCCCTCCGTGCTCTTAGATCAGTATCTGAAACTGGTTCAAGTTGTGACATTTCTTCCATTACAGTAGCATTAAAAAGAAAAGTGTCTTGTATCTTACCCTTTTCTTTCTTGTATGTCCATTCATATGCCATGACTGTAATCCATACCAGCACTCCACCGCAGAGGATAACACTCCAGAGCTTTACATTCATCTTAGGCCCTAGGAGATTCATTCTGCAGTTTTCTTGCTCGCGCACGAGTCAGTGGAGGAGACCTGGAAGGTAAAGGTACAGAACAATTCTTGTCAGTAGCAGACCGGCTTATATTCTCTTTTGGAACCACAGACTTCTTACAGTGTGAACCATGCACCCAATACTTATAGTCTTTCAGCTTCACTGCAGTTGGAGACACAAGAATGACCTGAAATGGTCCTTTCCACTTAGGGGACAAAGTTGTCCATAGTGTGTGATTCTTGATATACACCCAATCTCCTGACTTTAGTCCATGAGTTCCTTCACTCGTGTCCACAGGTTGTCCTGCTTTGGCTCTGGAAAAAGTATCAGAAAACACATTTACCAATTTGCGAACATATTCTATCATGGAATCTTGACCATTTATTAAAGTCACTGTCTCTGGCTGCACAAGAGATGAATGTAGTCTTTTAGGCGGTCGCCCAAACAATATGTCAAAAGGTGACAGTCCATGTTTCTCTTTAGGAGTAGTCCTAATGGTCGCCAAGGCTATAGGTAACGCTTCTACCCATGTGCTTTGTCCATTAGCAGTTATTTTGACGAAATACCTCTTCAGGGTTTGATTGCTGCGTTCCACCATTCCACTAGCCTGAGGTCTGTAAGGAGTATGCAATTGCTGTTTCATACCCAAAATATTCACTACTTCTGCCATAAGTTTGTTCTCAAAATGTGTCCCTCTATCTGAGGAAATTATTGACCCTATACCAAACCTTGGGATCAATTCCCTCGTCAGACATTTTACCACAGTTCTGGCATCATTTTTCGACGTGGGCCACGCCTCTGGCCAGTTCGAAAATTGATCAATGCAAACCAAAAGATACTTAAATCGACCACAAGGGGGCATATCCGAGAAGTCAATTTGCACAATTTGAAATGGCTCCTCAGTATGTGGAATATGCTTCATGGGAGTGGGTACTGACTTCCCAATGTTATGCATTTGACATATAGAACATTCAGTAACCTGTTTAGCAGCATATGCAGAAAAACCTGGAGCCCACCAATCTCTAGCTACCACCCAACACATCCCTCCTGTTGAGACATGGCAAGGCCCATGGCTCAAAGCAAACAAAGAAGGAAACAATGTCGGAGGAGCAACTAGTCTGTTTTTTAATCTCCATAGACCATCTGCCCCACAAAGAGCTCCCTTTGTGATCCAAGAGGATGTATGAGGTGAGCTTGCCTGCAGGGCTGATAGGATGTTCAGATCCACTTGAAGATCTGTGAGCAGGAATGTTGGAAGCGCTGTAGTTGGCTCATAAGAATGTATAGCATCTTTAGCATACCTATCAGCCAAAGCATTCCCAAGTGATATACTATCATCTACTCTGGTATGTGCTTTACATTTAATTACTGCAACTTTAAGAGGCAGCTGGACCACTGCCAATAATCTAACAATTAACTCTTTATGTTGTATAGGGGTTCCTGCTGCTGTCAAATAACCCCTTTCTTGCCAGAGTTGTGCAAAACTATGCACTATGCCTACAGCATAGGCTGAGTCGCTATAGATATTTACAATAGCCCCTTCTGCAAGCTCCAAAGCAACACAAAGAGCAGTCAGTTCGGCTGCCTGTGCTTATCTTGAATTCTGCAGAACCTCAGCATGTAGTAATTTATTGTCACCATTAACTACTGCACAAGCAGCAAGTGTGAGGCCATCAGTCCTTCTAATGGAAGATCCATCTACAAACAGATCAGCACAGGATGGCAGACCTGAGATGGGTTCATCCTGCAAGTCATGTCGGGGCTTGGTCACATTGTCAATAAAGTTAGCACAATCATGAGTTAGGTAGACCGAATCCTCAATCTCCTCGTTGTCATCTTCCGGCAAGAAGGTGGCCGGATTCAAGGTCTGGCAGCGTTGGATTTTGAGGTTGGAAGCTGATAGCAAAACCAAATGATAATGTGTTATTCATTGAACAGTAAAAAATGTTTAGTGTAAGCACTGTTCAGCATAGCTTCCAAATCATGCGGACACATTAAATACAAAGTATTGCCCAGTACCATGTCAGCAGTTTTTTCTACCAGCAGAGCAGCCGCTGCTACTGATTTTAAACATCAAGGAAGTCCCCTAGCTACACTATCTAGGGGGTAGCTGTAGTATCCTACTGGGCGATGTTGGCCACAGAAATGCTTTGTCAAAACTCCATTTGCATGGCCATTCACTTCTGTACAAAAAAGATAAAAATCTTTGCTATAGTCAGGCAAACCTAAACTGGGTACAGTTAACAAAGACCTTTTAATCAACTTAAATGCTTTTAGGACCGCTGTAGTTAACTCATGCAAGGTAAATTTGTAATTGCTTCTTCTATGGCCTTTTTTAATAAATCCTGTAGGGGACCTATAATTGTAGAATATTGAGGTAAAAACTGCCTACAATATCCTACTAATCCAAGGAATGCTCTCAACTGTTTTAGAGTTGTGGGCATTCGTTTCTTTGCAATTACCTTTTTCCTTTTATCTGTCAAATGTTTGATACCTTGGGATACACAATGACCCAGGTATTGTACTTTTAATTTAACCAATTGCATTTTTGCAGCATCTACTTTTTGTCCTATACTGGCCAGGAAATTCATTAAAGAGATAGAATCCTCAGTACAAGCCTGTTCATCAGAGGATGCTAGCAGGAGATCATCCACATATTGCACTAATATTGATCCCATGAGTGGCTGCCACTCTTCTAATTTGTCCTTGAGTACCTGAGAAAAGCAACTGGGGGAATCATGATGTCCCATTGGCAATCTAGTCCAGGTAAGTTGTCGTTTCTCAAACGTGAAGGCTAGCAACCATTGATCATCTGCATGAACAGGAACGCTAAAGAAAGCTGAGGCAAGGTCAATTACAGTAAAGTGAGTTGCTGAAGGAGGTATTGTTGCCAGTATAGTAGAGGGGTTAGGTACCACAGGTACTGATGGTATAATTACCTTGTTGACTGCACGTAAATCATGCACCAATCTCCACCGACGGCTATCCTCTCCTGCTTTTATAGGTTTGGGAACTGGATAGATAGGAGTATTAGCAGAACTCCTACAAGGAGTAAGAACACCCTCCTGTAGTAACTCCTCTATTGCTAGCTTAATACCTTCAACTGATTCAGGAGATAAGGGGTATTGGGGTAGCCTAGGTACTGGTAGTGTAGGGTCTCTATTTAATCGCACAGGGGCAACTTTCATAAGGCCAGGAGTGTTTGCTCCTGTTACCCAAATGGAGGGGTTAATTTTTTGTTTGTCCTCTTCTGGAATTCCTCCCTCCATATCAGCTACTAATAAAGGCATGAACAACAGATCAGTTGCTTCCTCTTTTAACCTATGCAGTATATCAATGACAGTTTTACCCAGTGATAAAGCAATGGTTACCCCCATTTTTGAAAGTAAATCTCGTCCTAATAAATTACAGGGGGAATGTGGAGACAATACAAATGAGTGTTCTGTTGAATGCTCTCCCAATGTCACCGGTACCGACTGTGTAACCCTTGCCGAGATTATATTATTACTTACTCCAACCAAAGAAACCCTTTCATTGGAGAGTGGTAAGTTAGGGTCAAAGACATTCAAAAGGGACCGTGAAGCCCCTGTGTCTATGAGACCACACAAATCAATACCGTTTACATTTATTTCAACCATTGGCTCATCAACAGAATCAACTTCAATTACAGCTAAAGCTTTATTAAATGGGTCATCTATATTGTCACCACATCCCACCTTATCCTAGCGCCCCCTACAGTCCCGTGCTATATGTCCACTCAATCCGCAATTGAAGCAAGTGGGGAAGGCACGAGGCTGCAGGGTCAGGAGTCTTACTCTATTTGGGATGATTTGTTGGTATCGGGACTGAATTCTAGGGTTTATGCGTTGTCCCTCATTTTGTCTCCAATTGCCATGCTTTTGCAGTGGCGCCCCATAATTAGAGATATATACCACTCCCGAAGGTGGGTAAGGGGGGGCCGCTACCGGTACACCTTGAGGTGTTACCTGTACTGTAGATACTGGTACCCCCTTGGGCTCTGGGACTTTTTCCTTAACCTCTGGTAGTTGTATATTCATCATTTTTGTTTTCTCCTTCTTTTCTACCTTGTCTTTCCTTTTCTGTAACACTTCGTAAGTTATTTGAGCAATCTCAACTAACTCAGGGGCAGGTTTCTTTCTCCATCCCACTGTACGAAGTTCTATCTCTTCCCAAATCTCAGGCAACATTGCACCCACCAATACATTCACCAACTCTGGTCGCTTCATATCACTTTCATCATCTGAAATCCAATCAGTATGCTTCTGAATAGCATCCTTGAATCTATTCCAGTAATCTAACACATCCTCACCTTTCTTCTGCACAATATCCATCAATGTTCGCATATCTTGCCCTTTATCAAAAGTGGTTGTTACCCAATATTTTAAAATCTCATTCAATCTGTCAATTGTTTCTTCATACACAACTGCATCTAGTGGTGGGTCTTCTATTTTTATAATCCCTTGATCATATGCTCCTTTTTTTCCTTGCAAATACATTCCATATATCCACATACTTCTCTGGCACAGCACAATCAAGATCCACATATCCATATATGTAGCCTGTTGTGTTTTCTCTATCCACATCAACTTTTTATACCATTTCTTTGGACATTTCTCTAAGTTGGGCAGATCAGCAATAATTGCCCTAATTTCATTGGGCTTCCAGGGGACATAAACTTTTCCTATTCTTGCGGTATAATTACCCTGGCCATCTTCTTCCCCCGGTAAAGCTACCTCTCTCAAGGGCATTTATCCAAATGGTTCTAATTTGGATTTAAAATACTCTTTTGTCCTTTGTCTATCTTCTGGGGTACGCTGGGGTAGTAATCCCAACCGTTTTACTTGTTGCATAGTTAACACAGGTGAAGCATGATCTCTAGATCCCCTTGCTGGAGGAGTACTAGTATCAGATTTACTTAATTTATTAAATCTTGCTAAGGCATCTGCTCTTGCTGGAGTGTACTGCTACAGCTCCCCATCTTTTTCAAATGTCATTGTACCATCTACATCATAGAATGGTTCCTCTCTACTATAATGTGGGGAATACTGTTTATTAACAAGTTTACCTATGGGTCTACGCTGTGGAGTTTCTGTCATAATACTAGGAGTGGCCTGCTGATAACCAGATGCCTCTCCTATATCATCACTAGCTGACTCCCCTCCTGTAGTTTCCACTTGCTGTACCATAGGTGCAGACGCTCCTGACAATTCCCTTCTTATTGAGTCATAAGGGGAAGCCCATGCATTGGGCATTTCATCCTCATCTTCTACATGTAAAGCAGCTTTCTCTGAGCACATTTTATAGGGGGTGGTTTTATATCCTTCCTGGATACTTCTTCCCAGGCTGCTAAACATTCAATCCCCCCACATTCAGACATTTTAAAAAGCAGATTAAACAATGCATCAATTGTAGGTGTATTAAGGGACCCTTCTGGCGGCCACCATTTAGATGGGTCCTACTTATACTCCTTTTTTGTTAGTTTACACCATTTTACATGATGTTTCAGGGCATCTGGGTCTCCACTCACCATCATTCTGATGATAGGAGCACTTGGTTGTAATTTGGCAATACTTAGTCCTGTTGCTTTTGCTATTTTCAATAACTTTTTTGCCCTATCTTTTGTTAACCCAAATGTATTCATGACAGGCAAAACATTTTTTTCAAGCAAATTTCCCATACTTATCACAATTTCTCATTAATCTCTTCAGAAATGACAATAATTTGGAACTCTGGGACTGAGAGATCCACCGTTTATCTTAATGGCTGTGTACCAGCAGCCCAGTACATAAGTTGAGATATCTCGCTCGTTCTACTCTCAGAAGGACGTCTCCTTTCTGAGTGGTAATAGGCTAGTCCCTATCTAGACTCCCTATTCCAGAGAACATACAGCAGGTCATTCACCTCATTTGTGGCTATCCGCTGAAGGCAATACCTATCCGCCTTAGGACCACAAACGTTCAAAAAAAACATACAAACAAAAAATTCAACACCACCACCAACTTCTATTCACTCTTTAGAAATTGTGGTACCTGCACTTATACATCCCTTCACAAAATATATATATACATTGTCATTTCTGGAGATAAGGAGAAAAGGCAAGCGCTTAAAATGATCATTCTTTAGTATGCTTTAAATTTTAATAGGTGCCTTCAACATTCTCAGTAATCATCCAGAGACAAAATGCAGGCAAAATCAAATAGGAAACGTGTTTACCTTCTGTGGCTGCACTCCCCCAACCGGCCCCTCAACACCGCACAGAAAAGACAGTATTTATCATGAGAAAATAAAAGTTTTCTCACCTGAGGCCTCTTTGCTGCTGTCCGTCCTGGGGAGGGTGTTGAGCCCTTGGTGGAGATGCAGACAAGAAGACATGGCTAGGGGTCACCACTATACCGCCTTGAAATAAAAGACATCAATGCCAGAAGATCTGCATTCGTCTCGTGTATGTTTACTTCAGAATATGCACTGTACATACAGCGGATCATACCTTCCAAGGGGATGTGATGTGATACAGATTACAAAGTGGTTCAAACTTTTATAGAAACTCCTAGCATTACATTCTATTCTAAAAGCCCAAAGTTACACGTCACAAGTACGCATTTCACCAAGTATGTCAACACAGCTTTTGGCCAGTTTTTTTTAGGTCATCTTGACCTGACTATTTTTAATTTTTAATTAACGAATTATTTTGACAGAAAAGGAAGAATAATTATTTGGGAAAGGTTACTTTGACTTTTAGACAGTGACGTTCTATGTCAACATCTTTCCATATCACATCCTTTCCGAGAATTGTGTCAGGTCATTGGCAGAACATTTAATTGTCAACTGGTCAGCCACTTGTGTTGCAATACCAAAATAATTCAGAAACATCTTAGAGAAAAACAAGAATAATAAAAAATATCAGAAATAGAAATTCATGTTGAAGAGGAACTCTGGATACATAGAAAGATATGGTTCATATATTTCATATCTTCACAATTAGCAGAACACCACCAATTTTCTTCAGGTAGCTATAGGTGCACACTGTGCGGAGGACACAGTACGCTAACTGTAAATACTGTAGCTGCCTGCCTGTGGTACTAATAGGATCAGAAGAACACCAGCAATTTTCTTCAGGTAGCTTTAGGTGCACATTGTGCAGAGGACACAGTACACTAACTGTAAATCCTGCAGCTGCCTGCCTGTATTACTAATAGGATCAGAAGAACACCAACAATTTTCTTCAGGTAGCTTTAGGTGCACACTGTACAGAGGACACAGTACACTAACTATAAATACCGTAGCTGCCTGCTTGTGGTACTAATAGGGTCAGAAGAACACCAGCAATTTTCTTCAGGTAGCTTTAGGTGCACACTGTGCAGAGGACACAGTACACTAACTGTAAATACTGCAGCTGCCTGCCTGTGGTACTAATAGGATCAGAAGAACACCAGCAATTTTCTTCAGGTAGCTTTAGGTGCACACTGTGCAGAGGACACAGTACACTAACTGTAAATACTACAGCTGCTTGCCTGTGGTACTAATAGGATCAGAAGAACACCAGCAATTTTCTTCAGGTAGCTTTAGGTGCACACTGTGCAGAGGACACAGTACACTAACTGTAAATACTGCAGCTGCCTGCCTGTGGAATTCATAGTATCAGAACAACAGCAATTTGCTTCAGGTAGCTTTAGGTGCACACTATGCAGAGGACACAGTACACTAACTGTAAATACTGCAGCTGCTTGCCTGGGGTACTAATAGGATCAGAAGAACACAAGCAATTTTCTTCAGGTAGCTTTAGGTGCACACTGTGCAGAGGACACAGTACACTAACTGTAAATACTGCAGCTGCTTGCCTGTGGTACTAATAGGATCAGAAGAACACCAGCAATTTTCTTCAGGTAGCTGTAAATACTGTAAAAACACCTGCCTGCCTGTCAGTAGGAAGAGAATAACAGGGATGGATCTAGCTAAACTGAATACAGTGTATATATATATATATATATATATATATATATATATATATATATATATATATATATATATATATATATATACACAGTGCCTTGCAAAAGTATTCGGCCCCCTTGAACTTTTCAACCTTTTGCCACATTTCAGGCTTCAAACATAAAGATATAAAATTTTAATTTTTGGTGAAGAATCACCAACAAGTGGGACACAATTGTGAAGTGGAACGAAATCTATTGGATATTTTAAACTTTTTTAGCAAATAAAAAACTGAAAAGTGGTGCGTGCAAAATTATTCGGCCCCTTTACTTTCAGTGCAGAAAACTCACTCCAGAAGTTCAGCGAGGATCTCTGAATGATCCAATGTTGTCCTAAATGACTGATGGTGATAAGTAGAATCCACCTGTGTGTAATCAAGTCTCTGTATAAATGCACCTGCTCTGTGATAGTCTCAGGGTTCTGTTGAAAGCGCAGAGAGCATCATGAAGACCAAGGAACACACCAGGCAGGTTCCTAATACTGTTGTGGAGAAGTTTAAAGCCGGATTTGGATACAAAAACATTTCCCAAGCTTTAAACATCCCAAGGAGCACTGTGCAAGCGATCATTTTGAAATGGAAGGAGTATCAGACCACTGCAAATCTACCAAGACCTGGCTGTCCCTCTAAACTTTAAGCTCAGACAAGGAGAAGACTGATCAGAGATGCAGCCAAGAGGCCCATGATGACTCTGGATGAACTGCAGAGAACTACAGCTGAGGTGGGAGAGTCTGTCCATAGGACAACAATCAGTCGTACACTGCACAAATCTGGCCTTTATGGAAGAGTGGCAAGAAGAAAGCCATTTCTCAAAGATATCCATAAAAAGTCTCGTCTAAAGTTTGCCACAAGCCACCTGGGAGACACACCAAACATGTGGAAGAAGGTGCTCTGGTCCGATGAAACCAAAATCAAAGAGGGGGGCGGAGCCGGTGGCCGGAGCTGATGGAGCAGTGAAGAGAGAGCTCCGTCACACCAGGTGCTTCTAAGCTACTCATAGCGGCTAGAAGCAAGCACAAAACGGCCACACGAGCGGCGGAATTAGTGGGGAACTAATCCGCACTGATGGCCAAACGAAAGGAGAGAGAGATACCCAGAAAACTGACCGACTTTTACATGACGGTCCCGGCCAGACTGTCACAAGATGGCGCCGGTGCGTCATCTCCTCACAGCAGCACAGCCTGCTATGAAGTCAGTGAACTCCCTGACCAGGACACCGCAACTTTAACCCCACATTCAGCCTCAAACAGCCCTCTTAAACAAAAGAGGAGGCTAAACACTCCAGCTGACACTGAGGACCTGAATAGTGAGGAAACTGGCATGGAGCAAACTAACATTTATAATCAAAAACTGGATGCTCTCCCCACATCAGGCCTGCCTATGACAGACATCACTATGAAGGAGATGATTCTCACCCTGAGGGGAGCTATACAGCAAGACATCACTAATGTCCTGCGCTCCACACGCAAAGAAATGACAGTACTAGGTAACAGAATTGACGATATGGAGACTAAAATGGATGACTTCTCTGCGGCCCATAATGAGCTTGTAGATGCGCATGTGGATGTGGAAGATGAACTTAAAGCCCTCAGACTAAAGGTCGCCGACCTTGAAGACCGCTCACGCAGGAACAACGTGAAATTTAGGGGGATCCCCGAATCTATAAAACCAGCTGATCTGAGCCTATTCCTCCAACAATTAATGATGAAAACGCTTCCAACCCTTACACCTGCAGATGTCATCATTGATAGAGCCCATAGGCTGCACAAACCACCACACCTCCCAGAGAAAATTCCTAGAGATGTAATCGCTAGGATTCATTTCTTCCATGTTAAGGACCAACTCATGCGGTTCTCTAGGCAAAACAACACTCTCCCAGATCCGTATGCGGGGATCACCCTATACGCTGACCTCTCACAAGCCACCATGTCCGCCAGGAATAACCTCATACCGATCACCAAAGCGCTGCGGAACCACAAGATAATATATCGATGGGGCTTCCCAGCCAAACTGCTGATTCAAAGAGGCAATGAATCTTATACCATCTCGTCCCTAGAAAAGGGCCTGGAGTTGCTACGCAAGTGGGAAATTCTTCCTACCGAGAATAACCCAGGAGACATGGGCTCTGCACCCTCTAGAACGGGCCATTATAATAATCGCGGCTCCAGAGGAAGACACAAATGAAGACCGCTTCTCACCGCTCACATGCGATGAGACCTACCTACTACATTCTTGGAAAATCTGCCCCGCAGTTCCAATCTACCTTCCATGCTTCATTGAAGCTAATGTAAGTAGCACCTGATGTACGGCTGTACACTAAAGATAAACTTATGACTATACCCCACTTTGATTTCTGGGATATTCCCAAATTCACCCAGTTAATGTTGACTGTTCTATTGTTCTCTCTACTAATTTTCACAGTTATTTTACCAATACCTCCATTGCACTGGAGCCTTCACCTCGCAAGTATAACAAGCAGAAAATCCCTTTCCACTGTACTAGATGTTCTAACCTTTTTCATACAAATACCACATTGCACCACTAGATGGCTTCAAAGCACCACAAAAGAAATGAATGTCTCTTAGACTAATGTCTCTTAATGCTAGAGGACTCAACAGCCCATTTAAACGCAGAATGATGTGGAAAACGGCCCTGCAGAAAAACTGTGACATTCTCTGTGTGCAGGAAACACATTTTTCAACTCTGAACACTCCAAACTGCACCCACATCAAATTCCCGCACGTTTTTACTGCAAATAACTCTTGCAAACGTAATGGTGTATTAGTAGCTATTAAAGACTCTGTCACGTTCAAACTGCTAGAACAATACTCTGATGACCTTGGTAGGTATATAATCTTGATTGTTGAAATCAACAACCAAATGTATACACTGGTAAATGTATATGCTCCCATAAAAAGACCAATGAGATTCATACGTAAAATCTTACAAAGGGCTAAATGTTTGTGGAAAGGCAATTTACTAATATGTGGGGATTTCAATGTGATTTTGAATGCCGAAATGGACTCCTCCTCGGTGGGGAGGAGGCGTAGACCATCCCTGGGTCATTATTGCCTATCAGAGGAACTATACGACCCGTGGCGATGCCTCCACACCACAGAGAGGGACTACACGTACTTCTCATCATTACATAAATCCTACTCTAGAATCGATTTCTTCCTCACAGATAAATACACCCTACAAAATGTGGTCAAAGCGGACATCCATACCATCACATGGTCCGACCATGCCCCAATTACGATAGACATTATGGATACCCGCAAAACCAACATTACACCCCTATGGCGTAACAACACCTACCTTCTTTCTCTACCCAACATTAGGGAAGAAATTCTAAAGAAACTAGAAGAATATTTTACATTAAATGAAAACCAGGGTACTCACCCTAGCACAGTATGGTGTGCGCACAAGGCCTTCTCCAGAGGGGTACTTATTCACATAGCTGCTAGGGAAAAGAGGAAAAAAATGTGGCATATAGAACAACTACACAAACACATTTCGGATCTGGAGATGAAACACAAACAATCACCCGATCACTCACTACTCCTCCAACTAAACAAATGCAGGGAGGAACTGAAACTAACATTAAAAAATGATTATGACTTATACTTTAAAAGGCTTAAACTCTCATACTACTCCCACGGTAATAAGGCGAGCAAACTTTTAGCTTCACAACTTAAAAAACGTCAAGCTCGGGCCCATATTTCAGTGCTTAAACACCACAAGAACAATAGCATATATAATAACCCCAAAGATATAGCTAACGCCTTCAAAGAATACTACGAATCCCTATACAATCTTAATCAAGATGTGAACACATACCAACCCACAGAAACAGACATCACAGACTTTCTCCAAAAAATTAACCTTCCTACGATAGATGACAACACACTACATACATTGAACAGGCCATTTACTGAAGCTGAAATCGAAAATGTGATCGAACGTCTCCCAAAAAATAAATCCCCCGGATCAGATGGTTTCTCAGCGGAGTATTATCAAACGTTTCCCCCCCTTTTGATTCCCAGATTAGTAGAGGTTTTTAATAACGCAGTAGAAATGGGTAGTTTTCCGATTGAAATGCTACAGGCCTTAGTAGTTACCATACCAAAACCAGGAAAGGACCCCTCCCATCCCCAAAACTTTAGACCCATCTCCTTATTAAATTCGGATCTCAAAATATATGCCAAAGCAATTGCCAATAGATTGATGGCAGTCACCCCTACCCTGGTAGGATTGGATCAGGTGGGATTTGTCAAAGGAAGACAAGCCCCTGATAGTACCAGAAGAATGATAAATCTACTAAGATATGCAGAATTAACGCGAACTCCCAGTATATTTGTAGCTTTAGACGCAGAAAAAGCGTTTGATAGGGTACATTGGAAATACCTATCAGAAACACTCACTAAATTCGGACTAAAAGGATTTGTTCACAAGGCTATAATGTCCCTATATTCTAACCCCACAGCTAAAGTATATACCTCAGGCATGTTATCTGATCCCTTCACCCTAACTAACGGTACCCGTCAAGGATGCCCACTATCCCCCATTGTATTTTCTTTAGCAATCGAACCGCTAGCGGAACTCATAAGGACCAATACTGACATCCAAGGACTTACAGTAGGACAGGAGAATCACAAAATCGGACTTTTTGCCGATGATGTTATACTAACACTATCAAACCCTAAATCTTCCCTACCCACAATTAAAAAAATATTACATGACTTTGGGAAAATAACCTACCACAAAATTAACACCTCTAAATGCTACGCTCTCCCTTTAAACCTTTCCACGCAAAATGTATCTATGCTTCAAGAGATATTCCCTTGCAACTGGGATTCACCCTCTATCACATACCTGGGTATACAATTGGCCCACCCTACCTCTAACTTGTACACCACCAACTATCTACCCCTACTATTACAAACTCAGAAAGAATTTGTCCAACTATCCAAAATTCACTTAACATGGGTGGGACGCATAGCAGCTTACCAAATGCAAATACTCCCCAAATTACTCTACCTTTTCAGAACTCTTCCAATCCCCGTCCCACAACAATTCTTCAGGAACTTAGCCTCACACCTGAACAAGTTTATCTGGCAAAACAAAAAACCCAGAGTGGCTCTATCAACTCTTTATAAACAAAAGAAAATAGGAGGTGGAAGTCTACCCAACGCCCAAGCTTATTACCAAGCGTCCTTGCTGGACCAAGCAAAATACTGGTTCTCTTGCCAGGAGGATAATCTATGGTCTCACATTGAACGTGAAATCACACCAGGACATGACCTGGTAGCACTGTTAATGGCCTCTACTATCCATCACAAACCTTTTACTCCACCATACCCTACCATACAAGCAACACTTACAGCCTGGTCATTACTGATCAGCAAACACTTTCCTAATGAAATACTCTTTAAACTTAATATACCCCTTACAACCTATGAATATCTTATACACAACTTTTCCACACATCACTGGAAACAAAAAGGCGTCCACTTTTCTATGGATGATATAGTGAACCCAACTGCCCTAGATATCCTTAGGATTCAACAAATTAACCACTACACACAAAAAAACCCACTCCCAAATATGAAAATCCCACTTTCCATCTGGAATTTTCTACAGAACAAACATAAATCCGGTACTAAAGGCATATCACTGTGCTATAAATATTGTAACTTCCACTCCTCCCATGTTAAACTTCCAATGATGGATAAATGGGAAACGGAACTGCAAATGTCTTTCACGTTACCACAGTGGCTTCTAGCAATTAAGAACAATAGCACCTCTTCAGCATGTGTTGACCACTGGGACAACTCACTTAAATTGCTCCACCGGTGGTATTTGACTCCCATGCGTCTCCATACTATAGACCCCACACTATCACCACTATGTTGGAGAGAATGCCATCACAAGGGCAACCTCCTACATGTCATGTGGCATTGTAAAGCCCTAATCACATTCTGGAGGGATGTATTCTCCCTATTATCGCAAATCTCAAACACTGTATGTACACCCTCTCCAGCACTAGCTTTACTAAGCCTAGGGTTAGAATCCTATCCCACCCTACACAGAAAAGTGATGGTACACATTCTGTTTGCAGCACGCATGGCTATAGCGAACAAATGGAAGTCTCCTACTCCTCCCAACATAAATGAAGTTATTGCTAGAGTGAAATCACAAAGCCTTATGGAAAAAATGTTAGCGCATAAGGAAGGCAGATCGCATACCTATCATAAATATTGGGACAGTTGGTTAACTATCCAAGATACCCTCTAGTGTTGACTTGGATGATATTAACAACACTCAGTTATTGAAATAAGATACCGCGTCTAGGGTGCTATAGATATAACAGTGTAAGGGGATTGATGACTTTAGCTATAAAAATGAAGAATTACTATGTTTAATATTAGGACTTAGTATAAGCAATTTGATTCTCAGCTAGTACATACTTAAGAAAGTTAATGTTAGTGTTACTTGGTTTCGGATCTAAGGTATTGTTTATACTGCATGAGCTATTTAAAGTGACTGCCTTCCGGGTCATAAAAGCAGTTCCTGAGAGAGTAAATGGCAAGCCTGCTCACAGTATGCTCCCACAAGGGGTGACAGGCTTCTCCCTCAATTTCTAAAGACTCAAACGGTCTTATTGGGAACCCTGACATATCTTTTAGTATCAACTGTTACTGGAACGAACCAAGGATATGCAGCCTACTTTTACTTTATGCTCCATGTAATCTGTATTCTTTTTTTTTTTCTCTGTACAACTACTTTGTATTTAACCACTATGTATGTAAAAATTGAATAAAATAAAAACATTTTCAAAGTTAAAAAAGAAACCAAAATCAAACTTTTTGGCCACAATTCAAAACGATATGTTTGGCGTAAAAGCAACACAGCTCATCACCCTCAACACACCATCCCCACTGTCAAACATGGTGGTGGCAGCATCATGGTTTGGGCCTGCTTTTCTTCAGCAGGGACAGGGAAGATGGTTAAAATTGAGGGAAGATGGATGCAGCCAAATACAGGACCATTCTGGATGAAAACCTGTTGGAGTCTGTAAAAGACCTGAAACTGGGACGGAGATTTATCTTCCAACAAGACAATGATCCCAAACATACAGCAAAATCTACAAAGGAATGGTTCACAAATAAACGTATCCAGGTGTTAGAATGGCCAAGTCAAAGTCCAGACCTGAATCCAATCGAGAATCTGTGGAAAGAGCTGTAAACTGCTGTTCACAAACGCTCTCCATCCAACCTCACTGAGCTTGAGCTGTTTTGCAAGGAAGAATGGGCAAGAATTTCAGTCTCTCGATGTGCAAAACTGATAGAGACATACCCCAAGCGACTTGCAGCTGTAATCGCAGCAAAAGGTGGCTCTACAAAGTATTAACGCAAGGGGGCCGAATAATTTTGCACGCCCCACTTTTCATTTTTTTATTAGTTAAAAAAGTTTCAACAATCCAATAGATTTCGTTCCACTTCACAATTGTGTCCCACTTGGTGATTCTTCACAAAAAATAAAAATTTTATATCTTTATGTTTGAAGCCTGAAATGTGGCAAAAGGTTGAAAAGTTCAAGGGGGCCGAATACTTTCGCAAGGCACTGTATATATATTTATATATACACACACACACAACACCTAGGATTCATATATATACACAATACACTGTAACTGCAGCTAACTAACTCGCCTGCCTACTCTATCTAACTTAAATCAAATGACACTGTCTCTCTGTCTATCTCTCTCCGCAGCAACACATTACACAAAGCCGCCATGCAGGTGTGGGGCGTGTACTAAACCCCCTGAGCCATAATTGGCCAAAGCCACCCTCTCTGTTCAGATGGCGCTGTGATTGGCCAAGCATGCAGGTCATAGTGTATGCTTGGCCAATCATCAGCCAGCAATGCACTGCGATGCCGCAGTGAATTATGGGCCGTGACGCGCCACTGAAATTTAGCGTGACTGGCCCATAACGTTTTTCGTAATTCGACGAACAGTCGAACAGACAATGTTCGAGTCGAACATGGGTTCGACTCGAACTCGAAGCTCATCCCTATTCCATACATGCAATAATGTGTGTTGTATTCTATATCTGTGCTTTCATAATGATGAATGTGTGTTTTTAACAGCTAAAAACTTCAGCTGAAATACCAGTGTTTGACTCTGGAGGGGTTTCTGATTGGTTGACCAAACACTTTTGATCGTGTTGTTAATCAAGATGAAAAGACCCTACTTGTAATTACTGGCAATAACCTTTTAAAGTATTTACCAGATAAACAAGTCATCATTTCCCATGAATACCCACTGAAGTCTAATTACCATTAATAAAAACGTCTTTAATGGTTAAATAACATTCTTTATCAACCTTAATTATGTACACAATGTACCCTTTGAAATGCCTAATTAGATAAACAGGCTATTCCACAAATACCAGGTTGACCTTGCATAAGATTAACATCCTTTTAATGTGTTAAATGGACTTGTCACTGACCTGTCCAAAAATGTATGTATGTGTGTAAATCTCTCTCTCTCTCTCTCTCTCTCTCTCTCTCTCTCTCTCTCAAGATAACAGTCCACCCAGTTCAACCTGTGTAGGTGTGTGTGTGTCCCTTCTGAGGATTGGTGACCAGAACTAGACGGAATACTCCAGAAGATGTGGCCGAACCAGAGTTTTATGAAGTGGTAGAATAATAGTTTTATCTCTGGAGTAATTTCCTTTTTTAATACATACTAATATTCTGCTTGCTGTGGTAGCCGAAGCTTGACACGCATGCTATTGCTCAATTTGTCTTCTACTAGGACCCTTAGATCCTTCTGCATCCTGGAAGCCCCTAGGGGTTCTCCTCCTAACTTTATTTAGGGGGAGAACCCCTAGGAGCTTATATTTTTATATTATTATTATATAAAAAAAATTTATATTATATGTTTATATTTTTACCCCCAAGTGAATTACCTTACATTTTTCAATATTAAACATCATTTGCCATGTAGTAGCCCACTCCATTCATTTATTAAGGTCCTCTTGTAAAGTTTCTATATCCTTCTGTGTTGTTATTTACTTGCATATTTTGTGTCATCAGCAAACACTGAAATCAAGCTATTTATCCCACCCTCTATATCATTTATAAATAAATTAAACAGAATTGGTCCCAGGACAGAGCCTTGGGGTACCCCACTAACCACTCTAGACCATTCTGAGTATACGTTATTTATCACAACCCTTTGGACACGTCCCCATAGCCAGTTTTCTATCCAAGAACAAACCTTATGGTCCATGCCTACAGACCTCAGGTTGTAGATTAAGCATTTGTGGGGGACTGTATCAAATGTTTTTGGAAAATACAGATACACCACATCCACTGGCCTTCCTTTATCTAGATGGCAGCTCACTTTCTCGTAGAATGTTAAAAGGTTGGTTTGGCAAGAGCGACCTTTTGTAAAAAACGTGCTGATTACTGCTAATGATACTGTTTGCATCAGCTAATTATTGTATATAGTCCCTTATCAACTCCTCAAATAGTTTACAAACTACCAACATTAGGCTGACTACAGACATCACCAATCAGCTGGTACCAATCCTGTCAGTATGCTGTCCATGAAGATTAGGAATAGTGGTCTGGCTATTACCTGACTGAGTTCTTTAAAGACTCTCGGGTGTAAGGAATCTGGTCCTGGTGATTTATTTATGTTAAGCTTCTCTAATCCTTTCCGGACTCTGGCCTCTTAGTCACAAGGGTAGATCCTGTAGCGTGTTGCTAACAATACTGTTGTGGTCAGAATACCCCTCCTTTTCCTTTGTGAAGACTGAGGAAAAGATAGCATTTAGCACAGCTGCCTGCTCCTTGTCATCTATAACCACACACACACTATATTACCAAAAGTATTGGGACACCTGCCTTTACACGCACATGAACTTTAATGGCATAGTGAAAACAGTGGTAACACTGCGCTAACCCAGTGTAGAGAACTCAAAGCTGCTACACACAAATGTGACAAATATTCAAAATGGGCTGGAGTAAAAAATGTAGCGCTAAGACAAAACAAAAACAAAAATGTATATACATAAATAAAATTCAGTGACCAGTGGGTGGTGTCCACTGTGACATAAGAAGAACAAAGCCAAAATAAATATAGGTGAGTAAAGTTCGATGATTCGTGAATATTATCCACTGTATCATAAGTATGGGCATCTTAAGTGATAAAGTCCCACAGTGCAATAAGATATGGAATCCAGTATGAGTGATAAATCTTCTAGTGTGTAATTCATCAACATGGAAATCTTGAGGTAGAAGTACAGTGGGGCAAAAAAGTATTTAGTCAGCCACCAATTGTGCAAGTTCTCCCACCTAAAAAGATGACAGAGGCCTGTAATTGTCACCATAGGTATACCTCAACTATGAGAGACAAAATGTGGAAACAAATCCAGACAATCACATTGTCTGATTTTTGAAAGAATTTATTTGAAAATTATGGTGGAAAATAAGTATTTGGTCACCTACAAACAAGCAAGATTTCTGGCACTCACAGACCTGCATCTTCTTCTTTAAGAGGCTCCTCTGTCCTCCACTCATTACCTGTATTAATGGCACCTGTTTGAACTTGTTATCAGTATAAAAGACACCTGTCCACAACCTCAAACAGTCACACTCCAAACTCCACTATGGTGAAGACCAAAGAGCTGCCGAAGGACACCAGAAACAAGGCTGCACTAGGCTGGGAAGACTGAATCTGCAATAGGCAAGCAGCTTCGTTTGAAAAAATCAAATATGGGAGCAATAATTAGAAAATGGAAGACATACAAGACCACTGATAATCTCTCTCGATCTGGGGCTCCATGCAAGATCTCACCCTATGGGGTTAAAATGATCTCAAGAACGGTGAGCAAAAATCCCATAACCACATGGGGGGACCTAGTGAATGACCTGCAGAGAGCTGGGACCAACCTAACAAAGGCTACCATCAGTAACACACTACGCCGCCAGGGACTCAGATCCTGCAGTGTCAGACGTGTCCCCCTGCTTAAGCCAGTACATGTCCGGGCCTATCTGAGGTTTGTTAGAGAGCATTTGGATGATCCAGAAGAGGATTGGGAAAATGTCATATGGTCAGATGAAACCAAAGTCGAACTGTTTGGTAGAAACACAACTCATCGTGTTTGGAGGTGAGAGAATGCTGAGTTGCAACCAAAAAACACCATACCTACTGTGAAGCATGGGGATGGCAACATCATGCTTTGGGGCTGTTTCTCTGCAAAGGGAACAGGACGACTGATCCGTGTACATGAAAGAATGAATGGGGCCATGTATCGTGAGATTTTGAGTGCAAACCTCCTCCCATCAGCAAGGGCATTGAAGATGAAACATGGCTGGGTCTTTCAGCATGACAATGATCCCAAACACACCGCCCAGGCAATGAAGGAGTGGCTTCGTAAGAAGCATTTCAAGGTCCTGAAGTGGCCTAGCCAGTCTCCAGATCTCAACCCCATAGAAAACATTTGGAGGGAGTTGAAAGTCCGTGTTTCCCAGCGACAGCCCCAAAACATCACTGCTCTAGAGGAGATCTGCATGGAGGAATGGGCCAGCATACCAGCAACAGTGTGTGACAACCTTGTGAAGACTTACAGAAAACGTTTGAGCTCTATCATTGCCAACAAAGGATATAAAACAAAGTATTGAGATGAACTTTCAATATTGACCAAATACTTATTTTCCACCATAATTTGCAAATAAATTCTTTCAAAAATCAGACAATGAGATTGTCTGGATTTGTTTCCACATTTTGTCTCTCATAGTTGAGGTATACCTATGATGACAATTACAGGCCTCTCTCATCTTTTTAAGTGGGAGAACTTGCACAATTGGTGGCTGACTAAATACTTTTTTGGCCCACTGTAGGTGAAATACTCTTACCAGAACAGGTGGATTCGAATGTCAGCGACACCAAATCAGACAGGCTTAGAGATCCACATGGATGGCTGTCCTGGAGGGAGATGGAAGTCCCGGATCTCAAAGGACATCTCCTTTTCACTGGACCAGCTACAGTGATGCTCATCAACTGAAGGGAACCGTGTAGGAAAGGTGAAAATGTCCGAATCTCATATCCAGTCCCAAGAGTATGGAGAGAGAAAAAATTGGAGTACTCCAATAGTGCAGATCAAAAGGTGGATTTATTGGGTCAAACCAATTTACAAATGATAAAAACGTGATCACGTAGAATAAAATCGAGTGTAGGGAATAGTGTGCCTTGCCCACTGTCTTATTTTTCATTTATCATTTTTCAATAAATGTTTTACATTTAAAACGGAATCACGCTATGTGGCCCAATCTTTTCTTCTTTTGCCATATGTCATATTGAGAGGAACCGCTCACGAATTCCGGTCACTATATCTATGGTGGATACCCACTGATGTCAATGCTGTCACGGATCCCTACCAGATCTGGTTTTATATTGGAAGTTGTGGTTGCTGTACCTCCTCGGGTGTGTTACACCTAAAGCTCGGTTCTGTCTGGTAAGCCTCTTTCCTCATGGTGGTGGATTATCTACAGACAACCAGTTCACACAGATTCACAATCACCTTAATCATTGCTATATATGGACTATATGCACTTTATATGCACTAACACTGTTGGTTCATGCAACTCTATCACTACTGTTGTGTAATCTTATATTGTTGTGTACTCATGATTTGCACATTTTTATACCATATCAATTTTCTATTGGGATAACTTTATTGTTCATTTCATCTTCATTAGCACTGCACTATATTATTTTATTTGCCTTCAGAAGTCACCTAATTAGTAAATAGAGTCCACCTGTGTGTAATTTAATCTCAGTATAAATACAGCTGTTTTGTGAAGCCCTCAGAGGTTTGTTAGAGAAGTCAAACAAGGGTTGAGGTCAGCACCAAATAAACCCAACAAACAATGGTACCAACATCCCTAAAAGTGATAAAGCAAACAGATTGAGGGAATGGGACTTTAAAAGGTACATCGTATAGGAAACGACACAAATTTTAATATAAAAATATACAAATCATTTGTTTAGAAAAACAGTATAAAAGTAAAGAGTACAGTTACAGTCACAGTCATAGGTATACACACATTTCCTATCCCTGACAAATGAGAGTACTGTAGTCACATACAAGGTATTCCCACGTCCAAAAATTTCAACAGTTTTGCCGAGACGGCTTCATCAGGAAAAAGGGATGAGGGTATTTCATTAATAAGTATAAGAAAGCATGATATGCTCAACCTTAGGTGTGTAAGAAAGAAAGAAAAACAAAAGCAGAAATGAGTATATCACACTTCAAGAGATTAACATAGTATAACTTGCACAAGCATTCACATCGCCCATAGAACAAATGAAACACCCCCACACCATCCCACAGGAAAAAAAAAAAAAGCACAAACACCCCAAAAGCACAAACTCCCTACCTCATAGGTGAGTCCTGGAGTGAGTGCAATTGGGAGAATTCCAAATGGCCCCAGTGACCTGCATCCAAAAACCGGTCCAAGCCATGCCAGATCTCCCGTAGGGAGGGATGTGATTTTTGTTGTTTAAACTAACATATAAAGGTATAGCAATACCTGCAATATATATTGTGTATTAGAATAAAGTTATATCATTTAAGGATAGAGAGAGCACAAGTCCATAACAGAAACTGATAAATGAACTGTACTCACCATAATCCTATTAGTTGGTATGGAAATATCTATACTGGGAGCTTATGTGGACGGGAAAAAAAACACAGGGGAAGGCATTGGTGTGTACTTAACGCATGAAACAGACACACCCATCTGAAAGATTCTAAAAGTATATGTAAATACATGTCAAATACTATGCAATGAAGAAAATCTCAAATATATCCTTATAGTTTCAAGAGAAGCTCCTCACATCAGTACAGTATATCTTACTACTGTGTGGAGAACTCCTCCAGCCTCCCCTAATTGCCAGAGCTACGCTCTGTTTGTTAGAGAACCTTAGTGAACAAGCAT
Source organism: Lithobates septentrionalis (assembly GCA_037952835.1). Lineage (NCBI taxonomy): Eukaryota > Metazoa > Chordata > Amphibia > Anura > Ranidae > Lithobates > Lithobates septentrionalis. The sequence continues at coordinate 2,552,087 of JBBDGP010000520.1, read as the reverse complement.
GAAGGCCAAGGAACACACCAGACAGGTCAGGGATAAAGCTGTGGAAAAGTTTAAAGCAGGGTTAGGTTATCAAAAAAATCTTCGAACATCTCACGGAGCACTAATCAATCCATCATCTGAAAATGGAAAGAGTATGGCACAACTGCAAACCTACCAAGACATGGCCGTCCACCTAAACTGACAGGCCGGGCAAGGAGAGCATTAATCAGAGAAGCAACCAAGAAGCCCATGGTAACTCTGGAGGAGCTGCAGAGATCCACAGCTCAGGCAGGAGAATCTGTCCACAGGACAACTATTAGTCGGGCACTCTACAAATATGGCCTTTATGGAAGAGTAGCAAGAAGAAAGCCATAAGTCATGTTTGCAATTTGCGAGAAGCCATGTGGGGGTCACAGCAAACATGTGGAAGAAGGTGCTCTGGTCAGATGAAACCAAAATGTAACTTTTTGGCCTAAAAGCAAAATGCTATGTGTGGCAGAAAAATAACACTGCACATCAGCCTAAACACACCATCCCTACTGTAAAACATGGTGGTGGCAGCATCATGTTGTGGGGATGCTTTTCTTCAGCAGGGACAGGGAAGCTGGCAGTGGTCAGAGTTGATGGGAAGATGGATGGAGCCAAATACAGCTCTATCTTGGAAGAAAACCTGTTAGAGTCTTCAAAAGACTTGAGACTGTGGCAGAGGTTCACCTTCCAATAGGACAATGACCCTAAACATACAGCCAGAGCTACAATGGAATGGTTTAGATCAGTGGTCATCAATCCTGTCCTCAGGGCCCACTAACAGGCCAGGTTTGCAAGATAACTGAAGTACATCACAGGTGATATCATTTGCTGCTCAGTGATTGCAGTATTCTAGTCTGCATCTCCCCAAGATAATACATAAAACCTGGCCTGTTAGTGGGCCCTGAGGACAGGGTTGATGACCACTGGTTTAGATCAAAGCATATTCATGTGTTAGAATCGCCCAGTCAAAGTCCAGACCTTAATCCAATTGAGAATCTGTGGCAAGACATGAAAATTGCTGTTCACAGATGCTCTCCATCCAATCTCACAGAGCTTGAGCTATTTTGCAAAGAAGAATAGGCAAAAATGTCACTCTCTAGATGTGCGAAGCTGGTAGAGACATTGTTGTCTTACACTATGCGATTTATTATGCTCTGTGTCTTTAAGCTTTGTTCCCTTCTGTCTAGCTGAACTCTCTCTCCCACCATAGTTCTGTATATCCCCCTCCCTTTCCTCTCTCTGATTCATTGTGCTAAGAATACCTAATGCTGTACCATCTTTACTTGTGGCTTACAACACCAACATTTTTCTACCTATGAATATCCATCATTAAACGAAACGTTTGAAAGGATTAATCGCCTGTCTCTCGAACAGTGAGTTATTAATTGAGTTATTGATGCAAGGGATAAATAGAACACCAGGTCATGTAAGCTCTATATGAAGCTAGGAGATAAAGTTTATTGCTTTGTAGTTGAATCAGAACAGTAGAAAAACGGAGTTCCACAGCCTAATTATGAGATTTCTGCATTACAGTACTGATATACAATGATATACAGTACTGAGATTCACTGCCCTCATTGCAAGAGAGAATGAGTCAGCAGCACGTGGAAGCTTCATAACCTGAGTCCAGGCTGCATGGTGTCATATTACAGTACACAGATTCTGCCTGCTTATCACTCAGCCATTGTCTGCCATGAGTTACCACAGCTCTGAATGCGAACACACAGCAGCCCCAGCACAAGATCCTGAGCCAACTGAGCCAACGCTCAGTCAAACCAACTTGGTAAGTAATGGAGAACTAGAAAAGCTACAATTTCTGGGGAAATTGTGAAAAGTGTTCTTGCCTCTACAACTGGAGTGGGCGGAGTAACTGGATGGAGTGGCTTGAGTAACTGTGAAAAGTGTTAAAAAGCTTAATATTTTAGAAAGTATAAATAGTAGTAAAAAAGTTGAAGTCCCATCATTAGCTGAAAGAGCTGAACATTTTTTTCAAAAGTTTTTTTTTTCAAAATTGAATTATTTTTTTTCAAAAATTATTTTTTTTTTTAATGAAATTTTTTTTTTTCAAAAATGAATTTTTCTTTTTTTTCAAAAATGAATTTTTTTTTCAAAAATGAATTATTTTTTTTCAAAAATGAATTTTTTTTTCAAAAATTATTTTTTTTTCAAAAATTATTATTTTTTTTCAAAAATGATTTTTTTTTTTTTCAAAAATTATTTTTTTTTTTTTCAAAAATGATTTTTTTTTTTTTCAAAAATATTTTTTTTTTTCATGGGGCGGTCATAATGTTTTGGCTTATCATGGGGTTGTCAGCTTTTGTCACCTCCCACTCTAGTTTTTAACATTTCACCATTCATTCCTATGGGACCAATTTCGCCGCAAAAACGACAATATTTGGTGAACCATTCGGCGAAACGTTCCACAAAATAATTTTTTTTTCATGGGGCGGTCATAATGTTTTGGCTGATTATGGGGTGGTCATAATGTTTTGGCTGATCATGGGGTTGTCAGCTATTGTCACCTCCCACTCTAGTTTTGAACATTTCGCCATTCATTCCTATGGGACCAATTTCACCGCAAAAACGACGATATTTCGTGAACCATTCGGCGAAACGTTCCACAAAGTAATAGCACACCAATTAAATGACATTGAGGCCGGATTCACACTGGTATTTTTCAGCTTTTCACAAAGTTCCACAAGGTAATAGCACACCAATTAAATGACATTGAACATTTCGCCATTCATTCCTATGGGACCAATTTCGCCGCAAAAACGACGATATTTCGTGGACCATTCGGCGAAACGTTCCACAAAGTAATAGCACACCAGTCGGGAACAATCCGCACGTTTCGGTATATTACTTGTCACTGTAGTGTAAAAACTGTGGGAGGAGTCTACAAGCATTATCAAGTCTAGCAGATGAAGGTATGACCACATGCATTTGGGGGGTTTCAGCATCTTGTGTTTACAACCACTGTTTCCTAGCAATGCTCATGTCCTGTTTATGCTTCACAAATACTGCTCAATACACAATACACAGGACCATGATAGCTGTAGAAACTGTGCAGTAATTCAAATGGCCGTATTTTAAAAACTATAAATCCTACAGCGAAGATCTTTATATTGTGAGAATCACAAGACCCAGACCTAGATTTTGATACATAGTATGTCTCTGAAATATTAAAATTAAAGGCATAGTCGCAGTTTAGATATTGCCCTTCAAATTTGAAGGGGCTAGATTGTAATTTCAATGAATGTCAATGGACGGTGTGAGTTGCAAACAAATGGTCATATTGTGAAAACTATCAGGACTATGGCTTAGCCGTGGACATGTTTAGTGGCAGCAGGGATAGCTGAACGTTTTGATATAAGATTTGTGTAGGTGGGCTTGAAAATGAGGGAGTGGCGGCAGTTTAGAAATCATGTTCTGATTTTTCAGCTTTTGTCACCTCCCACTCTAGTTTCCCCATTCATTCCTAAGGGGCCAATTTCGCCGCAAAAACGGCGTTATTTCGTGAACCATTCGGCGAAATGTTCCACAAAATAATAGCACACCATTCGGGAACAATCCGCACATTTCGGTATATTACTTGTCTATGTAGTGTAGAAACTGTGGGAGGAGTTAGGGTGGTAAATTTGGCTATAATAATAATAACTAGAAAATGCATTTCCTGGGGGAAATGCGTGGGAATGCTGAATAGCTAAATTGCTAAAACGGCCGCCATCAAAACTGCCCCATCATACTGCCATCAAAACTGCCCCATCAGAATTACCCCATCAAAATTGTCCCTATTAAAACTGCCCCATCATATTGCCACCATCAAAACTGCCCCCATCAAAACTGCCCCATCATATTGCCACCTTTAAAACTGCTCCATTAAAATTGTCCCCATCAAAACTGCCCCATCATATTGCCACTAGGGATGAGCCGAACACCCCCCGGTTCGGTTCGCACCAGAACCCGCGAACGGACCGCAAGTTCGCACGAACGTTAGAACCCCATTGACGTCTATGGGACTCGAACGTTCGAAATCAAAAGTGCTCATTTTAAAGGCTAATTTGCATGGTATTGTCCTAAAAAGGGTGTGGGGACCCGGGTCCTACCCCAGGGGACATGTATCAATGCAAAAAAAACTTTTAAAAACGGCCGTTTTTTCGGGAGCAGTGATTTTAATGATGCTTAAAGTAAAAAAAAAAAAGTGAAATATTCCTTTAAATATCGTACCTGGGGGGTGTCTATAGTATGCCTGTAAAGTGACGCGTGTTTCCCATGTTTAGAACAGTCCCTGCACCAAATGTCATTTTTAAAGGAAAAAATCTCATTTAAAACTGCTTGCGGGTTTAATGTCATGTCGGGTCCTGGCAATATGGATGAAAATCAGTGAGACAAACGGCATGGGTACCCCCCAGTCCATTACCAGGCCCTTTGGGTCTTGTATGGATATTAAGGGGAACCCCGCACCCAAATTAAAATAAGGAAAGGTCCCTATATACTCTGAACAGCAGTATACAGGCGGTGCAAACAAGACAGGGACTGTAGGTTTGTTGTTAAGTAGAATCTGTTTGTAATTTTGAACATTTTTAACGTGTTTAGCTCCAGCCAAAAAATCTTTTCTAAGCTTTTTGGAAAACATAGGGAAGGGTTATCACCCCTGTGACATTTGTTTTGCGTCTTTCCTCCTCTTCAGAAGATTTCACCTCACTTTTTTGTCCCAATGAAAAATGTTTTTTGAAAATTTGGGTTTTTTTGTGGAACAAGGATTGGAAAGCATCAGTGGAAAGGAGAAATTGTTTTCCCATATTAACTCTTACATGAGAGAATTTCCCTTCCTAGGGGTAGATTTCATCTCACTTCCTGTTGTCTCCTTCCGTTTGCAAGTAGGAGTCGTTTGTAAGTTAGATGTTTGAAAGTAGGGTCCTGCCCTATATACTCAGCAGAAATTTGGGCCTTAGGTGTTGCTGTGGCCAAAACACTGTAAGCCCTCACAGGGCCCTGCTGTGAAATATTAGATCAAGAATTGTAATTACATGCCCCTGTTGAACAGGAGCTGAAAAATTAGGCCTTAGGCACTGGTGCTGGTGCCACAACACTGCAACCCCTCACAGACACTCTAGTTGGAACGCAGGAACGAGCCCTGCTGCAAAGTATTGCATCAAAAATTGTAATTACACGCCCCTGTTAGACAGGGGCAGAAAAATTGGGCCTTAGGCACTGGTGCTGGTGCCACAACACTGCAACCCCTCACAGACACTCTAGTTGGAACGCAGGAACGAACCCTGCTGCAAAGTATTGCATCAAAAATTGTAATTACACGCCCCTGTTAGACAGGGGCAGAAAAATTGGGCCTTAGGCACTGGTGCTGGTGCCACAACACTGCAACCCCTCACAGACACTCTAGTTGGAACGCAGGAACGAGCCCTGCTGCAAAGTATTGCATCAAAAATTGTAATTACACGCCCCTGTTAGACAGGGGCAGAAAAATTGGGCCTTAGGCACTGGTGCTGGTGCCACAACACTGCAACCCCTCACAGACACTCTAGTTGGAATGCAGGAACGAGCCCTGCTGCAAAGTATTACATCAAAAATTGTAATTACACGCCCCTGTTATACAGGGGCTGAAAAATTGTGCCTTAGGCACTGGTGGTGGCGCCCAGAACCAAAAATGTTCTTACAAGCTATCAGCGTGATGATTGAGGAGGAAGAGGATAATTACTCAGGGATAGTCACTCAGCATCAGCATAGGCAGTCTTTGAAGGGATCTGAAAAAAATTATTCAGTTACATCAGCATCAGGTGCTTGGTAGCTGGTGGTGATCCAAGACTGATTCATTTTTATGAAGGTCAGCCGATCGACCGAGTCAGTGGACAGACGCACCCTGTGATCGGTTACCACGCCTCCAGCAGCACTGAATGTGCGTTCCGAAAGAACGCTGGATGCAGGACAGGCCAGTAGCTCAATTGCATACTGTGCAAGCTCTGGCCAGTGATCCATCCTCAAGACCCAGTAACCCAGAGGATTTTCGGTGGGAAAGGTGTCCAAGTCTGATCTTGCCCCTAGGTATTCCTGCACCATGTAAAACAGACGCTGGCGATGGTTGCTGGAACCGATCATACCTTGGGGCTGCGGACCAAAAAATTGTCTGAACGCATCGGTCAGACGGCCACCTTCTCCACCGCTCCTTCTTTGACTGACCGAAGCCTCAGCAACACGTTGTCCAGAAACAGGAGTTTGTAACCTCCCAGTCTCTGGGAACGCGTTGCACAGACCTTTCTGCAAGGCCTCCCGAAGATGTTTCATCCTCTGCTCCCTCTGCGATGGCAAGATAAGGTCCGCAACCTTACCCTTGTAACGTGGATCAAGGAGGGTTGCCAGCCAGTATTGGTCCTTCTCCTTGATACCACGAATACGAGGATCCTTACGCAGGCTTTGCAGGATCAGGGAGGCCATGCAGCGTAGGTTTGCTGAGGCATTCGGTCCGGAGTCCTCTGGGTCACTAAGGACAACAACGTCCGCAGCCACCTCCTCCCAGCCACGTACAAGTTCCTTGGGACTGATCCCTTAAAGACTGCTGATGCTGAGTGCCAGGCTCCACCTCCATACTGACACAATCTTCCTCCTCCTCCTCCTCCTCGTCCTCTTCCTGTGTGATCGGCGGGCACGCAGGAACACTGTCTGGATAAAGGGGGCCTTGAGAGCTAAGGAAGTCCTCCTCTTCCTGCCTCTGTTCTGCCTCAAGTGCCCTGTCCATTATTCCACGCAGCGTGTGCTCCAACAGGTGGACAAGGGGGACAGTGTCACTGATGCATGCACTGTCAGTGCTCACCATCCTCGTGGCCTCCTCGAATGGTGACAGGACAGTGCATGCATCCCTGATCATGGCCCACTGGCGTGGGGAAAAAAAACCAAGGTCCCCTGACCCTGTCCTGGTGCCATAGTCGCACAGGTACTCATTTATGGCCCTCTGCTGCGTGTGCAGCCGCTGCAGCATGGCCAATGTCGAGTTCCACCTGGTGGGCATGTCACAGATTAGGCGGTTCTTGGGCAGGTTAAACTCCTTTTGGAGGTCCGTCAGCCGAGCACTGGCATTATATGACCGGCGGAAATGCACACAGACTTTCCTGGCCTGCCTCAGGACATCCTGTAAGCCCGGGTACCTGCCCAAGAACCGCTGCACCACCAAGTTAAGGACGTGAGCCAAACAGGGCACATGGGTCAGTTGTCCCTGTCGGAGGGCAGAGAGGAGGTTGGTGCCATTGTCGCAAACCACCATTCCTGCCTTAAGTTGGCGTGGCGTCAACCACCTCTGAACCTGCCCCTGCAGAGCTGACAGAACCTCTGCCCCAGTGTGGCTCCTGTCCCCCAAGCACACCAGCTCAAGCACCGCATGGCATCTTTTGGCCTGCGTACTTGCGTAGCCCCTTGAACGCCTACGGAGCACCGCTGGTTCCGAGGAAGAGGCCATGGAGGAAGAAGAAGAGGAGGGGGTGGAGGAGAGAGGTGTGTCACAATCAGCATTTTGGAGGCGTGGTGGCGGAACAACCTCCAACACTACTGCACCTTGTCCTGCATCCTTCCCAGCTGCCAGCAGAGTCACCCAATGCGCCGTGAAACTTAAGTAACGTCCCTGTCCATGCCTGCTGGACCATGAGTCAGCGGTAATATGCACCTTACCGCTGACCGCCCTGTCCAGCGAGGCATGGACATTGCCTTCCACATGCCGGTAGAGAGCTGGAATCGCCTTCCGTGAGAAAAAGTGGCGTTTGGGTACCTGCCACTGAGGAACCGCACATTCCACAAACTCACGGAAGGGGGCAGAGTCTACCAACTGAAAAGGCAGCAGTTGAAGTGCTAGCAATTTTGCCAAGCTAGCATTCAACCGCTGGGCATGTGGATGGCTGGGAGCAAACTTCTTTCGGCGGTGCAGCAGCTGGGGCAGGGAAATTTGCCTGGTACAATCTGGCGTCGGTGTACCAAAAGCAGATTGCCCACAAGTACTTGGCTGTGACACACCTAATTCTACACCTTCATTCCTCTCACTGCAGGTCTCAGAGAGGACTGAAGGTCTAGTGGGGTTGGAAATCTCAGCTGATGAGGAGCAAGGAGAGATCCTCTTTGTTCTTTGGTGTGGGTCTTTTAGATATGCTTGCCAACGAACTGCATGGCAGGTCAACATATGTCTGGTCAAGCATGTGGTACCCAAGCGGGAGATGTTTTGGCCACGCGAGATACGCTTGAGACATATGTTGCAAATAGCAGCGGTGCGATCTGATGCACTCGTCTCAAAAAAGGCCCACACCAAAGAACTTTTTGAATAACGCGCAGAGACTGCAGCGCCCTGCACATGTGGAGCTTTGGGGTGTGATGCAGTCAATGTGCTGCCCTTAGGCTGGCCCCTGGAGGGCATCCTGCCTCGTTGGTGATGTGCCGCCTCCTCCTCCTCCTCCTCCTCCTCCTCTCTCCTATCAGGCACCCACGTTGAGTCAGTGACCTCATCATCCCCTCCCTCCTCATCACTGGAGCAAACCTGGCAGTATGCTGCAGCAGGGGGAGCATGACTGCCAGATTGCTGTCCTTCTTGGGCACCCCCTCTGTCCGTGCTCATGTTACTGCCTTCATCGAGCTCAGTATCATCATCAGAGCCTTCCAAACGCTGGGCATCCTCCTGGAGCATGTACCCAACACTGTGGTCAAACAGTTCGAGGGAATCCTCATGAGGACATGGTGGAGCTAGGGAAGGAGTCACTGATGACATTGAGCTGAGGGAAGAGGCCGCTGCTTTGCCAGACAAAGCACCCTGGGCATGGGTGAGAGAGGATGAGGAGGATGAGGACGGCTTGGTCATCCACTCGACCAAGTTTTCTGCATGTTGCGGCTCAACACGGCCAGCTGCCGAAAAAAAGGCCAAGCGTGTCCCATGGCCACGTGCTGATGAGGATGCACCGTCTCCACGACCAGCACTAGACACAGAGCCTGCTTGCCCTCTCTTATTGGCTTGTGACTGTCTGCCTCTCCTTCTTGGCCTTCCAGACATACTAATGGCCTGTAGCTGCACTAAGCTGGGATAGAACACCTGTAATTTTCTTCAGGTAGCTTTATATACTGCAACCAGACAAGCCTGCCTGTCAGTAGGAAGATAACAGGAACGGATCTAGCTGAACACTGTGAGCAGGACGCACTGCACTAAATGTAAATAGCAGGAACGGATCTAGCTGAACACTGTGAGCAGGACGCACTGACTGCACTAAATGTAAATAGCAGGAACGGATCTAGCTGAACACTGTGAGCAGGACGCACTGACTGCACTAAATGTAAATAGCAGGAACGGATCTAGCTGAACACTGTGAGCAGGACGCACTGACTGCACTAAATGTAAATAGCAGGAACGGATCTAGCTGAACACTGTGAGCAGGACGCACTGCACTAAATGTAAATAGCAGGAACGGATCTAGCTGAACACTGTGAGCAGGACGCACTGCACTAAATGTAAATAGCAGGAACGGATCTAGCTGAACACTGTGAGCAGGACGCACTGCACTAAATGTAAATAGCAGGAACGGATCTAGCTGAACACTGTGAGCAGGACGCACTGCACTAAATGTAAATAGCAGGAACGGATCTAGCTGAACACTGTGAGCAGGACGCACTAACTGCACTAAATGTAAATAGCAGGAACGGATCTAGCTGAACACTGTGAGCAGGACGCACTGCACTAAATGTAAATAGCAGGAACGGATCTAGCTGAACACTGTGAGCAGGACGCACTGCACTAAATGTAAATAGCAGGAACGGATCTAGCTGAACACTGTGAGCAGGACGCACTGACTGCACTAAATGTAAATAGCAGGAACGGATCTAGCTGAACACTGTGAGCAGGACGCACTGACTGCACTAAATGTAAATAGCAGGAACGGATCTAGCTGAACACTGTGAGCAGGACGCACTGACTGCACTAAATGTAAATAGCAGGAACGGATCTAGCTGAACACTGTGAGCAGGACGCACTGCACTAAATGTAAATAGCAGGAACAGATCTAGCCTAATCTAGCTAACTCAAATCAAATGACACTGTCTCTCTCTCTATCAGCACACCGGAACACACTACACAGGGCCGCCGTGCAGGCGGCCTTATATAGTGTGGGGCGTGTACTAAATCCCCTGAGCCATAATTGGCCAAAGCCACCCTGGCTTTGGCCAATTACAGCTCTCTCTACTGACGGCGCTGTGATTGGCCAAGCATGCGGGTCATAGTGCATGCTTGGCCAATCATCAGCCAGCAATGCACTGCAATGCCGCAGTGAATTATGGGCCGTGACGCGCCACACGAATTTGGCGCGAACGGCCCATAACGTTCGCAATTCGACGGACGGTCGAACAGCCGATGTTCGAGTCGAACATGGGTTCGACTCGAACACGAAGCTCATCCCTAATTGCCACCATGAAAACTGCCCCATCAGAATTGCCCTATCAAAACTGCCCCATCATATTGCCACCATCAAAACTGCCCCCATCAAAACTGCCCCATCATATTGCCACCTTTAAAACTGCTCCATAAAAATTGTCCCCATCAAAACTGCCCCATCATATTGCCACCATCAAAACTGCCCCATCAGAATTGCCCCATCAAAACTGCCCCATCAGAATTGCCTCATCAAAACTGCCCCATCATATTACCATCAAAACGGCCCCCATCAAAACTGCCCCATCAGAATTGCCCCATCAAAACTGCCCCTTTATATTGACACCATCAAAACTGCCCCATCAGAATTGCCCCATCAAAACTGCCCCATCATATTGCCACCATCAAAACTGCCCCATCATGTTGCCACCATCAAAACTGCCTCCATCCATCAACTAATCCGTTCTAATGAATCAATTACAGGTATTAAAGTGGGCAATATTGAACACAAATTAGGATTATTCGCCGATGATATAATACTTTCCTTATCCAATCCTGAAACCTCTCTCACCAATGTGCAAAATATATTAGAATCCTTTGGGAAAATCTCATACTACAAAATTAATAGCAACAAATGTCATGTCCTGCCTATGAATATATCCCAAAAAAGCTACATGACCCTTAAAAATAAAACGACTTACAATTGGGACCAGCCCTCCATTCCTTATTTGGGGATCCAACTTACCTATCCAACAGCTAAATTATATGAAGTAAATTTCCCTATACTACTAGAAAATATAAATAAGGATCTCCAATCTTTCCATAAAACACAACTCTCCTGAGTAGGGAAAATAGCGGCTTTTAAAATGCAGACCCTTCCTAAAATTCTATATTATTTCCGCTCGCTCCCCATCCAGGTGAACAATAAATTTTTCAACCAGGTGAATCTAAAGCTTAAAAAATTTATTTGGAATGATAAAAAACCTAGAGTAGCCTTCTCAATTCTTACCACTACTAAGAATAAAGGTGGAATGGGTCTCCCAGATATTCTACATTATTACTATGCGTCACTCCTTGATCAAATGAAATTTTGGTTTTCTAATTCAGATGAGAAACTTTGGGTAAATATTGAAAAAGAAGTCACCAAGGGCAATGACATGTGTGCATTAGCTATAGCGTATGCTTTGCTTCCTAAAGTCGTAATACCAAAACTCATCACTGTTAAACCCACGTTGATAGCTTGGAAACACATATTATCTAAATCAAAAGAACTAGGTGAACTAATTAAAATCCCTGTGCCCTTAAGAGTGCTGGAATACTGTAGAGCCCGTATCTCATTGAATAACTGGATTTCACAGGGGTTTAATTACTATGTCAACCTACCCCTAGACTATAAAGAGATGTTGTTAAAAAAACTTAGACATTTTGAAAGATTAAAGAAACTTGACCCAGAATCGAACATGAATATCCCATCAATAATCTGGAAGTTCCTACTGAACAAGCACGCTTGTGATAAGAAAGGAATATCCTTATTTTACAAACTTTTCTCAGAATTCCCTAAATCTGTTAAAACCAATAATATGCTGAAATGGGAAAAGGATCTTTCCTTATCTATTTCTTGGCAACAGTGGAATAAGGCCATAATTCTGAGCACTAAGGCATCATCCTGCGTTGAACATTGGGATAATGCCCAAAAGATATTAAACAGATGGTACCTTACACCATACAAACTTTCCAAAATCTACCCATCACTCTCCCCAACTTGTTGGCGATGCAATGAACAAACTGGTTCCCTTTATCATATTTTATGGAATTGCAAAAATCTTAGTAGTTTTTGGAAATCAGTTTCGACATTTATTGCTAACCTCACTGGTAATTTACTTCCCCTTACTCCCGCAATGGCCCTTTTAGGAATAAATCTGGATCTTTACTCTGTAGAATATAGAACAGTAGTAGCAAATGTATTAATAGCAGCAAGGCTGACTATAACAAAACTATGGAAATCTAACGAAGCACCAAATTTATCTGATGTTGTTATAAGGTTGAATACACAAGCTCAATATGAGTTAATGTTGGCATATAAAAATTACAACACGGTCAAGTTTGAGAAATTGTGGCAAATATGGATCAGTCACCCTAGAGCTTCTACCTCACTCAAAAACATGAGCTGCAGTTCTTAAACCATATTTCAGTATTATTCCATGAGTAATATCAAGGCTTCACAGTTCTCTCTTTTTCTAATTTCTTGAATTGTCCATGATAATGTTGTCATTATATTAGTTAGCACCTGTTTACAGTTAGAACCCAATGGGGTAAACAGAAGTGTTACTATACTGTTTATGTATGCTTTAATTGATCATTTGTATGACTATTGTCCATTACTTTGAGATTAGGATGTAAATGTTTTACTGCTGTAACTGATTGTTATATACCAAAACCAGCTGCCTGTAATTTTTTTCTGTTATTTGTATTGAAATTTCAATAAAAATTCTTTAATGAAAAAAAAAAACTGCCTCCATCATATTGCCAACAAAACTGCCCCATCAGAATTGCCCCATCAGAATTGCCCCATCAAAATTTTCCCCATCAAAACTGCCCCATCAGAATTTCCACATCAAAACTGCCCCATCAGAATTGCCCCATCAAAACTGCCCCATCATATTGCCACCATCAAAACTGCCCCATCAGAGTTGTCCCATCAAAACTGCCCCATCATATTGCCACCATCAAAACTGCCCCATCAAAACTGCCCCATCATTTTCCTCTATTATAAATCAGTACATGGTGTGTCTGTCCCCTCCACCGGGCTCTGTAATGAGAGCTGAGATGCTACAGCCACCTTCCCCTCCGCGTGGGAATGCTGAAAAGCTGAATTGCTAAAATGGCCCCCAGCAAAACTGCCCCATCATATTGCCATCAAAACTGCCCCATCAGAATTGCCCCATAAAAATTGTCCCCATTAAAACTGCCCCATCATATTGCCACCATCAAAACTGCCCCATCAGAATTGCTCCATCAAAATTGTCCCATCATATTGCCACCATCAAAACTGCCCCATCAGAATTGCTCCATCAAAATTGTCCCATCATATTACCACCATCAAAACTGCCCCATCATATTGCCACCATCAAAACTGCCCCCATCATATTGCCATCAAAACTGCCCCATTAGAATTGCCCCATCAAAATTGTCCCCATCAAAACTGCCCCATCAGAATTGCCCCATCAAAATTAAAAGTATTTTTTTTTCAAAAGTAATTTTTTTTTTCAAAAGTAATTTTTTTTTTCAAAAAGTAATTTTTTTTCAAAAATATTTTTTTTTTCAAAAATATTTTTTTTTTTTCAAAAATAATTTTTTTTTTCAAAAATATTTTTTTTTTTCAAAAATAATTTTTTTTTCAAAAATATATATATTTTTTTTCAAAAATATTTTTTTTTTTTCAAAAATAATTTTTTTTTTTCAAAAATAATTTTTTTTTTGAAAAATATTTTTTTTTTTTCAAAAGATTTTTTTTTTTCAAAAATATATATTTTTTTTCAAAAATATATTTTTTTTTTCAAAAATATATTTTTTTTTTCAAAAATATATATTTTTTTTCAAAAATGATTTTTTTTTTTTTCAAAAATAATTGCTGAATAGCTAAATTGCTAAAACGGCCGCCATCAAAACTGCCCCATCATACTGCCATCAAAACTGCCCCATCAGAATTGCCCCATCAAAATTGTCCCCATCAAAACTGCCCCATCAGAATTGCTCCATCAAAATTGTCCCATCATATTGCCACCATCAGAATTGCCCCATCAAAACTGCCCCATCATATTGCCCCATCAAAACTGCCCCATCATATTGCCACCATCAAAACTGCCCCATCAGAATTGCCCCATCAAAACTGCCCCATCAGAATTGCCCTATCAAAACTGACCCATCATATTGCCACCATCAAAACTGCCCCATCAGAATTGCCCCATCAAAACTGCCCCGTCATATTGCCACCATCAAAACTGCCCCATCAGAATTGCCCCATCAAAACTGCCCCCATCATATTGCCACCATCAAAACTGCCCCCATCAAAACTGCCCCATCATATTGCCACCTTTAAAACTGCTCCATAAAAATTGTCCCCATCAAAATTGCCCCATCATATTGCCACCATCAAAACTGCCCCATCAAAATTGCCCCATCATTTTGCCACCATCAAAACTGCCCCATCAGAATTACCCATTCAAAACTGCCCCATCATATTCCTCTATTATAAATCAGTACATGGTGTGTCTGTCCCCTCCCCCGGGCCCTGTAATCAAAGCTGAGATGCTCCAGCCACCCCCCCACCCTGTGTATAACAGAAGCTTTGGTAACCATGGCAACAAAAGAAACACAGTACACTCTTATTAATGGCTAAAATTTCCTGAAATTACCTCTAAACAAAAAGCTTTTTCTCAAAAACTGTAAAAGATATCAAACTGAAAAGATATAGCCAGATAGCTGAATATTTTGTGAAAATTTTAAAGTTTGTTTGGTGTCTGTAGGTGAAAGTATGAAGGAGCTGAAACTTTTGGGAGCGGAAGAAGAATTTAAGGATTTCAAGCATGCTCCCATTGACTTCAATGTTAAAAAAAGTTTTAAAAAGCTTAATATTTTAAAAAGTATAAATGGTAGAAAAAAAGTTGAAAAAGAGCACACCTCAGCTAAAAGAGATGAACATTTTAATAGTTGAATGGTTTTAATAGCTGAAAGTATGCAGAAGTTACGCAGAACCAAAAAACGTACGGAACTAGAAAATGCATTTCCTGGGGAAAATGCGTGGGAATGCTGAATAGCTAAATTGCTAAAACGGCCGCCATCAAAACTGCCCCATCATACTGCCATCAAAACTGCCCCATCAAAACTGCCCCATCAGAATTGCCCCATCAAAATTGTCCCCATTAAAACTGTCCCATCATATTGCCACCATCAAAACTGCCCCATCAGAATTGCTCCATCAAAATTGTCCCATCATATTACCACCATCAAAACTGCCCCATCATATTGCCACCATCAAAACTGCCCCCATCATATTGCCATCAAAACTGCCCCATTAGAATTGCCCCATCAAAATTGTCCCCATCAAAACTGCCCCATCAGAATTGCCCCATCAAAACTAAAAGTATTTTTTTTTTCAAAAGTAATTTTTTTTTTCAAAAAGTAATTTTTTTTCAAAAATATTTTTTTTTTTTTCAAAAATGATTTTTTTTTTCAAAATTTTTTTTTTCAAAAATATATATATATTTTTTTCAAAAATGATTTTTTTTTTTCAAAAATATTTTTTTTTTTTCAAAAATAATTTTTTTTTTTCAAAAATAATTGCTGAATAGCTAAATTGCTAAAACGGCCGCCATCAAAACTGCCCCATCATACTGCCATCAAAACTGCCCCATCAGAATTGCCCCATCAAAATTGTCCCCATCAAAACTGCCCCATCAGAATTGCTCCATCAAAATTGTCCCATCATATTGCCACCATCAGAATTGCCCCATCAAAACTGCCCCATCATATTGCCCCATCAAAACTGCCCCATCATATTGCCACCATCAAAACTGCCCCATCAGAATTGCCCCATCAAAACTGCCCCATCAGAATTGCCCTATCAAAACTGACCCATCATATTGCCACCATCAAAACTGCCCCATCAGAATTGCCCCATCAAAACTGCCCCGTCATATTGCCACCATCAAAACTGCCCCATCAGAATTGCCCCATCAAAACTGCCCCCATCATATTGCCACCATCAAAACTGCCCCCATCAAAACTGCCCCATCATATTGCCACCTTTAAAACTGCTCCATAAAAATTGTCCCCATCAAAATTGCCCCATCATATTGCCACCATCAAAACTGCCCCATCAGAATTGCCCCATCAAAACTGCCCCATCATTTTGCCACCATCAAAACTGCCCCATCAGAATTATCCCATCAAAATAGCCCCATCATATTCCTCTATTATAAATCAGTACATGGTGTGTCTGTCCCCTCCCCCGGGCCCTGTAATCAAAGCTGAGATGCTCCAGCCACCTCCCCCCCTGTGTATAACAGAAGCTTTGGTAACCATGGCAACAAAACAAACACAGTACACTCTGATTAATGGCTAAAATTTCCTGAAATTACCTCTAAACAAAAAGCTTTTTCTCAAAAACTGTAAAAGATATCAAACTGAAAAGATATAGCCAGATAGCTGAATATTTTGTGAACATTTTAAAGTTTGTTTGGTGTCTGTAGGTGAAAGTATGAAGGAGCTGAAACTTTTGGGAGCGGAAGAAGAATTTAAGGATTTCAAGCATGCTCCCATAGACTTCAATGTTAAAAAAAAGTGATAAAAAGCTTAATATTTTAAAAAGTATAAATGGTAGAAAAAAGTGGAAAAAGAGCACACCTCAGCTAAAAGAGACGAACATTTTGATAGTTGAATGGTTTTAATAGCTGAAAGTATGCAGAAGTTACACAGAACCAAAAAAACGTACGGAATAAGAAGAAAAATAACTAGAAAATGCATTTCCTGGGGAAAATGCGTGGGAATGCTGAATAGCTAAATTGCTAAAACGGCCGCCATCAAAACTGCCCCATCAGAATTACCCCATCAAAATTGTCCCCATTAAAACTGCCCCATTATATTGCCACCATCAAAACTGCCCCATCAGAATTGCTCCATCAAAACTGTCCCATCATATTGCCACCATCAGAAATGCCCCATCAAAACTGCCCCATCATATTGCCACCATCAAAACTGCCCCATCATATTACCACCATCAAAACTGCCCCATCATATTGCCACCATCAAAACTGCCCCCATCATATTGCCATCAAAACTGCCCCATTAGAATTGCCCCATCAAAATTGTCCCCATCAGAATTGCCCCATCAAAACTAAAAGTAATTTTTTTTTCAAAAGTAATTTTTTTTTTCAAAAGTATTTTTTTTTTTCAAAAATATATATTTTTTTATTTCAAAAATAATTTTTTTTTTTTTCAAAAATTATTTTTTTTTCAAAAATAATTTTTTTTTCAAAAATATTTTTTTTTTCAAAAATGATTTTTTTTTTCAAAATTAATATTTTTTTTTCAAAAATAATTTTTTTTTTTTCAAAAATAATTTTTTTTTTTTCAAAAATAATTTTTTTTTTTCAAAATAATTTTTTTTTTCTTTTTTTTTTTCAAAAATATTTTTTTTTCAAAAATGATTTTTTTTTTTCAAAAATAATTTTTTTTTTTCAAAAATATTTTTTTTTCAAAATTTTTTTTTTTTCACAAATATATTTTTTTTTTTCAAAAATGATTTTTTTTTTCAAAAATAATTTTTTTTTTTCAAAAATAATTTTTTTTTTCAAAAATATTTTTTTTTCAAAATTTTTTTTTTTCAAAAATATATATATTTTTTCAAAAATATTTTTTTTTTTCAAAAATAATTGCTGAATAGCTAAATTGCTAAAACGACCGCCATCAAAACTGCCCCATCATACTGCCATCAAAACTGCCCCATCAAAATTGTCCCCATTAATACTGCCCCATCATATTGCCACCATCAAAACTGCCCCATCAGAATTGCCCCATCAAAACTGCCCCATCATATTGCCACCATCAAAACTGCCCCATCAGAATTGCCCCATCAAAACTGCCCCATCATATTCCTCTATTATAAATCAGTACATGGTGTGTCTGTCCCCTCCCCCGGGCTCTGTAATCAGAGCTGAGATGCTCCAGCCACCTCCCCCCCTGTGTATAACAGAAGCTTTGGTAACCATGGCAACAAAACACACACAGTACACTCTGATTAATGGCTAACATTTCTTGAAATGACCTCTAAACAAAAAGCTTTTTCTCAAAAACTGTAAAAGATATCAAATTGAAAAGCTATAGCCAGATAGCTGAATATTTTGTGAACATTTTAAAGTTTGTTTGGTGTCTCTAGGTGAAAGTATGAAGGAGCTGAAACTTTTGGGAGCGGAAGAAAAATTTAAGGATTTCAAGCATGCTCCCATTGACTTCAATGTTAAAAAAAAGTGATAAAAAGCTTAATATTTTAAAAAGTATAAATGGTAGAAAAAAAGTTGAAAAAGAGCACACCTCAGCTAAAAGAGACAAACATTTTGATAGTTGAATGGTTTTAATAGCTGAAAGTATGCAGAAGTTACGCATTACCGAAAAACGTACGGAATAAAATTAAAATTATTAAAAATAACTAGAAAATGCATTTCCTGGGGAAAATGCGTGGGAATGCTGAATTGCTAAAACGGCCCCCAGCAAAATTGCCCCCATCATATTGCCATCAAAACTGTCCCATCATATTGCCACCATCAAAACTGCCCCATCAGAATTGCCACCATCAAAACTGCCCCATCATATTGCCACCATCAAAACTGCCCCATCAGAATTACCCCATCAAAACTGCCCCATCATATTCCTCTATTATAAATCAGTACATGGTGTGTCTGTCCCCTCCCCCCTGTGTATAACAGAAGCTTTGGTAACCATGGCAACAAAACAAACACTAACAGTACACTCTGATTAATGGCTAAAATTTCCTGAAATGACCTCTAAACAAATGGCCGTATTTTAAAAACTATACATCCTACAGCAAAGATCTTTATATTGTGAGAATCACAAGACTCAGACCTAGATTTTGATACATAGTATGTCTCTGAAATATTAAAATTGAAGGCACGGTCGCAGTTTAGAAATTGCCCTTCAAATTTGAAGGGGCTAGAGTGTAGTTTCAATGAATGTCAATGGACGGTGTGAGTTGCAAACAAATGGTCATATTGTGAAAACTATCAGGACTATGGCTTAGCCGTGGACATGTTTAGTGGCAGCAGGGATAGCTGAACGTTTTGATATAAGATTTATGTAGGTGGGCTTGAAAATGAGGGAGTGGAGGCAGTTTAGAAATCATGTTCTGATTTTTCAGCTTTTGTCCCCTCCCCTGGGCTCTAATCAGAGCTGAGATGCTCCAGCCACCTCCCCCCCTGTGTATAACAGAAGCTTTGGTAACCATGGCAACAAAACACACACAGTACACTCTGATTAATGGCTAAAATTTCTTGAAATGACCTCTAAACAAAAAGCTTTTTCTCAAAAACTGTAAAAGATATCAAATTGAAAAGCTATAGCCAGATAGCTGAATATTTTGTGAACATTTTAAAGTTTGTTTGGTGTCTCTAGGTGAAAGTATGAAGGAGCTGAAACTTTTGGGAGCGGAAGAAAAATTTAAGGATTTCAAGCATGCTCCCATTGACTTCAATGTTAAAAAAAAGTGATAAAAAGCTTAATATTTTAAAAAGTATAAATGGTAGAAAAAAAGTTGAAAAAGAGCACACCTCAGCTAAAAGAGACGAACATTTTGATAGTTGAATGGTTTTAATAGCTGAAAGTATGCAGAAGTTACGCATTACCGAAAAACGTACGGAATAAGAAAAATAGTAAAAAAACGAATAACAATAGTGGGACTGCTAAAGCATTCCCACTAATAAAATCGAATAACAATAGTGGGACTGCTAAAGCATTCCCACTAATAATAAATAAAATCGAATAACAATAGTGTGACTGCTAAAGCATTCCCACTAACTAGAAAATGCATTTCCTGGGGAAAATGCGTGGGAATGCTGAATTGCTAAAACGGCCCCCAGCAAAATTGCCCCATCATATTGCCATCAAAACTGTCCCATCATATTGCCACCATCAAAACTGCCCCATCAGAATTGCCCTATCAAAACAGCCCCATCATATTGCCACCATCAAAACTGCCCCATCATATTGCCACCATCAAAACTGCCCCATCAGAATTACCCCATCAAAACTGCCCCATCATATTCCTCTATTATAAATCAGTACATGGTGTGTCTGTCCCCTCCCCCGGGCTCTGTAATCAAAGCTGAGATGCTCCAGCCACCTCCCCCCCTGTGTATAACAGAAGCTTTGGTAACCATGGCAACAAAACAAACACAGTACACTCTGATTAATGGCTAAAATTTCCCGAAATGACCTCTAAACAAATGGCCGTATTTTAAAAACTATACATCTTACAGCGAAGATCTTTATATTGTGAGAATCACAAGACCCAGACCTAGATTTTGATACATAGTATGTCTCTGAAATATTAAAATTGAAGGCACGGTCGCAGTTTAGAAATTGCCCTTCAAATTTGAAGGGGCTAGAGTGTAGTTTCAATGAATGTCAATGGACGGTGTGAGTTGCAAACAAATGGTCATATTGTGAAAACTATCAGGACTATGGCTTAGCCGTGGACATGTTTAGTGGCAGCAGGGATAGCTGAACGTTTTGATATAAGATTTGTGTAGGTGGGCTTGAAAATGAGGGAGTGGCGGCAGTTTAGAAATCATGTTCTGATTTTTCAGCTTTTGTCCCCTCCCCCCGGGCTCTGTAATCAGAGCTGAGATGCTCCAGCCACCTCCCCCCCTGTGTATAACAGAAGCTTTGGTAACCATGGCAACAAAACACACACAGTACACTCTGATTAATGGCTAACATTTCTTGAAATGACCTCTAAACAAAAAGCTTTTTCTCAAAAACTGTAAAAGATATCAAACTGAAAAGATATAGCCAGATAGCTGAATATTTTGTGAACATTTTAAAGTTTGTTTGGTGTCTCTAGGTGAAAGTATGAAGGAGCTGAAACTTTTGGGAGCGGAAGAAAAATTTAAGGATTTCAAGCATGCTCCCATTGACTTCAATGTTAAAAAAAGTGATAAAAAGCTTAATATTTTAAAAAGTATAAATGGTAGAAAAAAAGTTGAAAAAGAGCACACCTCAGCTAAAAGAGACGAACATTTTGATAGTTGAATGGTTTTAATAGCTGAAAGTATGCAGAAGTTACTCATTACCGAAAAACATACGGAATAAAATTATTAAAATTAAGTTTAAAAATAAATAAAATCGAATAACAATAGTGGGACTGCTAAAGCATTCCCACTAATAAAAAAACGAATAACAATAGTGGGACTGCTAAAGCATTCCCACTAATAATAAGAAAAACTAGAAAATGCATTTCCTGGGGAAAATGCGTGGGAATGCTGAATAGTTAAATTGCTAAAACGGCCGCCATCAAAACTGCCCCATCAGAATTGCCCCATCAAAATTGTCCCCATTAAAACTGCCCCATCATATTGCCACCATCAAAACTGCCCCATCAGAATTGCTCCATCAAAATTGTCCCATCATATTGCCACCATCAGAATTGCCCCATCAAAACTGCCCCATCATATTGCCACCATCAAAACTGCCCCATCAGAATTGCCCCATCATATTACCACCATTAAAACTGCCCCATCATATTGCCACCATCAAAACTGCCCCCATCATATTGCCATCAAAACTGACCCATTAGAATTGCCCCATCAAAATTGTCCCCATCAAAACTGCCCCATCAGAATTGCCCCATCAAAACTAAAAGTAATTTTTTTTTTCAAAAATAATTTTTTTTTTCAAAAATAATTTTTTTTTTCAAAAAATTTTTTTTTTCCAAAAATATATATATATTTTTTTAAAATATTTTTTTTTTCAAAAATAATTTTATTTTTTTCAAAAATATAATTTTTTTTTCAAAAATATATTTTATTTTTCAAAAATATATTTTATTTTTCAAAAATATATTTTATTTTTCAAAAATATATTTTATTTTTCAAAAATATTTTTTTTTTTCAAAAATATTTTTTTTTTTTGCCCCATCATACTGCCATCAAAACTGCCCCATCAAAATTGTCCCCATTAAAACTGCCCCATCATATTGCCACCTTTAAAACTGCTCCATAAAAATTGTCCCCATCAAAACTGCCCCATCAGAATTGCCCCATCAAAATTGTCCCCATTAAAACTGCCGCATCATATTGCCACCATCAAAACCGCCCCATCATATTGCCACCTTTAAAACTGCTCCATTAAAATTGTCCCCATCAAAACTGCCCCATCATATTGCCACCATCAAAACTGCCCCATCAGAATTGCCCTATCAAAACTGCCCATCATATTGCCACCATCAAAACTGCCCCATCATATTCCTCTATTATAATCAGTACATCGTGTGTCTGTCCCCTCCCCCGGGCTCTGTATTCAGAGCTGAGATGCTCCAGCCACCTCCCCCCCCCTGTGTATAACAGAAGCTTTGGTAACCATGGCAACAAAACAAACACAGTACACTATGATTAATGGCTAAAATTTCCTGAAATGACCTCTAAACAAAAAGCTTTTTCTCAAAAACGGTAAAAGATATCAAACTGAAAAGATATAGCCAGATAGCTGAATATTTTGTGAACATTTTAAAGTTTGTTTGGTGTCTCTAGGTGAAAGTATGAAGGAGCTGAAACTTTTGGGAGCGGAAGAAGAATTTAAGGATTTCAAGCATGCTCCCATTGACTTTAATGTTAAAAAAAGTGATAAAAAGCTTAATATTTTAAAAAGTATAAATGGTAGATAAAAAGTTGAAAAATAGCACACATCAGCTAAAAGAGACGAACATTTTGATAGTTGAATGGTTTTAATAGCTGAAAGTATGCAGAAGTTACGCAGAACCAAAAAACGTACGGAATAAAATTAAAATTAAAACTAGAAAATGCATTTCCTGGGGAAAATGCGTGGGAATGCTGAATAGCTAAATTGCTAAAACGGCCGCCATCAAAACTGCCCCATCATACTGCCATCAAAACTGCCCCATCAGAATTGCCCCATCAAAATTGTCCCCATTAAAACTGCCCCATCATATTGCCATCATCAAAACTGCCCCATCAGAATTGCTCCATCAAAATTGTCCCATCATATTGCCACCATCAAAACTGCCCCATCAGAATTGCTCCATCAAAATTGTCCCATCATATTACCACCATCAAAACTGCCCCATCATATTGCCACCATCAAAACTGCCCCCATCATATTGCCATTAACACTGCCCCATTAGAATTGCCCCATCAAAATTGTCCCCATCAAAACTGCCCCATCAGAATTGCCCCATCAAAACTAAAAGTATTTTTTTTCAAAAGTAATTTTTTTTTTCAAAAAGTAATTTTTTTTCAAAAATATTTTTTTTTCAAAAATATTTTTTTTTTTTTCAAAAATAATTTTTTTTTTTTCAAAAATAATTTTTTTTTTTGAAAAATAATTGCTGAATAGCTAAATTGCTAAAACGGCCGCCATCAAAACTGCCCCATCATACTGCCATCAAAACTGCCCCATCAGAATTGCCCCATCAAAATTGTCCCCATCAAAACTGCCCCATCAGAATTGCTCCATCAAAATTGTCCCATCATATTGCCACCATCAGAATTGCCCCATCAAAACTGCCCCATCATATTGCCCCATCAAAACTGCCCCATCATATTGCCACCATCAAAACTGCCCCATCAGAATTGCCCCATCAAAACTGCCCCATCAGAATTGCCCTATCAAAACTGACCCATCATATTGCCACCATCAAAACTGCCCCATCAGAATTGCCCCATCAAAACTGCCCCGTCATATTGCCACCATCAAAACTGCCCCATCAGAATTGCCCCATCAAAACTGCCCCCATCATATTGCCACCATCAAAACTGCCCCCATCAAAACTGCCCCATCATATTGCCACATTTAAAACTGCTCCATAAAAATTGTCCCCATCAAAATTGCCCCATCATATTGCCACCATCAAAACTGCCCCATCAGAATTGCCCCATCAAAACTGCCCCATCATTTTGCCACCATCAAAACTGCCCCATCAGAATTACCCCATCAAAACTGCCCCATCATATTCCTCTATTATAAATCAGTACATGGTGTGTCTGTCCCCTCCCCCGGGCCCTGTAATCAAAGCTGAGATGCTCCAGCCACCCCACCTGGGGCCCTGTGTATAACAGAAGCTTTGGTAACCATGGCAACAAAACAAACACAGTACACTCTGATTAATGGCTTAAATTTCCTGAAATTACCTCTAAACAAAAAGCTTTTTCTCAAAAACTGTAAAAGATATCAAACTGAAAAGATATAGCCAGATAGCTGAATATTTTGTGAAAATTTTAAAGTTTGTTTGGTGTCTGTAGGTGAAAGTATAAAGGAGCTGAAACTTTTGGGAGCGGAAGAAGAATTTAAGGATTTCAAGCATGCTCCCATTGACTTCAATGTTAAAAAAAGTTTTAAAAAGCTTAATATTTTAAAAAGTATAAATGGTAGAAAAAAAGTTGAAAAAGAGCACACCTCAACTAAAAGAGATGAACATTTTAATAGTTGAATGGTTTTAATAGCTGAAAGTATGCAGAAGTTACGCAGAACCAAAAAACGTACGGAACTAGAAAATGCATTTCCTGGGGAAAATGCGTGGGAATGCTGAATAGCTAAATTGCTAAAACGGCCGCCATCAAAACTGCCCCATCATACTGCCATCAAAACTGCCCCATCAGAATTGCCCCATCAAAATTGTCCCCATTAAAACTGCCCCATCATATTGCCACCATCAAAACTGCCCCATCAGAATTGCTCCATCAAAATTGTCCCATCATATTGCCACCATCAAAACTGCCCCATCATATTGCCACCATCAAAACTGCCCCCATCATATTGCCATCAAAACTGCCCCATTAGAATTGCCCCACCAAAATTGTCCCCATCAAAACTGCCCCATCAGAATTGCCCCATCAAAACTAAAAGTATTTTTTTTTTCAAAAGTAATTTTTTTTTCAAAAAGTAATTTTTTTTCAAAAATAATTTTTTTTTTTCAAAAATATTTTTTTATTTCAAAAATATTTTTTTTTTCAAAAATATATATATTTTTTTTCAAAAATAATATTTTTTTTTTTTCAAAAATAATTTTTTTTTTGAAAAATATTTTTTTTTTCAAAAATTTTTTTTTTTCAAAAATGATTTTTTTTTTCAAAATTTTTTTTTTCAAAAATATATATATTTTTTTTCAAAAATGATTTTTCTTTTCAAAAATATTTTTTTTTTTCAAAAATAATTTTTTTTTTTTCAAAAATATTTTTTTTTTTTTCAAAAATAATTGCTGAATAGCTAAATTGCTAAAACGGCCGCCATCAAAACTGCCCCATCATACTGCCATCAAAACTGCCCCATCAGAATTGCCCCATCAAAATTGTCCAAATCAAAACTGCCCCATCACAATTGCTCCATCACAATTGTCCCATCATATTGCCACCATCAGAATTGCCCCATCAAAACTGCCCCATCATATTGCCCCATAAAAACTGCCCCCATCATATTGCCACCATCAAAACTGCCCCATCAGAATTGCCCCATCAAAACTGCCCCATCAGCATTGCCCTATCAAAACTGACCCATCATATTGCCACCATCAAAACTGCCCCATCAGAATTGCCCCATCAAAACTGCCCCGTCATATTGCCACCATCAAAACTGCCCCATCAGAATTGCCCCATCAAAACTGCCCCCATCATATTGCCACCATCAAAACTGCCCCATCATATTGCCACCTTTAAAACTGCTCCATAAAAATTGTCCCCATCAAAATTGCCCCATCATATTGCCACCATCAAAACTGCCCCATCAGAATTGCCCCATCAAAACTGCCCCATCATTTTGCCACCATCAAAACTGCCCCATCAGAATTATCCCATCAAAACTGCCCCATCATATTCCTCTATTATAAATCAGTACATGGTGTGTCTGTCCCCTCCCCCGGGCCCTGTAATAAAAGCTGAGATGCTCCAGCCACCTCCCCCCCTGTGTATAACAGAAGCTTTGGTAACCATGGCAACAAAACAAACACAGTACACTCTGATTAATGGCTAAAATTTCCTGAAATTACCTCTAAACAAAAAGCTTTTTCTCAAAAACTGTAAAAGATATCAAACTGAAAAGATATAGCCAGATAGCTGAATATTTTGTGAACATTTTAAAGTTTGTTTGGTGTCTGTAGGTGAAAGTATGAAGGAGCTGAAACTTTTGGGAGCGGAAGAAGAATTTAAGGATTTCAAGCATGCTCCCATAGACTTCAATGTTAAAAAAAAGTGATAAAAAGCTTAATATTTTAAAAAGTATAAATGGTAGAAAAAAGTGGGAAAAGAGCACACCTCAGCTAAAAGAGACGAACATTTTGATAGTTGAATGGTTTTAATAGCTGAAAGTATGCAGAAGTTACGCAGAACCAAAAAACGTACGGAATAAGAAGAAAAATAACTAGAAAATGCATTTCCTGGGGAAAATGCGTGGGAATGCTGAATTGCTAAAACGGCCCCCAGCAAAATTGCCCCCATCATATTGCCATCAAAACTGTCCCATCATATTGCCACCATCAAAACTGCCCCATCAGAATTGCCCTATCAAAACAGCCCCATCATATTGCCACCATCAAAACTGCCCCATAATATTGCCACCATCAAAACTGCCCCATCAGAATTACCCCATCAAAACTGCCCCATCATATTCCTCTATTATAAATCAGTACATGGTGTGTCTGTCCCCTCCCCCGGGCTCTGTAATCAAAGCTGAGATGCTCCAGCCACCTCCCCCCCTGTGTATAACAGAAGCTTTGGTAACCATGGCAACAAAACAAACACAGTACACTCTGATTAATGGCTAAAATTTCCTGAAATGACCTCTAAACAAATGGCCGTATTTTAAAAACTATACATCCTACAGCGAAGATCTTTATATTGTGAGAATCACAAGACCCAGACCTAGATTTTGATACATAGTATGTCTCTGAAATATTAAAATTGAAGGCACGGTCGCAGTTTAGAAATTGCCCTTCAAATTTGAAGGGGCTAGAGTGTAGTTTCAATGAATGTCAATGGACGGTGTGAGTTGCAAACAAATGGTCATATTGTGAAAACTATCAGGACTATGGCTTAGCCGTGGACATGTTTAGTGGCAGCAGGGATAGCTGAACGTTTTGATATAAGATTTGTGTAGGTGGGCTTGAAAATGAGGGAGTGGCGGCAGTTTAGAAATCATGTTCTGATTTTTCAGCTTTTGTCCCCTCCCCCCGGGCTCTGTAATCAGAGCTGAGATGCTCCAGCCACCTCCCCCCCTGTGTATAACAGAAGCTTTGGTAACCATGGCAACAAAACACACACAGTACACTCTGATTAATGGCTAAAATTTCTTGAAATGACCTCTAAACAAAAAGCTTTTTCTCAAAAACTGTAAAAGATATCAAACTGAAAAGATATAGCCAGATAGCTGAATATTTTGTGAACATTTTAAAGTTTGTTTGGTGTCTCTAGGTGAAAGTATGAAGGAGCTGAAACTTTTGGGAGCGGAAGAAAAATTTAATGATTTCAAGCATGCTCCCATTGACTTCAATGTTAAAAAAAAGTGATAAAAAGCTTAATATTTTAAAAAGTATAAATGGTAGAAAAAAAGTTGAAAAAGAGCACACATTAGCTAAAAGAGACGAACATTTTGATAGTTGAATGGTTTTAATAGCTGAAAGTATGCAGAAGTTACGCAGAGCCAAAAAATGTACGGAATAAAATTAAAATTAAAACTAGAAAATGCATTTCCTGGGGAAAATGCGTGGGAATGCTGAATTGCTAAAATGGCCCCCAGCAAAACTGCCCCCATCATATTGCCATCAAAACTGCCCCATCAGAATTGCCCCATCAAAACTGCCCCATCATATTGCCACCATCAAAGCTGCCCCATCAGAATTGCCCCATCATATTGCCATCAAAACTGCCCCATTAGAATTGCCCCATCAAAATTGTCCCCATCAAAACTGCCCCATCAGAATTGCCCCATCAAAACTAAAAGTAATTTTTTTTTTCAAAAATAATTTTTTTTTCCAAAAATAATTGCTGAATAGCTAAATTGCTAAAACGGCCGCCATCAAAACTGCCCCATCATACTGCCATCAAAACTGCCCCATCAGAATTGCCCCATCAAAATTGTCCCCATTAAAACTGCCCCATCATATTGCCACCATCAAACCTGCCCCATCAGTATTGCTCCATCAAAATTGTCCCATCATATTGCCACCATCAGAATTGCCCCATCAAAACTGCCCCATCATATTGCCACCATCAAAACTGCCCCATCAGAATTGCCCCATCATATTACCACCATCAAAACTGCCCCATCATATTGCCACCATCAAAACTGCCCCCATCATATTGCCATCAAAACTGCCCCATTAGAATTGCCCCATCAAAATTGTCCCCATCAAAACTGCCCCATCAGAATTGCCCCATCAAAACTGCCCCATCATATTGCCACCATCAAAACTGCCCCCATCAAAACTGCCCCATCAGGATTGCCCCCATCATATTGCCACCTTTAAAACTGCTCCATAAAAATTGTCCCCATCAAAACTGCCCCATCAGAATTGTCCCATCAAAACTGCCCCATCATATTGCCACCATCAAAACTGCCCCATCATATTGCCACCTACAAAACTGCCCCATCAGAATGGCCCCATCAAAACTGCCCCATCAGAATTGCCCCATCAAAACTGCCCCATCATATTGCCACCATCAAAACTGCCCCATCAGAATTGCCCCATCAAAACTGCCCCATCATATTGCCACCATGAAACTGTCCCATCAGAATTGCCCTATCAAAACTACCCCATCATATTGCCACCATCAAAACTGCCCCATCATAATTGCCCCATCAAAACTGCCCCATCAGAATTGCCCTATCAAAACTGCCCCATCATATTCCTATATTATAAATCAGTACATGGTGTGTCTGTCCCCTCCCCCGGGCTCTGTAATCAAAGCTGAGATGCTCCAGCCACCTCCCCCCCCTGTGTATAACAGAAGCTTTGGTAACCATGGCAACAAAACAAACACAGTACACTCTGATTAATGGCTAAAATTTCCTGAAATGACCTCTAAACAAAAAGCTTTTTCTCAAAAACTGTAAAAGATATCAAACTGAAAAGATATAGCCAGATAGCTGATTATTTTGTGAACATTTTAAAGTTTGTTTGGTGTCTGTAGGTGAAAGTATGAAGGAGCTGAAACTTTTGGGAGCGGAAGAAGAATTTAAGGATTTCAAGCATGCTCCCATAGACTTCAATGTTAAAAAAAGTGATAAAAAGCTTAATATTTTAAAAAGTATAAATGGTAGAAAAAAAGTTGAAAAAGAGCACACCTCAGCTAAAAGAGACGAACATTTTGATAGTTGAATGGTTTTAATAGCTGAAAGTATGCAGAAGTTACGCAGAACCAAAAAACGTACGGAACTAGAAAATGCATTTCCTGGGGAAAATGCGTGGGAATGCTGAATTGCTAAAACGGCCCCCAGCAAAATTGCCCCCATCATATTGCCATCAAAACTGTCCCATCATATTGCCACCATCAAAACTGCCCCATCAGAATTGCCTCATCAAAACTGCACCATCATATTGCCACCATCAAAACTGCCCCATCAGAATTGCCCTATCAAAACAGCCCCATCATATTGCCACCATCAAAACTGCCCCATCATATTGCCACCATCAAAACTGCCCCATCAGAATTACCCCATCAAAACTGCCCCATCATTTCCTCTATTATAGATCAGTACATGGTGTGTCTGTCCCCTCCCCCGGGCTCTGTAATCAGAGCTGAGATGCTCCAGCCACCTCCCCCCTGTGTATAACAGAATCTTTGGTAACCATGGCAACA
The DNA here is from genome assembly GCA_037952835.1 of Lithobates septentrionalis. Taxonomy (NCBI): domain Eukaryota; kingdom Metazoa; phylum Chordata; class Amphibia; order Anura; family Ranidae; genus Lithobates; species Lithobates septentrionalis. The sequence continues at coordinate 2,522,084 of JBBDGP010000520.1, read as the reverse complement.
AAACAAACACAGTACATGCTGATTAATGGCTAAAATTTCCTGAAATGACCTCTAAACAAAAAGCTTTTTCCCAAAAACTATAAATCCTACAGCAAAGATCTTTATATTGTGAGAATCACAAGACCCAGACTTAGATTTTGATGTATAGTATGTCTCTGAAATATTAAAATTGAAGGCACGGTCGCAGTTTAGAAATTGCCCTTCAAATTTGAAGGGGCTAGAGTGTAGTTTCAATGAATGTCAATGGACGGTGTGAGTTGCAAACAAATGGTCATATTGTGAAAACTATCAGGACTATGGCTTAGCCATGGACATGTTTAGTGGCAGCAGGGATAGCTGAACGTTTTGATATAAGATTTGTGTAGGTGGGCTTGAAAATGAGGGAGTGGCAGCAGTTTAGAAATCATGTTCTGATTTTTCAGCTTTTGTCCCCTCCCTAGGGCTCTGTAATCAGAGCTGAGATGCTCCAGCCACCTCCCCCCCTGTGTATAACAGAAGCTTTGGTAACCATGGCAACAAAACATACACAGTACACTCTGATCAATGGCTAAAATTTCCTGAAATGACCTCTAAACAAAAAGCTTTTTTTCAAAAACTGTAAAAGATATCAAACTGAAAAGATATAGCCAGATAGCTGAATATTTTGTGAACATTTTAAAGTTTGTTTGGCGTCTCTAGGTGAAAGTATGAAGGAGCTGAAACTTTTGGGAGCGGAAGAAGATTTTAAGTTTCTCAAGCATGCTCCCATTGACTTCAATGTTAAAAAAAAGTGATAAAAAGCTTAATATTTTAAAAAGTATAAATGGTAGAAAAAAAGTGGAAAAAGAGCACACCTCAGCTAAAAGAGACGAACATTTTGATAGTTGAATGGTTTTAATAGCTGAAAGTATGCAGAAGTTACGCATTACCGAAAAACGTACGGAATAATAATAAGAAAAATAAATAAAAAAACGAATAACAATAGTGGGACTGCTAAAGCATTCCCACTAATAAGAAGAAAAACTAGAAAATGCATTTCCTGGGGAAAATGCGTGGGAATGCTGAATAGCTAAATTGCTAAAACGGCCGCCATCAAAACTGCCCCATTAGAATTGCCCCATCAAAATTGTCCCCATCAAAACTGCCCCATCAGAATTGCCCCATCAAAACTAAAAGTAATTTTTTTTTTCAAAAGTAATTTTTTTTTTCAAAAAGTAATTTTTTTTTTCAAAAATAATTTTTTTTTTCAAAAATAATTTTTTTTTTTCAAAAATTTTTTTTTCAAAAATGATTTTTTTTTCAAAAATGATTTTTTTTTCAAAAATGATTTTTTTTTCAAAAATATTTTTTTTTTTCAAAAATATTTTTTTTTTTCAAAAATATATATTTTTTTCAAAAATAATTGCTGAATAGCTAAATTGCTAAAACGGCCGCCATCAAAACTGCCTCATCATACTGCCATCAAAACTGCCCCATCAGAATTGCCCCATCAAAATTGTCCCCATTAAAACTGCCCCATCATATTGCCACCATCAAAACTGCCCCATGAGAATTGCTCCATCAAAATTGTCCCATCATATTGCCACCATCAGAATTGCCCCCATCAAAACTGCCCCATCAGAATTGCCCTATCAAAACTGCCCCGTCATATTGCCACCATCAAAACTGCCCCATCAGAATTGCCCCACCAAAACTGCCCCATCATATTGCCACCATCAAAACTGCCCCATCATAATTGCCCCATCAAAACTGCCCCATCAGAATTGCCCCATCAAAACTGCCCCATCAGAATTGCCCCATCAAAACTGCCCCATCATATTCCTCTATTATAAATCAGTACATGGTGTGTCTGTCCCCTCCCCCGGGCTCTGTAATCAAAGCTGAGATGCTCCAGCCACCTTCCCCCCTGTGTATAACAGAAGCTTTGGTAACCATGGCAACAAAACAAACAGTACACGCTGATTAATGGCTAAAATTTCTTGAAATGACCTCTAAACAAAAAGATTTTTCTCAAAAACTGTAAAAGATATCAAACTGAAAAGATATAGCCTGATAGCTGAATATTTTGTGAACATGTTAAAGTTTGTTTGGTGTCTCTAGGTGAAAGTATGAAGGAGCTGAAACTTTTGGGAGCGGAAGAAAAATTTAAGGATTTCAAGCATGCTCCCATTGACTTCAATGTTAAAAAAAGTGATAAAAAGCTTAATATTTTAAAAAGTATAAATGGTAGAAAAAAAGTTGAAAAAGAGCACACCTCAGCTAAAAGAGACGAACATTTTGATAGTTGAATGGTTTTAATAGCTGAAAGTATGCAGAAGTTACGCATTACCAAAAAACGTACGGAATAATAATAAGAAAAACTAGAAAATGCATTTCCTGGGGAAAATGCGTGGGAATGCTGAATAGCTAAACTGCTAAAACGGCCACCATCAAAACTGCCCCATCAGAATTGCCCCATCAAAATTGTCCCCATTAAAACTGCCCCATCATATTGCCACCATCAAAACTGCCCCATCAGAATTGCCCCACCAAAACTGCCCCATCATATTGCCACCATCAAAACTGCCCCATCATAATTGCCCCATCAAAACTGCCCCATCAGAATTGCCCCATCAAAACTGCCCCATCAGAATTGCCCCATCAAAACTGCCCCATCATATTCCTCTATTATAAATCAGTACATGGTGTGTCTGTCCCCTCCCCCGGGCTCTGTAATCAAAGCTGAGATGCTCCAGCCACCTTCCCCCCTGTGTATAACAGAAGCTTTGGTAACCATGGCAACAAAACAAACAGTACACGCTGATTAATGGCTAAAATTGCTAGAATTGCCCCATCAAAACTGCCCCATCAGAATTGCCCCATCATATTACCACCATCAAAACTGCCCCATCATATTGCTACCATCAAAACTGCCCCCATCATATTGCCATCAAAACTGCCCCATTAGAATTGCCCCATCAAAATTGTCCCCATCAAAACTGCCCCATCAAAACTAAAAGTAATTTTTTTTTTCAAAAGTATTTTTTTTTTTCAAAAAAGAATTTTTTTTCAAAAAAATATATATTTTTTTTTCAAAATTTTTTTTTTTTCAAAAATATTTTTTTTTTTCAAAAAAATTCCTTTTTTTTCAAAAATAATTTTTTTTTTCAAAAATAATTTTTTTTTTTCAAAAATAATTTTTTTTTTTTTAACCACTTCAGCCCCGGAAGATTTTACCCCCTTCCTGACCAGAGCACTTTTTACAATTCGGCACTGCGTCGCTCTAACTGCTAATTGCGCGGTCATGCAATGCTGTACCCAAATGAAATTTGCGTCCTTTTCTTCCCACAAATAGAGCTTTCTTTTGATGGTATTTGATCACCTCTGCCGTTTTTATTTTTTGCGCTATAAACGGAAAAAGACCGAAAATTTTGAAAAAAAATGATATTTTCTACTTTTTGTTATAAAAAAAATCCAATAAACTAAATTTTAGTCATACATTTAGGCCAAAATGTATTCGGCCACATGTCTTTGGTAAAAAAAATGTCAATAAGCGTATATTTATTGGTTTGCGCAAAAGTTATAGCGTCTACAAACTAGGGTACATTTTCTGTAATTTACACAGCTTTTAGTTTATGACTGCCTATGTCATTTCTTGAGGTGCTAAAATGGCAGGGCAGTACAAAACCCCCCAAATGACCCCATTTTGGAAAGTAGACACCCCAAGGAAATTGCTGAGAGGCATGTTGAACCCATTGAATATTTATTTTTTTGTCCCAAGTGATTGAATAATGACAAAAAAAAAAAAAATTACAAAAAGTTGTCACTAAATGATATATTGCTCACACAGGCCATGGGCATATGTGGAATTGCACCCCAAAATACATTCAGCTGCTTCTCCTGAGTATGGGGATACCAATAAATAAAACTGCATAAATTTTCACTACCTATCACAGTTTTGAAGGCCATAAAATGCCCAGGTGGCACAAAACCCCCCCAAATGACCCCATTTTGGAAAGTAGACACCCCAAGCTATTTGCTGAGAGGCATGGTGAGTATTTTGCAGCTCTCATTTGTTTTTGAAAATGAAGAAAGACCAGAAAAAAAAATTTTTTTTTCTTTTTTCAATTTTCAAAACTTTGTGACAAAAAGTGAGGTCTGCAAAATACTCACTATACCTCTCAGCAAATAGCTTGGGGTGTCTACTTTCCAAAATGGGGTCATTTTGGGGGGTTTTGTGCCACCTGGGCATTCCATGGCCTCCGAAACTGTGATAGGCAGTGAAGAGTGAAATCAAAAATTTACGCCCTTAGAAAGCCTGAAGGCGGTGCTTGGTTTTCGGGGTCCCGTGCGCAGCTAGGCTCCCAAAAAGTCCCACACATGTGGTATCCCCGTACTCAGGAGAAGCAGCAGAATGTATTTTGGGGTGTAATTTCACATATCCCCATGGCATGTTTGAGCAATATATCATTTAGTGACAACTTTGTGCAAAAAAAAAAAAAAAAAAATTGTCTCTTTCCCGCAACTTGTGTCGCAATATAAAATATTCCATGGACTCGACATGCCGACATGCCTCTCAGGAAATAGCTTGGGGTGTCTACTTTCCAAAATGGGGTCATTTGGGGGGGTTTTGAACTGTCCTGGCATTTTATGCACAACATTTAGAAGCTTATGTCACACATCACCCACTCTTCTAACCACTTGAAGGCAAAACCCTTTCTGACACTTTTTGATTACGTGAAAAAATTATTAATTTTTTTGCAAGAAAATTACTTTGAACCCCCAAACATTATATATTTTTTTAAAGCAAATGCCCTACAGATTAAAATGGTGAGTGTTTCATTTTTTTTTTTCACACGGTATTTGCGCAGCGATTTTTCAAACGCATTTTTTGTGGAAAAAACACACTTTTTTAAATTTTAATGCACTAAAACACACTATATTGCCCAAATGTTTGATGGAATAAAAAAGATGATCTTAAGCCGAGTACATGGATACCAAACATGACATGCTTTAAAATTGCGCACAAACGTGCAGTGGCAACAAAATTAATACATTTTTAAAAGCCTTTAAAAGCCTTTACAGGTTACCACTTTAGATTTACAGAGGAGGTCTACTGCTAAAAATACTGCCCTCGATCTGACCTTCGCGGTGATACCTCACATGCATGGTGCAATTGCTGTTTACATTTGACGCCAGACCGACGCTTGCGTTCGCCTTAGCGCGAGAGCAGGGGGGACAGGGGTGCTTTTTTTTTTTTTTTTTTTTTTCTTTATTATTTTTTTGCTTTTTTATCTTATTTCTAAACTGTTCCTTTCATTTTTTTTTTTTAAATCATTTTTATTGTTATCTCAGGGAATGTAAATATCCCCTATGATAGCAATAGGTAGTGACAGGTACTCTTTTTTGAAAAAATTGGGGTCTATTAGACCCTAGATCTCTCCGCTGCCCTCAAAGCATCTGACCACACCAAGATCGGTGTGCTAAAATGCTTCCCCAATTTCCCAATGGCGCTGTTTACATCCGGCGAAATCTAAGTCATAAAATGCTCGTAGCTTCCGGTTTCTTAGGCCATAGAGATGTTTGGAGCCACTCTGGTCTCTGATCAGCTCTATGGTCAGCTGGCTGAATCACCGGCTGCATTCTCAGGTTCCCTGTTGAGACAGGAGAGCCAGAGAAAAACACGGAAGACGGTGGGGGGGGGGGCATTCCCTCCCACTGCTTGTAAAAGCAGTCTAGAGGCTAATTAGCCACTAGGATTGCTTTTACATGAAAGCCGACCGCTGGCTGAAAAGAATGATACCAAGATGATACCTAAACCTGCAGGCATCATTCTGGTATAACCACTCAAAGTCGTGAATGGTGTACCTGAAGACCAAAAAATGGTTAACAATAAAGCACAGTAAACGGTAAAGTATAAAAAATTGCATACCTGAAAAGCAAACATGATAAAACATAATAACAATAAAACATTGCAGAATAGAATACAGTAAAAAAGAGCAGAACAATAGAGAGAGAATAGAGAGAGAGAATAAAACAACAACTATTTTTTTTTAATTTTTGTTTGTGTTTTTTTTGCAAACTTGTAACTTTTATAGCTGTAACCGGTTCCAGGTTCGGGTCTCTCAAAATGCGATGGCATCTTGGGAGACCCTGTGAAAGTGTGCCTAGTCTGTGGAATGCTGTACCCTACGCTAATACTCAACTAGTGCATGGTAGCGTTCAAAACATTCACCAATGCAAAGACCAGGATTGTCAGGACAGGAGGGACAATAATAGCGTGTGTCACGCCTATATCCGCGCTTGCTGCAGACACAACATCTTTTTGGGGGGGTTTGTTGGGTAGGGGTACTCAGGAGCACATAAAAATGCCTCTCATGCAGCCGTCTGCATTTGGTTGGGGATGTGAATGGGGGAAGTACGGGCGCTGCAGAAGCGGTGGGTTCCCAATTAGGATTGGCGAATGCAGTAGGAAGGGCACTATGGGCACGACAGGCCTGTGTTTGTCTTTTTGGTGGCAGCGGGACACTACTTGTGCTTGCCACCTCACCAGCTTGAACTGCACTTATGGGACTCGCCACGTCACCAAGTGTTACTGCAGTGCTGGTTTGACTACGACCGGGGTGTACTAGGCCGCTGGCGCTTGCCAGTTCACCAAAACGCTACCAAAAAAACTGTTAGCGATCGCAGGGATCAGGCCTGACTCTGCGAACGCTGCAGTTATGCGTTTAGTGTTCTGTAAGTGACAGTGATCGATCGATACTGAACTTGGGTGGGCTGGGCTGGGCCGGGCGGAGGGGCAAAACGCAGGTGCTAGTAGGTATCTGGGCTGATCCCGCTAACACTGCGTTTTTGGGAACCCTAAACTGCTGGGGACGCCAGTATAGATCTGATCGGATCAGGTATTGATCCGTTCAGATACTATACCACTAAGGGAGGTGTACGGTGCGTGCGTGGGTGTTAGCGGTACTGGCGCTAACCTGACGCTGCCTGGGGCTGGTGCTTACCAGTTCACCAAAACGCTACCAAAAAAACTGTTAGCGATCGCAGGGATCAGGCCTGACTCTGCGAACGCTGCAGTTATGCGTTTAGTGTTCTGTAAGTGACAGTGATCGATCGATACTGCACTTGGGTGGGCTGGGCTAGGCTGGGCGGAGGGGCAAAACGCAGGTGCTAGCAGGTATCTGGGCTGATCCCGCTAACCCTGCATTTTTGGGAACCCTAAACTGCTGGGGACGCTAGTATAGATCTGATCGGATCAGATATTGATGCGTTCAGATACTATACCACTAAGGGAGGCGTATGCAGCGTGCGTGGGTGTTAGCGATACTGGCGCTAATCTGACGCTGCCTGGGGCGACGCATATCACCGCCGGGCGATCAGGGGGCTAAACCTTTATTCGGTAATAAACGGCGGGTGCCCTGACACTATAAAAAATAAACGAACTAACCAGCGTCACCCGTAACAGTTATACGGTGATCAGTGGTGAAAGGGTTAACTAGGGGGCAATCAAGGGGTTAAAACATTTATTAGGTAGTATATGGGGGTCCCTGACGCTATAAAACGCTGACGGCGAACCTAAATATTTACCTCCCTAACTAGCGTCACCAGCGACACTAATACAGCGATCAGAAAAATGATCGCTTAGTGACACTGGTGACGGGGGGTGATCAAGGGGTTAAAACTTTATTAGGGGGGGTTAGGGGGGTACCCTAGACCTACAGGGGGCTAACCCTAATTGTCCTAACACTGTAACTGTCACAAACTGACACTATGCAGCAATCAGAAAAAAAAAAAAAAAAAAACCTGCTTGGTGTCAGTTTGTGACAGGGGGGGGGGGTGATTGGGGGGGGATCGGGGGGCGATCGGGGGGGGATCGGGGTGTTTAGTGTGCCTGGCATGTTCTACTGTGTTGTGTGTGTGTTGTGCACTTACTTACATGTCGTCTCCCCTCGGGCCGGAACGGAAACTCCCGAGCCGAGGAGAGATGACATCACATCCTCTGCCTCTGTGTACTACACAGAGGCAGAGGATGTTTCTCATTGGCTGGGAGCGATCGGGAGGGGGGGGCCACGATCGGATGGCCTCCCCCTCGTCTCTCACTTCTCCCAGCCAAATGCCGACCGCATTTTTTTTTTCAAAAATATTTTTTTTTTCAAAAATATTTTTTTTTTCAAAAATATATTTTTTTTTTCAAAAATATATTTTTTTTTCAAAAATATTTTTTTTTTTCAAAAATATTTTTTTTTTCAAAAATAATTGCTGAATAGCTAAATTGCTAAAACGACCGCCATCAAAACTGCCCCATCATACTGCCATCAAAACTGCCCCATCAAAATTGTCCCCATTAAAACTGCCCCATCATATTGCCACCTTTAAAACTGCTCCATAAAAATTGTCCCCATCAAAACTGCCCCATCATATTGCCACCATCAAAACTGCCCCATCAGAATTGCCCCATCAAAACTGCCCCATCATATTGCCACCATCAAAACTGCCCCATCAGAATTACCCCATCAAAACTGCCCCATCATATTGCCACCATCAAAACTGCCCCCATCAAAACTGCCCCATCATGTTGCCACCTTTAAAACTGCTCCATTAAAATTGTCCCCATCAAAACTGCCCCATCATATTGCCACCATCAAAACTGCCCCATCATATTGCCACCATCAAAACTGCCCCATCAGAATTGCCCTATCAAAACTGCCCCATCAGAATTGTCCCATCAAAACTGCCCCATCAAAACTGCCCCATCATATTGCCACCATCAAAATTGCCCCATCAAAACTGCCCCATCATATTGCCACCATCAAAACTGCCCCATCATAATTACCACCATCAAAACTGCCCCATCAAAACTGCCCCATCATATTGCCACCATCAAAACTGCCCCATCATATTGCCACCATCAAAACTGCCCCATCAGAATTGCCCCATCAAAACTTCCCCATCATATTGCCACCATCAAAACTGCCCCTATCAAAACTGCCCCATCATATTGCCACCATCAAAACTGCCCCCATCAAAACTTCCCCATCATATTGCCACCTTTAAAACTGCTCCATTAAAATTGTCCCCATCAAAACTACCCCATCATATTGCCACCATGAAAACTGCCCCATCAGAATTGCCCTATCAAAACTGCCCATCATATTGCCACCATCAAAACTGCCCCATCAGAATTGTCCCATCAAAACTGCCCCATCATATTGCCCCTGGGGAAAATGCGTGGGAATGCTGAATAGCTAAATTGCTAATATGGCCGCCATCAAAACTGCGCCATCAAAACTGCCACATCAGAATTGCCCCATCAAAATTGTCCCCATTAAAACTGCCCCATCATATTGCCACCATCAAAACTGCCCCATCGGAATTGCCCCATTAAAACTGCCCCATCATATTGCCACCATCAAATCTGCCCCATCGGAATTGCCCCATCAAAACTGCCCCATCATATTGCCACCATCAAAACTGCCACCATCAAAACTGCCCCATCATATTGCCACCTTTAAAACTGCTCCATTAAAATTGCCACCATCAAAACTGTCCCATCAGAATTGTCCCATCAAAACTGCCCCATCATATTGCCACCATCAAAACTGCCCCATCAGAATTATCCCATCAAAACTGCCCCATCATATTGCCACCATCAAAACTGACCCATCATAATTGCCACCAATAAAACTGCCCCATCATAATTGCCCCATCAAAACTGCCCCATCAGAATTGCCCCATCAAAACTGCCCCATCAGAATTGCCCTATCAAAACTGCCCCATCATATTCCTCTATTATAAATCAGTACATGGTGTGCCTGTCCCCTCCCCCGGGCTCTGTATTCAGAGCTGAGATGCTCCAGCCACCTTCCCCCCTGTGCATAACAGAAGCTTTGGTAACCATGGCAACAAAACAAACACAGTACACTCTGATTAATGGCTAAAATTTCTTGAAATGACCTCTAAACAAAAAGCTTTTTCTCAAAAACTGTAAAAGATATCAAACTGAAAAGATATAGCCAGATAGCTGAATATTTTGTGAACATTTTAAAGTTTGTTTGGTGTCTCTGGGTGAAAGTATGAAGGAGCTGAAACTTTTGGGAGCGGAAGAAAAATTTAAGGATTTCAAGCATGCTCCCATTGACTTCAATGTTAAAAAAAAGTGATAAAAAGCTTAATATTTTAAAAAGTATAAATGGTAGAAAAAAAGTTGAAAAAGAGCACACCTCAGCTAAAAGAGACGAACATTTTGATAGTTGAATGGTTTTAATAGCTGAAAGTATGCAGAAGTTACGCATTACCGAAAAACGTACAGAATAATAATAAGAAAAACTAGAAAATGCATTTCCTGGGGAAAATGCGTGGGAATGCTGAATTGCTAAAACGGCCCCCAGCAAAATTGCCCCCATCATATTGCCATCAAAACTGTCCCATCATATTGCCACCATCAAAACTGCCCCATCAGAATTGCCTCATCAAAACTGCACCATCATATTGCCACCATCAAAACTGCCCCATCAAAAAATTTTTTTTTTTTCAAAAATATTTTTTTTTTTTCAAAAATAATTTTTTTTTTTTCAAAAATAATTTTTTTTTTTTCAAAAATAATTTTTTTTTTTTCAAAAATATTTTTTTTTTTTCAAAAATAATTTTTTTTTCAATTTTTTTTTTTTTTCAAAAATATTTTTTTTTTTCAAAAATATATTTTTTTTTTCAAAAATATTTTTTTTTTTTTCAAAAATAATTTTTTTTTTTTCAAAAATAATTTTTTTTCAAAAATATTTTTTTTTTCAAAAATGATTTTTTTTTTTTTTTCAAAAATAATTTTTTTTTTTCAAAAATAATTTTTTTTTTTCAAAAATATATATTTTTTTTCAAAAATAATTGCTGAATAGCTAAATTGCTAAAATGACCGCCATCAAAACTGCCCCATCAGAATTGCCACCATCAAAACTGCCCCATCATATTCCTCTATTATAATCAGTACATGGTGTGTCTGTCCCCTCCCCCCGGGCTCTGTAATTAAAGCTGAGATGCTCCAGCCACCTCCCCCCCCTCTGTGTATAACAGAAGCTTTGGTAACCATGGCAACAAAACACACACAGTACACTCTGATTAATGGCTAAAATTTCCTGAAATGACCTCTAAACAAATGGCCGTATTTTAAAAACTATACATCCTACAGCGAAGATCTTTATATTGTGAGAATCACAAGACCCAGACCTAGATTTTGATACATAGTATGTCTCTGAAATATTAAAATTGAAGGCACGGTCGCAGTTTAGAAATTGCCCTTCAAATTTGAAGGGGCTAGAGTGTAGTTTCAATGAATGTCAATGGACGGTGTGAATTGCAAACAAATGGTCATATTGTGAAAACTATCAGGACTATGGCTTAGCCGTGGACATGTTTAGTGGCAGCAGGGATAGCTGAACGTTTTGATATAAGATTTGTGTAGGTGGGCTTGAAAATGAGGGAGTGGCGGCAGTTTAGAAATCATGTTCTGATTTTTCAGCTTTTGTCCCCTCCCCCCGGGCTCTGTAATCAGAGCTGAGATGCTCCAGCCACCTCCCCCCCTGTGTATAACAGAAGCTTTGGTAACCATGGCAACAAAACACACACAGTACACTCTGATTAATGGCTAAAATTTCCTGAAATGACCTCTAAACAAATGGCCGTATTTTAAAAACTATACATCCTACAGCGAAGATCTTTATATTGTGAGAATCACAAGACCCAGACCTAGATTTTGATACATAGTATGTCTCTGAAATATTAAAATTGAAGGCACGGTCGCAGTTTAGAAATTGCCCTTCAAATTTGAAGGGGCTAGAGTGTAGTTTCAATGAATGTCAATGGACGGTGTGAGTTGCAAACAAATGGTCATATTGTGAAAACTATCAGGACTATGGCTTAGCCGTGGACATGTTTAGTGGCAGCAGGGATAGCTGAACGTTTTGATATAAGATTTGTGTAGGTGGGCTTGAAAATGAGGGAGTGGCGGCAGTTTAGAAATCATGTTCTGATTTTTCAGCTTTTGTCCCCTCCCCCCGGGCTCTGTAATCAGAGCTGAGATGCTCCAGCCACCTCCCCCCCTGTGTATAACAGAAGCTTTGGTAACCATGGCAACAAAACACACACAGTACACTCTGATTAATGGCTAAAATTTCTTGAAATGACCTCTAAACAAAAAGCTTTTTCTCAAAAACTGTAAAAGATATCAAACTGAAAAGATATAGCCAGATAGCTGAATATTTTGTGAACATTTTAAAGTTTGTTTGGTGTCTCTAGGTGAAAGTATGAAGGAGCTGAAACTTTTGGGAGCGGAAGAAAAATGTAAAGCATGCTCCCATTGACTTCAATGTTAAAAAAAAGTGATAAAAAGCTTAATATTTTAAAAAGTATAAATGGTAGAAAAAAAGTTGAAAAAGAGCACACATTAGCTAAAAGAGACGAACATTTTGATAGTTGAATGGTTTTAATAGCTGAAAGTATGCAGAAGTTACGCATTACCAAAAAACGTACGGAATAATAATAAGAAAAACTAGAAAATGCATTTCCTGGGGAAAATGCGTGGGAATGCTGAATAGCTAAACTGCTAAAACGGCCGCCATCAAAACTGCCCCATCAGAATTGCCCCATCAAAATTGTCCCCATTAAAACTGCCCCATCATATTGCCACCATCAAAACTGCCCCATCAGAATTGCTCCATCAAAATTGTCCCATCATATTGCCACCATCAGAATTGCCCCATCAAAACTGCCCCATCAGAATTGCCCCATCATATTACCACCATCAAAACTGCCCCATCATATTGCTACCATCAAAACTGCCCCCATCATATTGCCATCAAAACTGCCCCATTAGAATTGCCTTTTTTTTCAAAAATAATTTTTTTTTTCAAAAATAAATTTTTTTTTTTCAAAAATAATTTTTTTTTTCAAAAATGATTTTTTTTTTTTAACCACTTCAGCCCCGGAAGATTTTACCCCCTTCCTGACCAGAGCACTTTTTACAATTCGGCACTGCGTCGCTTTAACTGCTAATTGCGCGGTCATGCAATGCTGTACCCAAATGAAATTTGCGTCCTTTTCTTCCCACAAATAGAGCTTTCTTTTGATGGTATTTGATCACCTCTGCCGTTTTTATTTTTTGCGCTATAAACGGAAAAAGACCGAAAATTTTGAAAAAAAATGATATTTTCTACTTTTTGTTATAAAAAAAATCCAATAAACTAAATTTTAGTCATACATTTAGGCCAAAATGTATTCGGCCACATGTCTTTGGTAAAAAAAATGTCAATAAGCGTATATTTATTGGTTTGCGCAAAAGTTATAGCGTCTACAAACTAGGGTACATTTTCTGTAATTTACACAGCTTTTAGTTTATGACTGCCTATGTCATTTCTTGAGGTGCTAAAATGGCAGGGCAGTACAAAACCCCCCAAATGACCCCATTTTGGAAAGTAGACACCCCAAGGAAATTGCTGAGAGGCATGTTGAACCCATTGAATATTTATTTTTTTGTCCCAAGTGATTGAATAATGACAAAAAAAAAAATTTACAAAAAGTTGTCACTAAATGATATATTGCTCACACAGGCCATGGGCATATGTGGAATTGCACCCCAAAATACATTCAGCTGCTTCTCCTGAGTATGGGGATACCAATAAATAAAACTGCATCAATTTTCACTACCTATCACAGTTTTGAAGGCCATAAAATGCCCAGGTGGCACAAAACCCCCCCAAATGACCCCATTTTGGAAAGTAGACACCCCAAGCTATTTGCTGAGAGGCATGGTGAGTATTTTGCAGCTCTCATTTGTTTTTGAAAATGAAGAAAGACCAGAAAAAAAAATTTTTTTTCTTTTTTCAATTTTCAAAACTTTGTGACAAAAAGTGAGGTCTGCAAAATACTCACTATACCTCTCAGCAAATAGCTTGGGGTGTCTACTTTCCAAAATGGGGTCATTTTGGGGGGTTTTGTGCCACCTGGGCTTTCCATGGCCTCCGAAACTGTGATAGGCAGTGAAGAGTGAAATCAAAAATTTACGCCCTTAGAAAGCCTGAAGGCGGTGCTTGGTTTTCGGGGTCCCGTGCGCAGCTAGGCTCCCAAAAAGTCCCACACATGTGGTATCCCCGTACTCAGGAGAAGCAGCAGAATGTATTTTGGGGTGTAATTTCACATATCCCCATGGCATGTTTGAGCAATATATCATTTAGTGACAACTTTGTGCAAAAAAAAAAAAAAAAAAATTTGTCTCTTTCCCGCAACTTGTGTCGCAATATAAAATATTCCATGGACTCGACATGCCGACATGCCTCTCAGGAAATAGCTTGGGGTGTCTACTTTCCAAAATGGGGTCATTTGGGGGGGTTTTGAACTGTCCTGGCATTTTATGCACAACATTTAGAAGCTTATGTCACACATCACCCACTCTTCTAACCACTTGAAGGCAAAACCCTTTCTGACACTTTTTGATTACGTGAAAAAATTATTTTTTTTTGCAAGAAAATTACTTTGAACCCCCAAACATTATATATATTTTTTAAAGCAAATGCCCTACAGATTAAAATGGTGAGTGTTTCATTTTTTTTTTCACACGGTATTTGCACAGCGATTTTTCAAACGCATTTTTTGTGGAAAAAACACACTTTTTTAAATTTTAATGCACTAAAACACACTATATTGCCCAAATGTTTGATGGAATAAAAAAGATGATCTTAAGCCGAGTACATGGATACCAAACATGACATGCTTTAAAATTGCGCACAAACGTGCAGTGGCAACAAAATTAATACATTTTTAAAAGCCTTTAAAAGCCTTTACAGGTTACCACTTTAGATTTACAGAGGAGGTCTACTGCTAAAAATACTGCCCTCGATCTGACCTTCGCGGTGATACCTCACATGCATGGTGCAATTGCTGTTTACATTTGACGCCAGACCGACGCTTGCGTTCGCCTTAGCGCGAGAGCAGGGGGGACAGGGGTGCTTTTTTTTTTTTTTTTTTTTTCTTTATTATTTTTTTGCTTTTTTATCTTATTTCTAAACTGTTCCTTTCATTTTTTTTTTTTTAAATCATTTTTATTGTTATCTCAGGGAATGTAAATATCCCCTATGATAGCAATAGGTAGTGACAGGTACTCTTTTTTGAAAAAATTGGGGTCTATTAGACCCTAGATCTCTCCGCTGCCCTCAAAGCATCTGACCACACCAAGATCGGTGTGCTAAAATGCTTCCCCAATTTCCCAATGGCGCTGTTTACATCCGGCGAAATCTAAGTCATAAAATGCTCGTAGCTTCCGGTTTCTTAGGCCATAGAGATGTTTGGAGCCACTCTGGTCTCTGATCAGCTCTATGGTCAGCTGGCTGAATCACCGGCTGCATTCTCAGGTTCCCTGTTGAGACAGGAGAGCCAGAGAAAAACACGGAAGACGGTGGGGGGGGGGCATTCCCTCCCACTGCTTGTAAAAGCAGTCTAGAGGCTAATTAGCCACTAGGATTGCTTTTACATGAAAGCCGACCGCTGGCTGAAAAGAATGATACCAAGATGATACCTAAACCTGCAGGCATCATTCTGGTATAACCACTCAAAGTCGTGAATGGTGTACCTGAAGACCAAAAAATGGTTAACAATAAAGCACAGTAAACGGTAAAGTATAAAAAATTGCATACCTGAAAAGCAAACATGATAAAACATAATAACAATAAAACATTGCAGAATAGAATACAGTAAAAAAGAGCAGAACAATAGAGAGAGAATAGAGAGAGAGAGAATAAAACAACAACTATTTTTTTTAATTTTTGTTTGTGTTTTTTTTGCAAACTTGTAACTTTTATAGCTGTAACCGGTTCCAGGTTCGGGTCTCTCAAAATGCGATGGCATCTTGGGAGACCCTGTGAAAGTGTGCCTAGTCTGTGGAATGCTGTACCCTACGCTAATACTCAACTAGTGCATGGTAGCGTTCAAAACATTCACCAATGCAAAGACCAGGATTGTCAGGACAGGAGGGACAATAATAGCGTGTGTCACGCCTATATCCGCGCTTGCTGCAGACACAACATCTTTTTGGGGGGGTTTGTTGGGTAGGGGTACTCAGGAGCACATAAAAATGCCTCTCATGCAGCCGACTGCATTTGGTTGGGGATGTGAATGGGGGAAGTACGGGCGCTGCAGAAGCGGTGGGTTCCCAATTAGGATTGGCGAATGCAGTAGGAAGGGCACTATGGGCACGACAGGCCTGTGTTTGTCTTTTTGGTGGCAGCGGGACACTACTTGTGCTTGCCACCTCACCAGCTTGAACTGCACTTATGGGACTCGCCACGTCACCAAGTGTTACTGCAGTGCTGGTTTGACTACGACCGGGGTGTACTAGGCCGCTGGCGCTTGCCAGTTCACCAAAACGCTACCAAAAAAACTGTTAGCGATCGCAGGGATCAGGCCTGACTCTGCGAACGCTGCAGTTATGCGTTTAGTGTTCTGTAAGTGACAGTGATCGATCGATACTGAACTTGGGTGGGCTGGGCTGGGCCGGGCGGAGGGGCAAAACGCAGGTGCTAGTAGGTATCTGGGCTGATCCCGCTAACACTGCGTTTTTGGGAACCCTAAACTGCTGGGGACGCCAGTATAGATCTGATCGGATCAGGTATTGATCCGTTCAGATACTATACCACTAAGGGAGGTGTACGGTGCGTGCGTGGGTGTTAGCGGTACTGGCGCTAACCTGACGCTGCCTGGGGCTGGTGCTTACCAGTTCACCAAAACGCTACCAAAAAAACTGTTAGCGATCGCAGGGATCAGGCCTGACTCTACGAACGCTGCAGTTATGCGTTTAGTGTTCTGTAAGTGACAGTGATCGATCGATACTGCACTTGGGTGGGCTGGGCTAGGCTGGGCGGAGGGGCAAAACGCAGGTGCTAGCAGGTATCTGGGCTGATCCCGCTAACCCTGCGTTTTTGGGAACCCTAAACTGCTGGGGACGCTAGTATAGATCTGATCGGATCAGATATTGATGCGTTCAGATACTATACCACTAAGGGAGGCGTATGCAGCGTGCGTGGGTGTTAGCGATACTGGCGCTAATCTGACGCTGCCTGGGGCGACGCATATCACCGCCGGGCGATCAGGGGGCTAAACCTTTATTCGGTAATAAACGGCGGGTGCCCTGACACTATAAAAAATAAACGAACTAACCAGCGTCACCCGTAACAGTTATACGGTGATCAGTGGTGAAAGGGTTAACTAGGGGGCAATCAAGGGGTTAAAACATTTATTAGGTAGTATATGGGGGTCCCTGACGCTATAAAACGCTGACGGCGAACCTAAATATTTACCTCCCTAACTAGCGTCACCAGCGACACTAATACAGCGATCAGAAAAATGATTTGTGACGGGGGGGGGGTGATTGGGGGGGGATCGGGGGGCGATCGGGGGGGGATCGGGGTGTTTAGTGTGCCTGGCATGTTCTACTGTGTTGTGTGTGTGTTGTGCACTTACTTACATGTCGTCTCCCCTCGGGCCGGAACGGAAACTCCCGAGCCGAGGAGAGATGACATCACATCCTCTGCCTCTGTGTACTATACAGAGGCAGAGGATGTTTCTCATTGGCTGGGAGCGATCGGGAGGGGGGGGGGCCACGATCGGATGGCCTCCCCCTCGTCTCTCGCTTCTCCCAGCCAAATGCCGACCGCATTTTTTTTTCAAAAATAATTTTTTTTTTTCAAAAATATTTTTTTTTTCAAAAATATTTTTTTTTTCAAAAATATATATTTTTTTTCAAAAATATATTTTTTTTTCAAAAATATTTTTTTTTTTCAAAAATATTTTTTTTTTCAAAAATAATTGCTGAATAGCTAAATTGCTAAAACGACCGCCATCAAAACTGCCCCATCATACTGCCATCAAAACTGCCCCATCAAAATTGTCCCCATTAAAACTGCCCCATCATATTGCCACCTTTAAAACTGCTCCATAAAAATTGTCCCCATCAAAACTGCCCCATCATATTGCCACCATCAAAACTGCCCCATCAGAATTGCCCCATCAAAACTGCCCCATCATATTGCCACCATCAAAACTGCCCCATCAGAATTACCCCATCAAAACTGCCCCATCATATTGCCACCATCAAAACTGCCCCCATCAAAACTGCCCCATCATGTTGCCACCTTTAAAACTGCTCCATTAAAATTGTCCCCATCAAAACTGCCCCATCATATTGCCACCATCAAAACTGCCCCATCATATTGCCACCATCAAAACTGCCCCATCAGAATTGCCCTATCAAAACTGCCCCATCAGAATTGTCCCATCAAAACTGCCCCATCAAAACTGCCCCATCATATTGCCACCATCAAAATTGCCCCATCAAAACTGCCCCATCATATTGCCACCATCAAAACTGCCCCATCATATTGCCACCATCAAAACTGCCCCATCATATTGCCACCATCAAAACTGCCCCATCAGAATTGCCCCATCAAAACTTCCCCATCATATTGCCACCATCAAAACTGCCCCTATCAAAACTGCCCCATCATATTGCCACCATCAAAACTGCCCCCATCAAAACTTCCCCATCATATTGCCACCTTTAAAACTGCTCCATTAAAATTGTCCCCATCAAAACTACCCCATCATATTGCCACCATGAAAACTGCCCCATCAGAATTGCCCTATCAAAACTGCCCATCATATTGCCACCATCAAAACTGCCCCATCAGAATTGTCCCATCAAAACTGCCCCATCATATTGCCCCTGGGGAAAATGCGTATGAATGCTGAATAGCTAAATTGCTAATATGGCCGCCATCAAAACTGCGCCATCAAAACTGCCACATCAGAATTGCCCCATCAAAATTGTCCCCATTAAAACTGCCCCATCATATTGCCACCATCAAAACTGCCCCATCGGAATTGCCCCATTAAAACTGCCCCATCATATTGCCACCATCAAAACTGCCCCATCGGAATTGCCCCATCAAAACTGCCCCATCATATTGCCACCATCAAAACTGCCACCATCAAAACTGCCCCATCATATTGCCACCTTTAAAACTGCTCCATTAAAATTGCCACCATCAAAACTGTCCCATCAGAATTGTCCCATCAAAACTGCCCCATCATATTGCCACCATCAAAACTGCCCCATCAGAATTATCCCATCAAAACTGCCCCATCATATTGCCACCATCAAAACTGACCCATCATAATTGCCACCAATAAAACTGCCCCATCATAATTGCCCCATCAAAACTGCCCCATCAGAATTGCCCCATCAAAACTGCCCCATCAGAATTGCCCCATCAAAACTGCCCCATCAGAATTGCCCTATCAAAACTGCCCCATCATATTCCTCTATTATAAATCAGTACATGGTGTGCCTGTCCCCTCCCCCGGGCTCTGTATTCAGAGCTGAGATGCTCCAGCCACCTTCCCCCCTGTGCATAACAGAAGCTTTGGTAACCATGATTTCAAGCATAGCATAAGGATTTCAAGCATGCTCCCATTGACTTCAATGTTAAAAAAAAGTGATAAAAAGCTTAATATTTTAAAAAGTATAAATGGTAGAAAAAAAGTTGAAAAAGAGCACACCTCAGCTAAAAGAGACGAACATTTTGATAGTTGAATGGTTTTAATAGCTGAAAGTATGCAGAAGTTACGCATTACCGAAAAACGTACGGAATAATAATAAGAAAAACTAGAAAATGCATTTCCTGGGGAAAATGCGTGGGAATGCTGAATTGCTAAAACGGCCCCCAGCAAAATTGCCCCCATCATATTGCCATCAAAACTGTCCCATCATATTGCCACCATCAAAACTGCCCCATCAGAATTGCCTCATCAAAACTGCACCATCATATTGCCACCATCAAAACTGCCCCATCAAAAAATATTTTTTTTTTCAAAAATATTTTTTTTTTTTCAAAAATAATTTTTTTTTTTTTCAAAAATATTTTTTTTTTTCAAAAATATTTTTTTTTTTCAAAAATAATTTTTTTTTTTTTCAAAAATAATTTTTTTTCAAAAATATTTTTTTTTTCAAAAATGATTTTTTTTTTTTTTCAAAAATAATTTTTTTTTTTCAAAAATAAATTTTTTTTTCAAAAAAATTTTTTTTTAAAAAATAATTTTTTTTTTCAAAAATATTTTTTTTTTTTTCAAAAATATATATTTTTTTTTCAAAAATAATTGCTGAATAGCTAAATTGCTAAAATGACCGCCATCAAAACTGCCCCATCAGAATTACCCCATCAAAACTGCCCCATCATATTCCTCTATTATAAATCAGTACATGGTGTGTCTGTCCCCTCCCCCGGGCTCTGTAATCAAAGCTGAGATGCTCCAGCCACCTCCCCCCCCTGTGTATAACAGAAGCTTTGGTAACCATGGCAACAAAACAAACAGTACACTCTGATTAATGGCTAAAATTTCCTGAAATGACCTCTAAACAAATGGCCGTATTTTAAAAACTATACGTCCTACAGCGAAGATCTTTATATTGTGAGAATCACATGACCCAGACCTAGATTTTGATACATAGTATGTCTCTGAAATATTAAAATTAAAGGCACGGTCGCAGTTTAGAAATTGCCCTTCAAATTTGAAGGGGCTAGAGTGTAGTTTCAATGAATGTCAATGGACGGCGTGAGTTGCAAACAAATGGTCATATTGTGAAAACTATCAGGACTATGGCTTAGCCGTGGACATGTTTAGTGGCAGCAGGGATAGCTGAATGTTTTGATATAAGATTTATGTAGGTGGGCTTGAAAATGAGGGAGTGGCGGCAGTTTAGAAATCATGTTCTGATTTTTCAGCTTTTGTCCCCTCCCCTGGGCTCTAATCAGAGCTGAGATGCTCCAGCCACCTCCCCCCTGTGTATAACAGAAGCTTTGGTAACCATGGCAACAAAACACACACAGTACACTCTGATTAATGGCTAAAATTTCTTGAAATGACCTCTAAACAAAAAGCTTTTTCTCAAAAACTGTAAAAGATATCAAATTGAAAAGCTATAGCCAGATAGCTGAATATTTTGTGAACATTTTAAAGTTTGTTTGGTGTCTCTAGGTGAAAGTATGAAGGAGCTGAAACTTTTGGGAGCGGAAGAAAAATTTAAGGATTTCAAGCATGCTCCCATTGACTTCAATGTTAAAAAAAAGTGATAAAAAGCTTAATATTTTAAAAAGTATAAATGGTAGAAAAAAAGTTGAAAAAGAGCACACCTCAGCTAAAAGAGACGAACATTTTGATAGTTGAATGGTTTTAATAGCTGAAAGTATGCAGAAGTTACGCATTACCGAAAAACGTACGGAATAAGAAGAAAAATAACTAGAAAATGCATTTCCTGGGGAAAATGCGTGGGAATGCTGAATTGCTAAAACGGCCCCCAGCAAAATTGCCCCCATCATATTGCCATCAAAACTGTCCCATCATATTGCCACCATCAAAACTGCCCCATCAGAATTGCCCCATCAAAACTGCACCATCATATTGCCACCATCAAAACTGCCCCATCAGAATTGCCCTATCAAAACATCCCCATCATATTGCCACCATCAAAACTGCCCCATCATATTGCCACCATCAAAACTGCCCCATCAGAATTACCCCATCAAAACTGCCCCATCATATTCCTCTATTATAAATCAGTACATGGTGTGTCTGTCCCCTCCCCCGGGCTCTGTAATCAGAGCTGAGATGCTCCAGCCACCTCCCCCCCTGTGTATAACAGAAGCTTTGGTAACCATGGCAACAAAACAAACAGTACACTCTGATTAATGGCTAAAATTTCCTGAAATGACCTCTAAACAAATGGCCGTATTTTAAAAACTATACATCCTACAGCGAAGATCTTTATATTGTGAGAATCACAAGACCCAGACCTAGATTTTGATACATAGTATGTCTCTGAAATATTAAAATTGAAGGCACGGTCGCAGTTTAGAAATTGCCCTTCAAATTTGAAGGGGCTAGAGTGTAGTTTCAATGAATGTCAATGGACGGCATGAGTTGCAAACAAATGGTCATATTGTGAAAACTATCAGGACTATGGCTTAGCCGTGGACATGTTTAGTGGCAGCAGGGATAGCTGAACGTTTTGATATAAGATTTATGTAGGTGGGCTTGAAAATGAGGGAGTGGCGGCAGTTTAGAAATCATGTTCTGATTTTTCAGCTTTTATCCCCTCCCCTGGGCTCTAATCAGAGCTGAGATGCTCCAGCCACCTCCCCCCCTGTGTATAACAGAAGCTTTGGTAACCATTGCAACAAAACACACACAGTACACTCTGATTAATGGCTAAAATTTCTTGAAATGACCTCTAAACAAAAAGCTTTTTCTCAAAAACTGTAAAAGATATCAAATTGAAAAGCTATAGCCAGATAGCTGAATATTTTGTGAACATTTTAAAGTTTGTTTGGTGTCTCTAGGTGAAAGTATGAAGGAGCTGAAACTTTTGGGAGCGGAAGAAAAATTTAAGGATTTCAAGCATGCTCCCATTGACTTCAATGTTAAAAAAAAGTGATAAAAAGCTTAATATTTTAAAAAGTATAAATGGTAGAAAAAAAGTTGAAAAAGAGCACACCTCAGCTAAAAGAGACGAACATTTTGATAGTTGAATGGTTTTAATAGCTGAAAGTATGCAGAAGTTACGCATTACCGAAAAACGTACGGAATAAAATTAAAATTATTAAAAATAACTAGAAAATGCATTTCCTGGGGAAAATGCGTGGGAATGCTGAATTGCTAAAACGGCCCCCAGCAAAATTGCCCCCATCATATTGCCATCAAAACTGTCCCATCATATTGCCACCATCAAAACTGCCCCATCAGAATTACCCCATCAAAACTGCCCCATCATATTCCTCTATTATAAATCAGTACATGGTGTGTCTGTCCCCTCCCCCTGTGTATAACAGAAGCTTTGGTAACCATGGCAACAAAACAAACACTAACAGTACACTCTGATTAATGGCTAAAATTTCCTGAAATGACCTCTAAACAAATGGCCGTATTTTAAAAACTATACATCCTACAGCAAAGATCTTTATATTGTGAGAATCACAAGACTCAGACCTAGATTTTGATACATAGTATGTCTCTGAAATATTAAAATTGAAGGCACGGTCGCAGTTTAGAAATTGCCCTTCAAATTTGAAGGGGCTAGAGTGTAGTTTCAATGAATGTCAATGGACGGTGTGAGTTGCAAACAAATGGTCATATTGTGAAAACTATCAGGACTATGGCTTAGCCGTGGACATGTTTAGTGGCAGCAGGGATAGCTGAACGTTTTGATATAAGATATATGTAGGTGGGCTTGAAAATGAGGGAGTGGAGGCAGTTTAGAAATCATGTTCTGATTTTTCAGCTTTTGTCCCCTCCCCTGGGCTCTAATCAGAGCTGAGATGCTCCAGCCACCTCCCCCCCTGTGTATAACAGAAGCTTTGGTAACCATGGCAACAAAACACACACAGTACACTCTGATTAATGGCTAAAATTTCTTGAAATGACCTCTAAACAAAAAGCTTTTTCTCAAAAACTGTAAAAGATATCAAATTGAAAAGCTATAGCCAGATAGCTGAATATTTTGTGAACATTTTAAAGTTTGTTTGGTGTCTCTAGGTGAAAGTATGAAGGAGCTGAAACTTTTGGGAGCGGAAGAAAAATTTAAGGATTTCAAGCATGCTCCCATTGACTTCAATGTTAAAAAAAAGTGATAAAAAGCTTAATATTTTAAAAAGTATAAATGGTAGAAAAAAAGTTGAAAAAGAGCACACATTAGCTAAAAGAGACGAACATTTTGATAGTTGAATGGTTTTAATAGCTGAAAGTATGCAGAAGTTACGCATTACCGAAAAACGTACGGAATAAGAAAAATAATAAAAAAAACGAATAACAATAGTGGGACTGCTAAAGCATTCCCACTAATAAATAAAATCGAATAACAATAGTGGGACTGCTAAAGCATTCCCACTAACTAGAAAATGCATTTCCTGGGGAAAATGCGTAGGAATGCTGAATTGCTAAAACGGCCCCCAGCAAAATTGCCCCCATCATATTGCCATCAATACTGTCCCATCATATTGCCACCATCAAAACTGCCCCATCAGAATTGCCCCATCAAAACTGCACCATCATATTGCCACCATCAAAACTGCCCCATCAGAATTGCCCTATCAAAACAGCCCCATCATATTGCCACCATCAAAACTGCCCCATCATATTGCCACCATCAAAACTGCCCCATCAGAATTACCCCATCAAAACTGCCCCATCATATTCCTCTATTATAAATCAGTACATGGTGTGTCTGTCCCCTCCCCCGGGCTCTGTAATCAGCTAAGATGCTCCAGCCACCTCCCCCCCTGTGTATAACAGAAGCTTTGGTAACCATGGCAACAAAACAAACAGTACACTCTGATTAATGGCTAAAATTTCCTGAAATGACCTCTAAACAAATGGCCGTATTTTAAAAACTATAAATCCTACAGCCAAGATCTTTATATTGTGAGAATCACAAGACCCAGACCTAGATTTTGATACATAGTATGTCTCTGAAATATTAAAATTGAAGGCACGGTCGCAGTTTAGAAATTGCCCTTCAAATTTGAAGGGGCTAGAGTGTAGTTTCAATGAATGTCAATGGACGGCGTGAGTTGCAAACAAATGGTCATATTGTGAAAACTATCAGGACTATGGCTTAGCCGTGGACATGTTTAGTGGCAGCAGGGATAGCTGAACGTTTTGATATAAGATTTATGTAGGTGGGCTTGAAAATGAGGGAGTGGCGGCAGTTTAGAAATCATGTTCTGATTTTTCAGCTTTTGTCCCCTCCCCTGGGCTCTAATCAGAGCTGAGATGCTCCAGCCACCTCCCCCCCTGTGTATAACAGAAGCTTTGGTAACCATGGCAACAAAACACACACAGTACACTCTGATTAATGGCTAAAATTTCTTGAAATGACCTCTAAACAAAAAGCTTTTTCTCAAAAACTGTAAAAGATATCAAATTGAAAAGCTATAGCCAGATAGCTGAATATTTTGTGAACATTTTAAAGTTTGTTTGGTGTCTCTAGGTGAAAGTATGAAGGAGCTGAAACTTTTGGGAGCGGAAGAAAAATTTAAGGATTTCAAGCATGCTCCCATTGACTTCAATGTTAAAAAAAAGTTATAAAAAGCTTAATATTTTAAAAAGTATAAATGGTAGAAAAAAAGTTGAAAAAGAGCACACCTCAGCTAAAAGAGACGAACATTTTGATAGTTGAATGGTTTTAATAGCTGAAAGTATGCAGAAGTTACGCATTACCGAAAAACGTACGGAATAAGAAGAAGAAAAAAAAGAATAATAAAAAAACGAATAACAATAGTGGGACTGCTAAAGCATTCCCACTAAATATATATTTGAGATAACAGTAAGTGGTCTTGCTATGCAAGAACACTTAATAAGAAGAATAATATATATGTGAGATAACAGTAAGTGGTCTTGCTATGCAAGAACACTTAATAATAATAATATATATGTGAGATAACAGTAAGTGGTCTTGCTATGCAAGAACACTTAATAACTAGAAAATGCATTTCCTGGGGAAAATGCGTGGGAATGCTGAATAGCTAAATTGCTAAAACGGCCGCCATCAAAACTGCCCCATCAGAATTGCCCCATCAAAATTGTCCCCATTAAAACTGCCCCATCAGAATTGCCCCATCAAAACTGTCCCATCAGAATTGCCCCATCATATTACCACCATCAAAACTGCCCCATCATATTGCCACCATCAAAACTGCCCCATCAGAATTGCCCCATCATATTACCAACATCAAAACTGCCCCCATCATATTGCCATCAAAACTGCCCCATTAGAATTGCCCCATCAAAATTGTCCCCATCAAAACTGCCCCATCATATTGCCACCATCAAAACTGCCCCATCAGAATTGCCCCATCAAAACTGCCCCATCAGAATTGCCCTATCAAAACTGCCCCATCATATTGCCACCATCAAAACTGCCCCATCAGAATTGTCCCATCAAAACAGCCCCATCATATTGCCACCATCAAAACTGCCCCATCATAATTGCCCCATCAAAACTGCCCCATCAGAATTGCCCTATCAAAACTGCCCCATCATATTGCCACCATCAAAACTGCCCCATCAGAATTGTCCCATCAAAACTGCCCCATCAGAATTGTCCCATCAAAACTGCCCCATCATATTGCCACCATCAAAACTGACCCATCAGAATTGCCCCATCAAAACTGCCCCATCATATTGCCACCATCAAAACTGCCCCATCAGAATTACCCCATCAAAACTGCCCCATCATATTCCTCTATTATAAATCAGTACATGGTGTGTCTGTCCCCTCCCCTGGGCTCTGTAATCAAAGCTGAGATGCTCCAGCCACCTTCCCCCCTGTGTATAACAGAAGCTTTGGTAACCATGGCAACAAAACAAACAGTACACTCTGATTAATGGCTAAAATTTCTTGAAATGACCTCTAAACAAAAAGATTTTTCTCAAAAACTGTAAAATATATCAATCTGAAAAGATATAGCCAGATAGCTGAATATTTTGTGAACATTTTAAAGTTTGTTTGGTGTCTCTAGGTGAAAGTATGAAGGAGCTGAAACTTTTGGGAGCGGAAGAAAAATTTAAGGATTTCAAGCATGCTCCCATTGACTTCAATGTTAAAAAAAAGTGATAAAAAGCTTAATATCTTAAAAAGTATAAATGGTAGAAAAAAAGTTGAAAAAGAGCACACCTCAGCTAAAAGAGACGAACATTTTGATAGTTGAATGGTTTTAATAGCTGAAAGTATGCAGAAGTTACGCATTACCGAAAAACGTACGGAATAAAATTAAAATTATTAAAAATAAATAAAATCGAATAACAATAGTGGGACTGCTAAAGCATTCCCACTAATAAAATCGAATAACAATAGTGGGACTGCTAAAGCATTCCCACTAATAAAATCGAATAACAATAGTGGGACTGCTAAAGCATTCCCACTAATAAATAAAATCGAATAACAATAGTGGGACTGCTAAAGCATTCCCACTAATAAAAAAACGAATAACACTAGAAAATGCATTTCCTGGGGAAAATGCGTGGGAATGCTGAATTGCTAAAACGGCCCCCAGCAAAATTGCCCCCATCATATTGCCACCATCAAAACTGTCCCATCATATTGCCACCATCAAAACAGCCCCATCATATTGCCACCATCAAAACTGCCCCATCATATTGCCACCATCAAAACTGCCCCATCAGAATTACCCCATCAAAACTGCCCCATCATATTCCTCTATTATAAATCAGTACATGGTGTGTCTGTCCCCTCCCCCGGGCTCTGTAATCATAGCTGAGATGCTCCAGCCACCTCCCCCCTGTGTATAACAGAAGCTTTGGTAACCATGGCAACAAAACAAACAGTACACTCTGATTAATGGCTAAAATTTCCTGAAATGACCTCTAAACAAATGGCCGTATTTTAAAAACTATACATCCTACAGCGAAGATCTTTATATTGTGAGAATCACAAGCCCCAGACCTAGATTTTGATACATAGTATGTCTCTGAAATATTAAAATTGAAGGCACGGTCGCAGTTTAGAAATTGCCCTTCAAATTTGAAGGGGCTAGAGTGTAGTTTCAATGAATGTCAATGGACGGCGTGAGTTATTATTATTATTATTATTATTATACAGTATTTATATAGCGCCAACAGTTTACGTAGCGCTTTACAACTTGAGGGTAGACAGTACAAATACAATACAATTTGATACAGTAGGAATCAGAGGGCCCTGCTCCTTAGAGCTTACAATCTAAGAGAGTTGCAAACAAATGGTCATATTGTAAAAACTATCAGGACTATGGCTTAGCCGTGGACATGTTTAGTGGCAGCAGGGATAGCTGAACGTTTTGATATAAGATTTATGTAGGTGGGCTTGAAAATGAGGGAGTGGCGGCAGTTTAGAAATCATGTTCTGATTTTTCAGCTTTTGTCCCCTCCCTGGGCTCTAATCAGAGCTGAGATGCTCCAGCCACCTCCCCCCCTGTGTATAACAGAAGCTTTGGTAACCATGGCAACAAAACACACACAGTATACTCTGATTAATGGCTAAAATTTCTTGAAATGACCTCTAAACAAAAAGCTTTTTCTCAAAAACTGTAAAAGATATAAAACTGAAAAGCTATAGCCAGATAGCTGAATATTTTGTGAACATTTTAAAGTTTGTTTGGTGTCTCTAGGTGAAAGTATGAAGGAGCTGAAACTTTTGGGAGCGGAAGAAAAATTTAAGGATTTCAAGCATGCTCCCATTGACTTCAATGTTAAAAAAAGTGATAAAAAGCTTAATATTTTAAAAAGTATAAATGGTAGAAAAAAAGTTGAAAAAGAGCACACCTCAGCTAAAAGAGACGAACATTTTGATAGTTGAATGGTTTTAATAGCTGAAAGTATGCAGAAGTTACGCATTACCGAAAAACGTACGGAATAAGAAGAAAAATAATAAAAAAACGAATAACAATAGTGGGACTGCTAAAGCATTCCCACTAATAACTAGAAAATGCATTTCCTGGGGAAAATGCGTGGGAATGCTGAATTGCTAAAACGGCCCCCAGCAAAATTGCCCCCATCATATTGCCATCAAAACTGTCCCATCATATTGCCACCATCAAAACTGCCCCATCAGAATTGCCTCATCAAAACTGCACCATCATATTGCCACCATCAAAACTGCCCCATCAAAAAATATTTTTTTTTTTCAAAAATATTTTTTTTTTTCAAAAATATTTTTTTTTCAAAAATTTTTTTTTTTTTCCAAAAATGATTTTTTTTTTTAAAAAATATTTTTTTTTTTCAAAAATATTTTTTTTTTTTCAAAAATATATTTTTTTTTTCAAAAATATATTTTTTTTTTCAAAAATATATTTTTTTTTCAAAAATATATTTTTTTTTTCAAAAATATATTTTTTTTTTCAAAAATATATTTTTTTTTCAAAAATATATTTTTTTTTTCAAAAATATATTTTTTTTTTCAAAAATATTTTTTTTTTTCAAAAATGATTTTTTTTTTTTTTCAAAAATAATTTTTTTTTTTCAAAAATAATTTTTTTTTTCAAAAATTTTTTTTTTAAAAAAATAATTTTTTTTTTTCAAAAATATTTTTTTTTTTCAAAAATATTTTTTTTTTTCAAAAATAATTGCTGAATAGCTAAATTGCTAAAATGACCGCCATCAAAACGGCCCCATCAGAATTGCCACCATCAAAACTGCCCCATCATATTCCTCTATTATAAATCAGTACATGGTGTGTCTGTCCCCTCCCCCGGGCTCTGTAATCAAAGCTGAGATGCTCCAGCCACCTCCCCCCCCCCTCTGTGTATAACAGAAGCTTTGGTAACCATGGCAACAAAACACACACAGTACACTCTGATTAATGGCTAAAATTTCCTGAAATGACCTCTAAACAAAAAGCTTTTTCTCAAAAACTGTAAAAGATATCAAACTGAAAAGCTATAGCCAGATAGCTGAATATTTTGTGAACATTTTAAAGTTTGTTTGGTGTCTCTAGGTGAAAGTATGAAGGAGCTGAAACTTTTGGGAGCGGAAGAAAAATTTAAGGATTTCAAGCATGCTCCCATTGACTTCAATGTTAAAAAAAAGTGATAAAAAGCTTAATATTTTAAAAAGTATAAATGGTAGAAAAAAAGTTGAAAAAGAGCACACCTCAGCTAAAAGAGACGAACATTTTGATAGTTGAATGGTTTTAATAGCTGAAAGTATGCAGAAGTTACGCATTACCGAAAAACGTACGGAATAAGAAAAATAACTAGAAAATGCATTTCCTGGGGAAAATGCGTGGGAATGCTGAATTGCTAAAACGGCCCCCAGCAAA
This sequence comes from Lithobates septentrionalis, assembly GCA_037952835.1. Taxonomy (NCBI): domain Eukaryota; kingdom Metazoa; phylum Chordata; class Amphibia; order Anura; family Ranidae; genus Lithobates; species Lithobates septentrionalis. Next base: position 2,492,224 of record JBBDGP010000520.1, on the reverse strand, counting down.
ATTGCCCCCATCATATTGCCATCAAAACTGTCCCATCATATTGCCACCATCAAAACAGCCCCATCATATTGCCACCATCAAAACTGCCCCATCATATTGCCACCATCAAAACTGCCCCATCAGAATTACCCCATCAAAACTGCCCCATCATATTCCTCTATTATAAATCAGTACATGGTGTGTCTGTCCCCTCCCCCGGGCTCTGTAATCAGAGCTGAGATGCTCCAGCCACCTCCCCCCTGTGTATAACAGAAGCTTTGGTAACCATGGCAACAAAACAAACAGTACACTCTGATTAATGGCTAAAATTTCCTGAAATGACCTCTAAACAAATGGCCGTATTTTAAAAACTATACATCCTACAGCGAAGATCTTTATATTGTGAGAATCACAAGCCCCAGACCTAGATTTTGATACATAGTATGTCTCTGAAATATTAAAATTGAAGGCACGGTCGCAGTTTAGAAATTGCCCTTCAAATTTGAAGGGGCTAGAGTGTAGTTTCAATGAATGTCAATGGACGGCGTGAGTTGCAAACAAATGGTCATATTGTAAAAACTATCAGGACTATGGCTTAGCCGTGGACATGTTTAGTGGCAGCAGGGATAGCTGAACGTTTTGATATAAGATTTATGTAGGTGGGCTTGAAAATGAGGGAGTGGCGGCAGTTTAGAAATCATGTTCTGATTTTTCAGCTTTTGTCCCCTCCCTGGGCTCTAATCAGAGCTGAGATGCTCCAGCCACCTCCCCCCCTGTGTATAACAGAAGCTTTGGTAACCATGGCAACAAAACACACACAGTATACTCTGATTAATGGCTAAAATTTCTTGAAATGACCTCTAAACAAAAAGCTTTTTCTCAAAAACTGTAAAAGATATAAAACTGAAAAGCTATAGCCAGATAGCTGAATATTTTGTGAACATTTTAAAGTTTGTTTGGTGTCTCTAGGTGAAAGTATGAAGGAGCTGAAACTTTTGGGAGCGGAAGAAAAATTTAAGGATTTCAAGCATGCTCCCATTGACTTCAATGTTAAAAAAAGTGATAAAAAGCTTAATATTTTAAAAAGTATAAATGGTAGAAAAAAAGTTGAAAAAGAGCACACCTCAGCTAAAAGAGACGAACATTTTGATAGTTGAATGGTTTTAATAGCTGAAAGTATGCAGAAGTTACGCATTACCGAAAAACGTACGGAATAAGAAGAAAAATAATAAAAAAACGAATAACAATAGTGGGACTGCTAAAGCATTCCCACTAATAACTAGAAAATGCATTTCCTGGGGAAAATGCGTGGGAATGCTGAATTGCTAAAACGGCCCCCAGCAAAATTGCCCCCATCATATTGCCATCAAAACTGTCCCATCATATTGCCACCATCAAAACTGCCCCATCAGAATTGCCTCATCAAAACTGCACCATCATATTGCCACCATCAAAACTGCCCCATCAAAAAATATTTTTTTTTTTCAAAAATATTTTTTTTTTTCAAAAATATTTTTTTTTTTCAAAAATTTTTTTTTTTCAAAAATTTTTTTTTTCAAAAATTTTTTTTTTTTCCAAAAATGATTTTTTTTTTTAAAAAATATTTTTTTTTTTCAAAAATATTTTTTTTTTCAAAAATAATTTTTTTTTTCAAAAATATATTTTTTTTTTCAAAAATATATTTTTTTTTTCAAAAATATATTTTTTTTTTCAAAAATATTTTTTTTTTTTCAAAAATGATTTTTTTTTTTTTTTCAAAAATAATTTTTTTTTTTCAAAAATAATTTTTTTTTTCAAAAATTTTTTTTTTAAAAAAATATTTTTTTTTTTTCAAAAATATTTTTTTTTTTCAAAAATATTTTTTTTTTTCAAAAATAATTGCTGAATAGCTAAATTGCTAAAATGACCGCCATCAAAACGGCCCCATCAGAATTGCCACCATCAAAACTGCCCCATCATATTCCTCTATTATAAATCAGTACATGGTGTGTCTGTCCCCTCCCCCGGGCTCTGTAATCAAAGCTGAGATGCTCCAGCCACCTCCCCCCCCCTCTGTGTATAACAGAAGCTTTGGTAACCATGGCAACAAAACACACACAGTACACTCTGATTAATGGCTAAAATTTCCTGAAATGACCTCTAAACAAAAAGCTTTTTCTCAAAAACTGTAAAAGATATCAAACTGAAAAGCTATAGCCAGATAGCTGAATATTTTGTGAACATTTTAAAGTTTGTTTGGTGTCTCTAGGTGAAAGTATGAAGGAGCTGAAACTTTTGGGAGCGGAAGAAAAATTTAAGGATTTCAAGCATGCTCCCATTGACTTCAATGTTAAAAAAAAGTGATAAAAAGCTTAAGATTTTAAAAAGTATAAATGGTAGAAAAAAAGTTGAAAAAGAGCACACCTCAGCTAAAAGAGACGAACATTTTGATAGTTGAATGGTTTTAATAGCTGAAAGTATGCAGAAGTTACGCATTACCGAAAAACGTACGGAATAAGAAAAATAACTAGAAAATGCATTTCCTGGGGAAAATGCGTGGGAATGCTGAATTGCTAAAACGGCCCCCAGCAAAATTGCCCCCATCATATTGCCATCAAAACTGTCCCATCATATTGCCACCATCAAAACAGCCCCATCATATTGCCACCATCAAAACTGCCCCATCATATTGCCACCATCAAAACTGCCCCATCAGAATTACCCCATCAAAACTGCCCCATCATATTCCTCTATTATAAATCAGTACATGGTGTGTCTGTCCCCTCCCCCGGGCTCTGTAATCAGAGCTGAGATGCTCCAGCCACCTCCCCCCCTGTGTATAACAGAAGCTTTGGTAACCATGGCAACAAAACAAACAGTACACTCTGATTAATGGCTAAAATTTCCTGAAATGACCTCTAAACAAATGGCCGTATTTTAAAAACTATACATCCTACAGCGAAGATCTTTATATTGTGAGAATCACAAGACCCAGACCTAGATTTTGATACATAGTATGTCTCTGAAATGTTAAAAATGAAAGCACAGTCACAGTTTAGAAATTGCCCTTTAAATTTGGAGGGGGCTAGAGTGTAGTTTCAATGAATGTCAATGGACGGTGTGAGTTGCAAACAAATGGTCATATTGTGAAAACTATCAGGACTATGGCTTAGCCGTGGACATGTTTAGTGGCAGCAGGGATAGCTGAACGTTTTGATATAAGATTTATGTAGGTGGGCTTGAAAATGAGGGAGTGGCGGCAGTTTAGAAATCATGTTCTGATTTTTCAGCTTTTGTCCCCTCCCCTGGGCTCTAATCAGAGCTGAGATGCTCCAGCCACCTCCCCCCCTGTGTATAACAGAAGCTTTGGTAACCATGGCAACAAAACACACACAGTACACTCTGATTAATGGCTAAAATTTCTTAAAATGACCTCTAAACAAAAAGCTTTTTCTCAAAAACTGTAAAAGATATAAAACTGAAAAGCTATAGCCAGATAGCTGAATATTTTGTGAACATTTTAAAGTTTGTTTGGTGTCTCTAGGTGAAAGTATGAAGGAGCTGAAACTTTTGGGAGCGGAAGAAAAATTTAAGGATTTCAAGCATGCTCCCATTGACTTCAATGTTTAAAAAAAGTGATAAAAAGCTTAAGATTTTAAAAAGTATAAATGGTAGAAAAAAAGTTGAAAAAGAGCACACCTCAGCTAAAAGAGACGAACATTTTGATAGTTGAATAGTTTTAATAGCTGAAAGTATGCAGAAGTTACGCATTACCGAAAAACGTACGGAATAAGAAGAAAAATAATAAAAAAACGAATAACAATAGTGGGACTGCTAAAGCATTCCCACTAATAAAAAAACGAATAACAATAGTGGGACTGCTAAAGCATTCCCACTAATAAAAAAACGAATAACAATAGTGGGACTGCTAAAGCATTCCCACTAACTAGAAAATGCATTTCCTGGGGAAAATGCGTGGGAATGCTGAATAGCTAAATTGCTAAAATGGCCGCCATCAAAACTGCCCCATCATACTGCCATCAAAACTGCCCCTTCAGAATTGTCCCATCAAAATTGTCCCCATTAAAACTGCCCCATCATATTTCCACCATCAAAACTGCCCCATCAGAATTGCCCCATCAAAACTGCCCCATCATATTGCCACCATCAAAACTGCACCATCATATTGCCACCTTTAAAACTGCTCCATTAAAATTGTCCCCATCAAAACTGCCCCATCATATTGCCACCATCAAAACTGCCCCATCAGAATTGTCCCATCAAAACTGCCCCATCATATTGCCACCATCAAAACTGACCCATCAGAATTGCCCCATCAAAACTGCCCCATCATATTGCCACCATCAAAACTGCCCCATCATATTCCTCTATTATAAATCAGTACATGGTGTGTCTGTCCCCTCCCCCGGGCTCTGTAATCAGAGCTGAGATGCTCCAGCCACCTCCCCCCCCTGTGTATAACAGAAGCTTTGGTAACCATGGCAACAAAACAAACAGTACACTCTGATTAATGGCTAAAATTTCCTGAAATGACCTCTAAACAAAAAGCTTTTTCTCAAAAACTGTAAAAGATATCAAACTGAAAAGCTATAGCCAGATAGCTGAATATTTTGTGAACATTTTAAAGTTTGTTTGGTGTATGTAGGTGAAAGTATGAAGGAGCTGAAACTTTTGGGAGCGGAAGAAGAATTTAAGGATTTCAAGCATGCTCCCATAGACTTCAATGTTAAAAAAAAGTGATAAAAAGCTTAATATTTTAAAAAGTATAAATGGTAGAAAAAAAGTTGAAAAAGAGCACACATCAGCTAAAAGAGACAAACATTTTGATAGTTGAATGTTTTTTTTTTCAAGTATAAGTTTTATTCAACTCCAATCAAGGGCGAGGGCCCCACTACATACCAGCAAAAACAGGTGCCGATTCGGCCATTTCAAGTTAACAAAGCTCAGATCGATAAATGGTCATATCAGTTACATTTAGAGTGTGGTTATTGGCTCGTACATACAACTTTTAGTTCAACATGTAAAAGGTGAGCTCACGTCCAGTTTCAGGTAGTATATTCGGGGTGAACCTCGCCTACTTTTTCCATTTTACAACCATATAGAGAGGAGAAAGAGAGAAGTGAGGGGAATAAAGGGGGGGGGGGTGAAGGGGGAGAAAAAACAGGGGAGGGGGCGTGGGAGACACGGCGGCGACGCTCTCGGCATGTTATATCTAATTCAGCCTCCGAGGAGGTCAAAGAAAGAGGGGAGAGTTAGTTACTAAGCAGTTGTTGACCTTCATCTGAAAAAATGAAGACATTCCAGATATCCCACGTACGTTTGAATATCTCTTGTTTTTGTTGCGCAGAAAGGATCAGATCTTCCATCTGCTTGATCTCTTCGACCTTACGTATCCACATAGATGTGGATGGGGGATGACTTTGTTTCCAGAGAAGAGGGATACATCCCTTAGCCGCATTTAGGAGGTGTCTGATTAGAGATTTCCTGTAAGCTTTGATGGGTATTGTGGAGAGATGTAGGAGAAAGAATGTAGCTTCGTCTGGGATAGCATATTCAGTGAACTTCTGAGTTATTTGCCTGACCTCTTCCCAAAAGCTCCTTAGCTGAGGGCACGACCAGAATATGTGTATTAGTGTTCCCTCCTCCTCTGAACAGCGCCAGCACCGTCCCGAAGAGCCAGGGAAGCATTTCTGAAGTCTAGAGGGGGTCATGTACCATCGCGTAAGTAGTTTGAAGTTGGTCTCTTGGATCTTGGTACAGAGTGATGATTTCAGGGAGAGTGTAATAATGCGTTGTCGCTGAGCTGCTGAGAAAGAGAGGTGTAATTCCCTCTCCCAACTGTCTAGATAAGGCAGTTGTGGTGGTGCATTTGGCTCAGTTAGCATCGAGTATGTTTGAGAGAGGATATGCGTTAGTGGATCCTCCCCAGTACACAACTCCTCAAAGGATGTGAGTATCCGAGAGAAATTCCGTGGGCTGGGAAGTGAGTGTAGGAAGTGGTGTAGTTGTATCGCTTTCCAGTAAGGAATGCGGTAAGGACCTGTCTGATTGGATAAGTCTGCTACTGAGGGCCATTTCTCATCCGAGATGAAATTGGATACATGATCATAACTTTGTTCTGTTAGATGGGGGTATTCCCTGGAAAGTAAACCCGGCCCAAAGTTAGGATTGCCCAGTACGGGGTATAGCGGTGAAGTTTTAGTTGTGAGCAGAGATCTAAGGGAGGTTTGGTGGCTATGTCGCAGGGTGGTGCCAATTAAGGGGTGCGATTTTATGCTAGGCGGTAAGAAATTATAGCACCACATCGCCCCCTTTAGAGGGATGGGGGATTGAGCTTTTTCAATCTGAACCCAAAGTTTACATGCCCCATTTCTCCTCCAATCCAGCACTCGACCCAGGTGAGAGGCTAAGTAATAGAGTTTGATGTCGGGTAAAGCTAGACCTCCTAGATGTTTAGGGAGTATCATCAATGAACGCCGTAACCGAGGTTTTTTATTTGTCCACACAAAACCAGTGAAAAGTGAGTGGATCTTCTGGAAGAAGGAGGTGGGGATTTGTATAGGTAGTGCTTGGATCAGGTAAATAAATTTTGGCAATATGCTCATTTTCAGGAGGTTACACCTCCCGAACCATGAGTGGAAGCCCGGTTTCCATTTCTCTAATAATGTTCTGATCTTAGCTAATAAAGGGGGGAAGTTCAAGTCAAAAGTCCGAGATATGTCAGCCGGGATTCTAGTTCCCAGGTATTTTATGTCGGTCCTGGTCCATTTGAAACGAAAGTTGGATGCTAATTGCTGTGATATTTGGGGAGGTACCTCAATACACATTGCCTCGGATTTCGAGAAATTTATCTTTAAATTAGATAATGAGCCGTATGTATTAAATTCTCGCATGAGGTTTGGGAGGGAGATTCTTGGGTTCGTCAAAGAGAAGAGCAAATCATCGGCGTATGCAGATATTTTGCATTGTAAATTACCAACCTGCAGGCCTGATATGTCAGGATTTAGTCTGATTTTGCATAAGAAGGGTTCTAGGGATAGTGCAAATAGCAGGGGGGAAAGAGGGCATCCCTGCCTTGTGCCATTTCTTATGGGGAAGGGGTCGGAAAGTACACCATTGGCCTTCACCTGTGCAGATGGGTTGGAGTAAATACTCTCTATCCACCGCATCATCCTATTGCCCAGACCGATGTGACGGAGAACAGATAGCATAAAGCTCCAATTCACCCTATCGAAAGCCTTTTCGGCGTCTGTGCTTACTAGTATACATGGCGTCTTCTCGGAGGTTGCTATTTGGATTAAGTTGAGAACTTTAATGGTGTTATCTCTCGCCTCTCTAGAGGGTATGAAGCCAACTTGATCCATGTGGATAAGGGACTGGAGATGTTGGGCTAGTCTAGTAGCTATTATTTTGGAAAAAATCTTCAGGTCTAAATTTAAGAGGGAGATGGGTCTGTAGCTGCCACAAGAACCCGGATCTTTCCCTTCCTTGTGGATTAAGGAAGTATGGGCTTTGAGGGTTTCCCCGGGAAAGTTTGAGTTTGCTCCTAGAGCGTTGAAGAATGTTACCATTCGTGGGCCTAATGTTGGTAGTAGGGACTTATAATACTGGGCGGTGAACCCATCAGGACCTGGGGCTTTCCCTACCTTCATAGATTTGATTGCTAGCTGTAATTCCTCTAGTGATATTGGCTCATCTAATACAGTTTGGGATTCTAGTGGAAGAGAGGGAAGGCATGAGTCAGATATGTACTGGTCAATGACGTCCTGGGAAGGGGAGGGGTTTGTTAGGTTATAGAGTCCCGAGTAAAAGTCTGCGAATCCTTTCGTAATTTGCGTCGGTAGATTAGCTTTCTGTCCGTTGGGGGTGGTTATTTGGGGGATGTATGCAGTGGATTTGATTTCCTGAACGGATCTGGCCAAGAGTCTCCCGCATTTGTCACCCGATTCATAAGACAGCCTGCGAGAAAATTGTAAGGCAGCCTTAGCTTTGTAATGCAGTAGATCTGTGATTTGTGATCTCAAGGACCGCAGTTTCATCTCCAACTCCTGAGTGGGAGAGTGTTTATGTTGTGCTTCAACTCTGGCCAGATCCGCTAGAAGTCTGGTTAGCTGTTCGTTTCTCTTCCTCTTAATGGACGCCCCATGTTTAATAAGGACTCCTCGGAGGACGCATTTATGAGCCTCCCACAGTATACCCGGGTCACAGTCTTGTGTGTCATTCTCACTGAAGTACAAGTTTAGTTCTTTGGTTACGTCTGCTAGTATCTCAGGAATTTGGAGGAGGCTCTCATTGAGACGCCAAAAAGTGAATCTGGGTGATGATCTCTCAGTGAGAGTGTAAGTCAGGGAAACTGGAGCATGATCAGACCAAGTGATCTGACCTATAGAAGTAGATTGCACTAAGTGTAGCTGGTCGTGAGGGATAAGAAAGAGGTCAATTCTGGAATATACCCCATGTGGAGAGGAGTAAAAGGAATAGTCACGTTCTCCAGAATGCTGGAGACGCCAAGCATCAATCAGTTGAGCTTTGTGTAGTGTCTGGGCTATTCGTTTCCTGTTTTTGGGGGGATAAGAAGAGGTACCAGAGGACGTGTCTACTGGGGGTGAGAGCGGCACATTAAAGTCGCCTCCTAGTATGAGCTGGCCCTCCTTATATTCCATAAGTTTATGAACAGTTGACATTATAAACCCGTCTTGATGTGCGTTAGGGGCGTAGAGTGTTGCAAGGGTGAGTTGGACTTCCCCAATCTGACCTTTAAGGAACAGGTAGCGGCCTTCAGGGTCTGCTAATATGTCCTGGAGTTTCCAAGGGAGACTGCCAGAGAGTAGAATAGTTACCCCCTTAGATTTTGCGTTGTTATTTGTCGAGTGGTATACATGGGGAAAATATCTATTCCTGAGTACAGGAGATTTGTCAGTTTTAAAATGAGTCTCCTGAACAAAGGCGACGTCCGTGCGCGACTTTTTAAATTCTTGTAGGAGAATGCGCCTCTTCTCTGGAGTATTCAGGCCCCTCGCATTAAGCGAGGTCACTCTTAAAGAGCTCACCGCCATGTCTCACACGGGGGGAAAAGGGAGAAAAGAGGGTTCAGATAGGGGTGAAAGCAAGGGAGGGGAAGGGAGGGAAAGAGGAGAGAGAAGGAAAAGAAAGACCGGAGACGAGGGTCTAGTACTATTGCACCTCACGTCTCTGTTTAGTTAAGCTAAATGGGTGAGTTTTACTAAACTAAGAAGAAAACCAAACCGGATATCCGGAGGTAGACTTACGGCCTAAGTGGGGCGAGGGCAGACAACAACCTAAAAGGGAGGTCCCGACCCTCCCACCCCATCTAGCCTGAACATTTAGAAGCAGTATAAACACAGTATACATAACAAGAATAAAGAACTTTAAATATCTTCAACAGAAAAGCATAAAGACAAGAGCTAGGAGAAGCATCACTTTGCGTACCATTCCACTCTTGAGTGTTATGCGTAATAATAATTCCGTTCTCCTCGTGTGCCATCCGGCGAGGTGACCCGCTCCCCCCCCAATATCCACGACAAGGCGCAGATAGACCGGAGCAGGGAGAGGCCAAATCGCCAGAAGCCCACCGGGAACGTCCTGGAGCTTCCTCTACCCTTGTGGGAAAACATGTATCAGACTCATCTACATCATGAAATCCCGATAATGAGCTCTAGAGCGGGCCGAGCCCCCGAAACAGGGGTCTAGCGCGCCCCCGAGTCACCCCAGAGCCCCTTCATACTTTTAAAACCCATTAAATTGCCCGACCCTCCTCCCCCTCATCCCCATTCTATCACACACTCTCGTCCTTGTCATGATGTCTCTCCAGGAAGGAGGGCATGTATTTCCTCTCGGAAAGTAGATGTCCGTAGGGGTGAGAGAACTCTTCCCGCGGGACCTGCTGGGGACCACCTAGGTCCTATACGGGGGTGGCTTGCGGAATGAGAGGAGAGAGCATAATGCTGGTGACTCGCCAGTTACAGGAAGCCCTAGTCCGAAGCATGTCAGGAGGCAGTATGACTTTTATCGTCCTCACTGAAGTGGACCGTTGAGATAGTGCAGAGAATGATGAAGCTTGGGGCTTGTAGCTAAGGCAAGTCCGGCGTCCATGAGTCAGAGCGGAGGCAAGAATAGGGGGGTATGGAGAGACCGGGCGGATGGGGCAGACCCAAAACCAAAAACGAAAAACAAAAAGCAAAAAGGTAGCTGATCAGGTAATCATAGTACCGAAGGGGATAACATGAGTAGAGTTAGTCAAAGGAGCAACTCACAGCTCTCTTGGCTCATCTAGTGAAGCTGAGCGAGGTCGACGGCCGCTCCTCCGTGAGCGCTGCGGTCTAGGAGCCTGATCTCTCATCTCGTGTAGTCGACCAGGAGCCCGGTGCAGATAATCCAGCCAGTTAGGGACAGGAATAGGTTCCGTATCTAGGAAGTCGAATAGAGCAGGCAGATTTTCCGGTGATCGAAGAAGGAAGGAGCGCTGTTCCTTGTGGAAAGTAACCGAGAGGGGGAAGCCCCATCTGTATGTCGCATTACATCTCCGGGCAAGATCTAGTAGGGGTTTCAGCATGGCACGTCGAATCAGGGTCGGTCTGGAGATGTCCGGAAGAATTTTAACCGATGCTCTGTCGAATTCTATTTCTCCTGATTCCCACGCTCCTCGTGCTATGGCCTCCTTATGGATGTAATGATGAAGTCTGCATATTATGTCCCGAGGTCTGTTTGGGTCGGTCGAGCGGGGACCCAGGGCTCTATGTATTCGATCTACTTCGATTTGTTCCGGTAAGTGTGCTCCCGCCACTCTTCTGAAGATGTCTGTAGCTGTGGCCAGTAGATCCGACGGGCCCGTGGCCTCAGGTAGGCCGCGGAGCCGGACGTTGTTTCTTCTGCTCCGGTCTTCCGTTTCTTCCATGCGAAGCTGAAGCTCTACCGCGGCCAGAGATTGGGCTTTTTGTTGGGTCTCTAGAGACGAGACTCTCTGTTCCAGGGACTCTAGGGACGATTCACCCGAGGTCAGACGGGCAGAGAGGGTCTTAACGTCTTGTTTGACTTCGCAGATTTCCTTCTTGTGTGCGGCCTCTACTCTGCCCACCAAGGCCTCAATATCCGCCCTCGTTGGTAGGGCCCGTAGTATAGCCTTAAGCTCCTCGTCTGCACCATAAGCCCCCTGTAAATAAGGGAGGGGACCCTGGTTTGAGGTAGAAGCCGCTGGTGAGCCGGTATAGAGCACCGGGCTCCGGGATCCTTCTGAGGCTGCAAAGTCAGCTTCTCTGACCGGAGTGCAGGAGTTTGAGGCACAAGGCTCCGCCATCTTGGGTATAGGGGAGCCGGAGAGGGATCTCCCGAAAAGTCTCTGTAAGTCGACCAGAGCGGGTGTGGAGGCCGCCGGGCTGATCTTCTTTTTATTCCTCCGGTATGTCCGCTTCTTGGATGAGAGCATAACGGTAAAAATAGAGCAAAGTAGGCTGATTTAGGGGTGGAAAGGCCGGGAGCTCAGAGAGAACACGTCTCTAGTCGGCCATGTCCAGACCACGCCCCCTAGTTGAATGGTTTTAATAGCTGAAAGTATGCAGAAGTTAGGCAGAACCAAAAAACGTACGGAATAAGAAGAAGAAAAATAAATAAAAAAATGAATAACAATAGTGGGACTGCTAAAGCATTCCCACTAAATAAAAAAACGAATAACAATAGTGGGACTGCTAAAGCATTCCCACTAATAAATAAAATCGAATAACAATAGTGGGACTGCTAAAGCATTCCCACTAATAATATGTATGTGAGATAACAGTAAGTGGTCTTGCTATGCAAGAACACTTAATTATGAAGCTTTAAGAAATGAATTGTTTAATAGCTTGAAACTATTTTGGGAGAAGATTTTTTCTGAATCTAATACAGCGTGTGTTGAAGGTGAACTACTGACACTAACACATTAAAAACTTCAGCCCCGGAAAGGATTTACCCCCTTCCTGACCAGAGCACATTTTACAATTTGGCACTGCGTCGCTTTAACTGCTAATTGCGCGGTGATGCAATGCTGTACCCAAATGAAATTTGCATCCTTTTCTTCCCACAAATAGAGCTTTCTTTTGATGGTATTTGATCACCTCTGCCGTTTTTAATTTTTGCGTTATAAACGGAAAAAGACCGAAAAAAATGATATTTTCTAATTTTTGTTATAAAAAAAATCCAATAAACTCAATTTTAGTCATACATTTAGGCCAAAATGTATTCGGCCACATGTCTTTGGTAAAAAAATGTCAATAAGTGTATATTTATTGGTTTGCGCAAAAGTTATAGCGCCTACAAACTAGGGTACATTTTCTGGAATTTACACAGCCTTTAATTTATGACTGCCTATGTCATTTCTTGAGGTGCTAAAATGGCAGGGCAGTACAAAACCCCCACAAATGACCCCATTTTGGAAAATAGACACCCCAAGGAAATTGCTGAGAGGCATGTTGAGCCATGGGCATATGTGGAATTGCACCCCAAAATACATTTAGCTGCTTCTCCTGAGTATGGGGATACCACATGTGTGAGACTTTTTGGGAGCCTAGCCGCGTATGGGGCCCCGAAAACCAAGCACCGCCTTCAGGATTTCTAAGGGCGTAAATTTTTGATTTCACTCCTCACTAGCTATCCCAGTTTTGAAGGCCATAAAATGCCAAGATGGCACAAAACCCCCCCAAATGACCCCATTTTGGAAAGTAGACACCCCAAGCTATTTGCTGAGAGGCATGTTGAGTCATAGTTACATAGTTACATAGTAGGTGAGGTTGAAAAAAGACACAAGTCCTTCAAGTCCAACCTATGTGTGTGATTATGTGTCAGTATTACATTACATATCCCTGTATATTGTGGTCATTCAGGTGATTATCTAATAGTTTCTTGAAGCTATCAATGCTCCCCGCTGAGACCACCGCCTGTGGAAGGGAATTCCACATCCTTGCCGCTCTTACAGTAAAGAACCCTCTACGTAGTTTAAGGTTAAACCTCTTTTCTTCTAATTGTAATGAGTGGCCACGAGTCTTATTAAACTCTCTTCTGTGAAAAAGTTTTATCCCTATTGTGGGGTCACCAGTACAGTATTTGTAAATTGAAATCATATCCCCTCTCAAGCGTCTCATGGAATATTTGATACTTTGACACAAGTTGCAGGAAAGTGACAATTTTTTTTTGTACAAAGTTGTCACTAAATGATATATTGCTCAAACATGCAATGGGTATATGTGGAATTACACCCCAAAATACATTCTGCTGCTTCTCCTGAGTACGGGGATACCACATATGTGGGACTTTTGGGAGCCTAGACGCGTACGGGGCCCCGAAACCAAGCACCGCCTTCAGGATTTCTAAGGGCGTAAATTTTTGATTTCACTCCTCACTACCCATCACAGTTTTGAAGGCCATAAAATGCCAAGATAGCACAAAACCCCCCCAAATGACCCCATTTTGGAAAGTAGACACCCCAAGCTATTTGCTGAGAGGCATGTTGAGTCCATGGAATATTTTATATTTTGACACAAGTTGCGGGAATGTGACCAATTTTTTTTTGCACAAAGTTATCACTAAATGATATATTGCTCACACAGGCCATGGGCATATGTGGAATTGCACCCCAAAATACATTCTGCTGATTCTCCTGAGTACGGGGACACCACATGTGTGGGACTTTTTGGGAGCCTAGCCGCGTACGGGGCCCCGAAAACCAATCACCGCCTTCAGGATTTCTAAGGGCGTAAATTTTTGATTCACTCCTCACTACCTATCACAGTTTCGAAGGCCATAAAATGCCAAAATAGCACAAAACCCCCCCAAATGACCCCATTTGGAAAGTAGACACCCCAAGCTATATGCTGAGAGGCATGGTGAGTATTTTGCAGCTCTCATTTGTTTTTGAAAATGAAGAAAGACAAGAAATAAATTATTTTTTTCTTTTTTCAATTTTCAAAACTTTGTGACAAAAAGCGAGGTCTGCAAAATACTCACTATACCTCTCAGCAAATAGCCTGGGGTGTCTAATTTCCAAAATGGGGTCATTTGGGGGGGGGGGGGGTTTGTGCCACCTGGGCATTCCATGGCCTCCCAAACGCCCTTAGAAAGCCTGAAGGCGGTGCTTGGTTTTCGGGATCCTGTACGCGGCTAGGCTCCCAAAAAGTCTCACACATGTGGTAATTTCACATATTCCCATGGCATGTTTGAGCAATATATCATTTAGTGACAACTTTGTGCAAAAAAAAAAAATTGTCTTTTTCCCGCAACTTGTGTCACAATATAAAATATTCCATGGACTCTACATGCCTCTCAGCAAATAGCTTGGGGTGTCTACTTTCCAAAATGGGGTAATTTGGGGGGGTTTGAACTGTCCTGGCATTTTATGCACAACATTTAGAAGCTTATGTCACACATCACCCACTCTTCTAAACACTTGAAGACAAAGCCCTTTCTGACACTTTTTGTTTACATGAAAAAATATTTTTTTTTTTGCAAGAAAATTACTTTGAACCCTCAAACATTATATATTTTTTTAAAGCAAATGCCCTACAGTATTTGCGCAGCGATTTTTCAAACACTTTTTTTGGGAAAAAACACACTTTTTTAAATTTTAATGCACTAAAACACACTATATTGCCCAAATGTTTGATGAAATAAAAAGGATGATCTTAGGCCGAGTACATGGATACCAAACATGACATGCTTTAAAATTGCGCACAAAGGTGCAGTGGCGACAAACTAAATACATTTTTAAAAGCCTTTAAAAGCCTTTACAGGTTACCACTTTAGATTTACAGAGGAGGTCTACTGCTAAAATTACTGCCCTCGATCTGACCTTCGCGGTGATACCTCACATGCATGGTGCAATTGCTGTTTACATTTGACGCCAGACGGACGCTTGCGCTCACCTTTGCGCGAGAGCAGGGGGGGGCAGGGCTGCTTTTTTTTTCTTTCTTTATTATTTTTTTGCTTTTTTATATTATTTTTAAACTGTTCCTTTCATTTTTATTTTTTTTTATCATTTTTATTGTTATCTCAGGGAATGTAAATATCCCCTATGATAGCAATAGGTAGTAACAGTTACTCTTTTTTGAAAAAACTGGGGTCTATTAGACCCTAGATCTCTCCTCTGCCCTCAAAGCATCTGACCACACCAAGATCGGTGTGATAAAATGCTTTCCCAATTTCCCAATGGCTCTGTTTACATCCGGCGAAATCTAAGTCATGAAATGCTCGTAGCTTCCGGTTTCTTAGGCCATAGAGATGTTTGGAGAAACTCTGGTCTCTGATCACCTCTATGGTCAGCTGACTGAATCACCGGCTGCATTCTCAGGTTATCTGTTGGGACAGGAGATCCAGAGAAAATCATGGAAGACGGTGGGGGGGGGGGGGATTATTCCCTCCCACTGCTTGTAAAAGCAGTCTAGAGGCTAATTAGCCGCTAGGATTGCTTTTACATGAAAGCCGACCGCTGGCTGAAAAGAATGATACCAAGATGATACCTAAACCTGCAGGCATCATTCTGGTATAACCACTCAAAGTCCAGCAACATACCAGTACGTTGCTGGTCCTTGTTGGGCATATATTGTAAACTTTTTTTTCATGCAGCCTGTGGGCTGAACGAAAAAAAGAGATTGATCGGTGGGTATGCCCACCATCAGAATACCTCCCTTCATCCACCCACTTCTAATGATGGGCATACATGCACCGTATATATATGCCGAAGCATGGGGGCATCCTCCCACAAAAGGCAGGAGCAAATCGCTCCTCCACCCACTGCTGCCCCCACGCTTCGGCATATATGCTGAAGTATGTAACTGTGGTGGTGAAATCACCTCCGACAGCGCTGGAGTCACGGCTTTATGTATCGTGGGAGCAAACGCTGTTGCTGTCAAGATAAATAAATCCGCTCTGCAGCTGAATGGCGTACCTGAAAACAAAAAAATGGTTACCAACAAAACACAATAAACAGTAAAGTATAAAAAAATTGCATATCTGAAAAGCAAACATGGTAAAACATAATAACAATAAAACATTGCAGAATAGAATACAGTAAAAAAGAGCAGAACAATAGAGAGAGAATAGAGAGAGAGAGAACAATAAAACGACAACTATTTTTGTTTTTTTTATTTTATATTTTTTTTGTGTTTTTATTTTTTTATTTTTTTATTTTTTACACTTTTTTTAGTAACTTTAACTTTTGTAACTGGTACCAGGTTTGGGTCTCTCAAAATTCGATGGCATCTTGGGAGACCCTGTGAAAGTGTGTCCTAGTCTGTGCAATGCTTTACCCTACGCTAAAACTCAACTAGTGTATGGTAGCGTTCAAAACATTCACCAATGCATAGACCAGGATTGTCAGGACAGGAGGGACAATAATACCGGGTGTCACGCCTAAATCCGCGCTTGCTACAGACACGACATCTTCTTTGGGGGGCTTGTTGGGTACGGGTACTTGAGAGGACATAAGGAAAATGCCTCTCATGCAGCCGGCTTACAGCATTTGGTTTGGGAAGGTGAGGTGGAGCACCGTCTGGAAACAGAAGGGCTCTGATGATCTCTTCCTGGAATTTAAGGAAGTATCCAGTCCGTCCTGAAGCTCTGTATAGCACATAAGCGTTCAGCAAAGCCAATTGAAATAAATAAACAGACACTTTTTTGTACCAGCGTCTGGCCTTATGGGCAACTAGGTACGGCGCCAACAACTGGTCGTTGAGGTCCACCCCTCCCATATTTTGGTTATATTCGTGGACACAGAGGGGTTTCTCCACAACACCAGTCGCCGTAGTAATTTGGGCCGTCGTGTCTGCATGAAGGGAGGTAAGAACGAAAACATTATTATTGTCCCTCCACTTCATAGCGAGCAAATTATTACACTGCAAGCAGGCTCTCTCCCCCAGCCTAAGACGGGAATCTACAAGCCGCTGGGGAAAGCCCCGTTGATTAGGTCGCACGGTGCCACATGCTCCAATCTGTTGATCACAATGGTGACTAAAAAGTGGCACGCTTGTGTAATAATTATCCACGTACAAGTGGTACCCCTTTCCGAATAAAGGTGACACCAAGTCCCACACTATCTGTCAGCGCTTCCTATGTAGTCAGGGCAGTTTGTTGGCTCTACGTGACTATCTTTGCCCTCGTAAATCATAAATCTACATGTATAGCCTGTGGCCCTGTCACAGAGCTTATACATCTTGACCCTGTATCTGGCACACTTGCTGGGAAGGTACTGTTTGAATGACAAGCGGCCAGAAAATTTAATCAGGGACTCATCAACGCAGACAACTTGATGGGGAGTAAACAAGTCTGCAAAACGCTGGTTGAAGTGGTTTACGAGGGGCCGAATTTTGTAGAGCCGATCGTATTCAGGGTCTCCATGAGGACGACATTGAAGTGCATGAACCGCAAAATCTGCTCGTATCGTGCCCTGACCATGGAAGCAGAGAACACGGGCATATGGTAAATTGGGTCAGTGGACCAATATGACCGCAACTCACTCTTTTTATTTATGCCCATGTTGAGGGAAAGGCCCAGAAAGATCTTAAATTCGGAGACCGTAATTGGTCTCCAATCTCTGGCAAGGGAGGACTGGGGATTAGCGGCGATGTGTTGACCAGCATATAAATTGCTTTGGTCTACAATAGATCTATAGAGATCTTCGGTGAGGAGAGCGCATGCGCGAGAGCTCCAACATGGCCGCTTGAGCCAAGAGCTCCGCTCCACCCCGGACCGCCGAGCCACACACCGGCCGCATCAGCTCAATAGCGGGTGAAGCAACATCGCACCCGAGTAAGGGAACGTCCGGAGAACCGGGGGAGATGTCTGGGCCTACGGCGAGACGCGATCTCGGCCCACAATTCGCCTCAGCTAGTGCGGACGGGAGTCCCAAGATGGCCGCCAGCACGGACGGACCACCGCAACAGACAGGCACCAACTCCAGGACACAGGAGCACAGGCCAGTACTCTCTTCCCCGACCCTGACCTATGCTCAGGCAGCACAGGGGCCCCCCCTAACGCCCCAAACACAACTACAAGGCCTCACAAAGCCCCAGGCCACAGCAAAGGCCCCCACTGAGGTACTAAGCCACACATACCAGGAGCTGGGCTCACAGGCCCTCCCTGCACAGGCCCACCATCCACTCCCAGTCATCCAGCAACCAGGCTTCTCCTTAACTGACCTCACAGCACTGCAGGAAGATATGTTTGCTAAATTTTCATCCCTGTTAGAGAAAGGACTGGCTAATACTGCAAAACAGATTACCAACACTATTAAAGCGGACCTGTCCAACTTGGGTGCCAGAATTGAAGCCATAGAGGATAAGGTGGAATGCACATCCGCGAGAACCAACCAAAATGCAGCACACCTCATGACCATTCAAGATCAATTAGAGGTCGCCCTTTCTAGGATCGACGAGCTCGAAAACCGGTCTAGGAGGTATAACTTTCGAATTAGAGGTCTCCCCGAAACATTTTCGGACATTCCCTCCACGGTTCAGGACATTATTGCAGCCCTGATTCCTAACATACCCCCACAACGTCTGGAACTGGACAGAGCTCACAGGTCTCTCGGTCCCCCCAGACAAGATGGATCCCCAAGGGACATAATCGTCAAGCCGCACTTTTTTGCGGTTAAGGAAGAGGTCATGCGACAATCTCGACAAAATCCTAAGCTGCAACACCAGGGTCACCAGATCCAGATTTTTGCGGACCTCGCTCCTTCGACTATTCAAAGGCGGAGAACACCAAAACCCCTCCTCACGGTCCTCTCCCAACGGGAAATCAAATACCGCTGGACCTTCCCCTTTGCTGTAAAGTTCACTATCCAGGACAAGACCCACTCTTTTGTGAGCCTACAGGAAGGTGAAAGGCTGTTCCTCGCCCTCAGGCTAATCTCCCAGGAGGCGCCAATGGACTTTACGTCTTCTTCCTCGGGCTCCACTAAACGCCCCCCTCCTGGCAGCCCCGTTTCTCCACTCTGGTTGAAGGGACCTTCCAAGAAGAGCAAGGATGGGAAACCACCCTAAGGTCCGCTTTGCACATCACTTCCCTTTAGCCTCGGTAGAGGCGTCTTTGGGCCAGTTCTCCCCCCACGTTGTCGGAGCTAGTGCTCCTAACCCTCTCACCTATTAGGGACATTGAAAACCCTGCATCTTGATTCTCATTGAACTTTTCGGTTTACACACCATTTTTCTACTTCAGCAAAATTGTTTAGTTTTGGGAAGTCGGAATCGAACACTTTCCACCCTTTGCTTCCACTTGCTTCCCCCAAGACCCAGCTGACCCTATCAGAGGAAGAAAACTTCTACAGAGAACTTGCTCCTCCATGAAGATCTCAGTTTCTCTCGGATAAAGTTCAGAACACGGGACTAGAATTCCAGCTTTCATTAGGATGTGTCATTGCTTAGTCCAGTTAGAAGTCTAGGTTTAACTGAAATACCCATGTTTCTTCCCCACTCTCAGGGGGGGGTCCGGTTTGCTAGTCCATTAAGGCCGCCCTTATTACCCGGTGACCCCCCAGGAATTCTTCCCCACATAGCCAGATAGGGGGGGGTAGACTTGGGTGGATGTGTAGGGGCGGGATTCTCAGGGTCTTTGATTATACGTTCCTGCCTGGGTTGTTCTTAGTTTCAGATGATTAGAGCCCCGTAACAAGGGCTAACGCTATAGTTTTTATGTTTACCGTTATGGTGTGTATTTGTTATGTTTCAGGTTTGACATAACAAGGGTCCGGGGTGGAACCCTTGTGCCTCCACTCGATTCCAAAGAACCTATAGAGTCCTTTGGTGTCGGAACTTCGGACGCCCCTCGGGGCGGTCTGAAGTGGTTCATTGGGGCTATAGCGGATTTCGATTCGCATATCTCCAAGGGTATTTTCATGGTACCCATATCTCTTCTTGTGTCTTTATTTGTTAGTAAGTCTCTTTCTTTTTTCTTCCCCCTCTCCTCTCTTTTCTTCCTTCTAGCCATCCGGGGGGGGGGGTTTCCCCCCGTGCCCCTGAGTCGGTCCTGGGACTTCCCCGCACAACCTGGCCTAAATCCGGTATGAGACGACACCCAAGGGTAAGTGACTGCTTGATCACTGGCTTCTATCCCCTCTGCTCCTATGACTGACCTGAGTGCGAAGGGTAATGACCTCAAGATAGGTTCACATAATGTCCAGGGTCTAAACTCCCCTAGGAAACGGAGACTAGCACTGGACCATTATAAATCACTGAGAATCGATGTGGTGCTTCTGCAGGAGACGCACTTCCCCATCCGGTACACCCCCAAGTTCCTACATGCTCACTTTCCAACTTTTTATTTAGCAAATGCCCCTAACAAGACGAAAGGAGTAGCTATTCTCTTCTCCAAAAATGGCAAATTTTCGCATCTCGCTGACTTTAGGGATCCAGAGGGCAGATTAATTTTGGTGAAGGGTACCCTAGAAGGTGTTTTATATTCCTTCATCTCCTACTACGCCCCAAATAAGGGCCAAGTGTCATACTTCCAGGACCTGTTCTCAACCTTGGAACCGCTCCTGGAAGGTAAAGTCATCCTGGGAGGGGACTCAAATGTTGCGTTTGACCAGGGTCTAGACAAAACTAAGCCCCCTAAAGACCAACTCACTCGCCCAACAAAACTTAGCACTAGGATTGCCAAGATGGTACACGCACAGGGCCTGGTAGACGCATGGAGGGAAATGAACCCCAACAAAAGGGACTACACGCACTTTTCTGCTCCCCACCAGTCTTACGCTAGAATTGACCACATCCTCACCCAGACAGCCCTCATTCCCTTGTACACTAAGGCAACAATACTAGACACCGCATGGTCGGATCATTCCTTGGTTCTTCTCACCTTGAGAAACGTTCTGTCTGGGCGAGGAGGCTTCTTCTGGCGACTAAACGAATCACTTTTGACTGACCCTAGTCTGGTACAAGAAATAGCAAAATCTATCAAAGAATACTTCCTCTTAAATGATGTGGAGAATATATCACCCGAAACCCTGTGGGCAGCCCACAAGGCAACTATTCGAGGAGTTATAATTAGGCTAGCAACCAAATTTAAGAAGGAGCGTTTGATCGACATTCAAAGACTTGAAAAATCCTTCCTCCAACTAAAAGCGGAACACAAACGACACCCGTCTAGGACCCTTCTAAGCAAACTTGACGCCACCAGACTTGAGCTGAATCTCGCTAAAGCAGAGAAAAAACTTAGATGGTGCGGAGCCAAATATTACTGCCACAAGGATAGATTCGGCTCAATGTTGGCGTCTAAACTCTCACCTAAATTTCGCTCCCTCTCCTTCCCCAAACTGAGGATAGCAGGTCAACCCCCAACAGCAAATCCGACCAGTATTATGTCTGCTTTCCACGATTTTTATGCTAACCTTTACAACCCACCCCAATCGGATAAAGGCCCCTTAGTTAATGAATTCCTTCTGAATCTACAACTCCCCTCGCTCTCAAGAGATTGTAAAGAATTGATGGAATCCCCCATTTCGGAGGCCGAAATTAGGGAGGTAATTAAAGGTCTTAAATCGGGCTCCGCCCCTGGGCCAGATGGCCTCTCAGTCCCCTACTATAAGGAATATAGCGCTATCCTAGCCCCGTACCTGGCGAAGTTCTTTAACTCCAAAAAGTCAGGATCCCCCATTGAAACCCAACTAAAAACAGCATTTATCTCAGTGATCCCCAAACCCAACAAAAATCATGAGGAAGTTGAGAACTACAGGACCATATCCTTAATTAACAACGATCTCAAAATTCTAACCAAAATCCTAGCCAACCGCCTTTGCCCTTTCATCAACCTCTATATACACACAAGGACCAGGTTGGCTTTATACCTGGTAGGCAAGGTCCCGATCAAATTAGGAGAGCAATAGATATAGTATCCATTCTACAATCTAACTGGGAAGGGGGGCCAAAACAAGAAGGTATGATCCTCTCGCTGGATCTCCACAAAGCTTTCGACTCGATTGAATGGCCTTACCTTTTCTCCATATTGGAGAAGTGGGGATTCGGACCCAACTTTTTAGGAACTCTAAAATCGCTATACTCCTCACCTCAAGCGGTGATTCGTTTACATGGTCAATACTCTAAACCCCTAACCATTGCAAGAGGCACTAGGCAGGGATGCCCACTCTCCCCTCTAATTTTTGCTATCGCTATCGAAACATTAGCAATAGCAATAAGAGCAGATCCCAACATTCAAGGGGTCGCCTGCGGTGACCAGGTCCACAAATGTGGATTGTTTGCGGACGATATACTCCTTTTTATCACGTCCCCAAGCACCTCCCTTCCAAACCTCTGCAGACTACTGAAAGACTTCTCGAAGGTCTCTGGACTGAAGGTCAATTATGCCAAATCTTCAGCCTTAAACATCTCCCTTACACCATCCATAGTAGCATCCCTGCAGAGTGCCTTTGAATTCAAATGGAGTGACTCATACATTGATTATTTGGGGATTAGGCTCACAGCTAAGACAGAACTCCTTTACGCAACTAACTTTCCTCACACATACCGCAAACTGGAGGCAGACTTATCCAAATGGGCTAAATGGGGGTTTATCCTGGTTAGGGAGGATTCATGCAGTCAAGATGACTTTGCTCCCCCGAATCCTCTACCTCTTTAGAGCCATTCCAATAAGCATCATTAAAGAGCACTTGAAAGCATTCCAAAGGAAAATATTAAAATTTGTTTGAGGAGGGAAGGGGTACAGACTTCCACAGAGTACACTATACTTAAATAGACCACAAGGGGGTTTAGGCCTCCCGCAGCTCTTTTGGTATTATCAAGCAGCCAGGCTAGCCCAGATCTCGACGGTATACGCGAAGGCTGAAAGACCGGATTGGATAATGATTGAGAGACAGGCAGTCCCTTCTTTCACTATCGACTTTCTTCTATGGGTTCCCCCAAAAAAACGTCCCCCCATTTTATCCCCTATCCTCTCGCAATCCTTTCAATTATGGGATTCTCTCAGAAACCTTCAATCCATAACCTCCTATAGACACCCCCTGGCTCACATCTTCAATAACCCTGACTTTCCCCCGGGAACTGACATTAAAGCATTCCGCTGGTGGTTGAACAAGGGGTTGTACCGGATCGGACATTACTTCACATCAATGGGGCCTATCACCAGGGCCTTCTGTGTGAGTCAACTAGAGATGCCTAACTCCGAGAACTTTCGTTTCCAGCAGTTCAGACACTTCCTCACTCAGATGGGAAAAGACAAATCTGTAAACCATGCATTCACCCCATATGAATTGTGGTGCGGTCAGGCTTCGGAGCAGAGGGGTGGAATCTCCATCATCTATCAGTCACTCTCTAGTCAGTCCGCCAAGACCTCATACATGACAGCTTGGGAGTCAGACCTTTCCGTGGAGTGGGCCCTAGAGAAGTGGAGGGTCACCTTTAGCAGGGCATACAAGAGCATTTTGAACATCTCTCTGGTTGAGTCCAGCGTGAAGGTTATCACAAGATGGTATCTCCCACCGGAGAGACTGGCCAAAATGTTCCCCTCCACGGACCCCAGTTGCTTCAGGGGCTGTCTGCTCAGGGGCTCCCTTGCACATATCTTCTGGGAATGTCCACGATTGAGGCCTTTCTGGAGCAGGATTTTCCACATGATTAAGAAAGTTACTGGAATCCAGATCCCGAGGTCCCTCGCCTTAGCTCTATTACACGATAACTTACCTAAAACACCCAAACTGTCACGTAAATTGATACATTTCATTTTGCTGGGAGCTAAGCTATCTATTGCCAAGGCATGGAAACAACCTAGAGTGTCCTTCAAAGCGGCTATCCGCAAAATCTCTTGGATCATGGCCCAAGAGAAGCTTGCCAGTACCCTGAACAACACCAAAGAGAAATTTGAAGCTATTTGGGAACCCTGGGCCAATTTCATAGGCATTTCCTTGATTCCAGGGATTCAACCATGACGCGTCGGGCTGCCTCGGGGTCGGGGGGGAGTCCTCCCGTGGATTGGCTTTCGACTTCTCTATTCCCTCTCTCTCTCTTTCCCCCCTCTCATCTCTACTCCTTTTCTTCTCCTTTCTTACTTTAAGTATCTGGTTGATTTAACAAGATGATGCGTGGTCTGTTTTATTTCATGCTGCAGCAGGGAACCCTGGGGGTCATTCTCCCAAGGGAAGATCACGACGTAGGTTTTTACTGCTCCTGTTAGAGGCCAAGAGCCTTTTTATATCTATTAAGGGGGGGTTGGGGATGAGTTGGAGAGCTCCGTGCAGGCACAGTATGTTCCCATTCGGGGTGCGGTCGGTCTCTCCTCCCTCCCCTCCTCCCAACCAGTTCTAATCTCAGGGCTCTATGGTATACGTGATTGATCTTTGCACTAGGAAGGTATTATTGTAATGTCACAGTCCAGAACACTACTCATATCTACTTTCCCAAGGTTGAACGGTACCCCTAAGGGGGTTCGATTGTCCCTGCTGTGCACTCTCTTATTTAATGCTGATGTTTTGTAAGCTTTTTCCTGAAAATTCAATAAAATACTTTGAAAATATAAAAAAGAGAGATCTTCGGTGAAAAACAGCGAATAAAAATCCAGTGGCGTAAAATCAACTGTTTCCACCTGAATTCCGGGTTGGCCAGTGAATGGGGGAAGTACGGGTGCTGCAGAAGTGGTGGGTTCCCAATTCGGATTGACGAATGCAGCAGGAAGGGCACTATGGGCACGATGGGCCTGTGTTCGTCTTCTTGGTGGCAGCGGGACACTACTAGTGCTTGCCACCTCGCCAGCTTGAACTGCACTTATGGGAGTGCAGTATCACCACGTGATACTGCAGTGCTGGATGTACGACCAGGGTGTACTAGGCAGCTGGTGCTTGCCAGTTCACCAGAAGGAATAGCGGCGCTAGTACTTCTCTGCTCCATACGAGGGACCTGCGGTTCTTGCACTTCAAGGACAGAAGAAGATTGGGGTCTGGTACGCCTGACCTTAGCAGGGCCCATAACTCCGTCGTCAGAGCTATCTGTCATGGAGCCGCTGTCCTCTACAGGTTCGTATTCTGAGCCTGAATCTGACAGATGAGTGACTTCCTCTTCACTATCTGTCATGCTCAGAAACGTGTAGGCCTCTTCACTAGTGTACCTTCGATTTGCCACTTTGGACTCTAAATTTAGGGGTACACTAGTGAGACTCACAGGCAAAAAAGCTCCTGACTGTTAGCGACTGATTGAAAACGCTACCAAAAAACTGTTAGCGATCGCAGGGATCAGGCCTGACTCTGCAAACGCTGCAGTTATGTGTGCTTAGTGTTTTGTAAGTGTCAGTGATCGATCGATACTGCACTTGGGTGGGCTGGGCAGGGCTGGGCCGAGGGGCAAAACGCAGGTGCTAGCAGGTATCTGGGCTGATCCCGCTAACACTGTGTTTATGGGAACCCTAAACTGCTGGGGATGCTAGTATAGATCTGATCGGATCAGATATCGATCCGTTCAGATACTATAGCACTAAGGGAGGTGTATGCTGCGTGCGTGGGTGTTAGCGGTACTGGCGCTAAACTGACACTGCCTGGGGTGACGCAGACCTTATCCGACCCTAAAAACGTAACTTATATCACCGCCGGGCAATTAGGGGGTTAAACCTTTATAAGGTAATATGGTTGTGGCTAGATGGTACAATTGGATGCAGCACCTCAATCCCAAAATAGTTAGATAGCTAATGAGTATAGGGACAGGGGATTATAACGGTGCTAAGGTCAAATAATGCAAAAGGGAAGAGAGGATTTAAAATGACAAAATTACAAAATTTTATTGGTAATGTTACAGACATGAAAAAACACTAAAATGGTTAACACCTAAAACAGACTTATATATTGCGTGCGACCTAAAATGCAGTAGAGTAGGCCAGATGGAGATGGCCATCGAAATAAGGGCTCGGTTTCCTACATGTTTCGCCAAGGCATTGGCTTCCTCAGGGAACAAGAGCTCAAATTGGGTATAGAGAAGTCTGTACATAGGGATACAGAAAACATAATATGAACAAAAATATCTAACAATACAATGTTTAGTACAAAGCTGAGTAATGGAATATTGTGGCTGGACAATCTCGCGGAGAGGCGGTCCCAATGACCCCGGTACCGCAAACGTACCTGAAAGACCGACACCCAGAGGGGGCACGAAAAATGTCACCCAAGGGGGAAGGGCGGGCTGCGCCGTGTATTGTGCCTGCAGGGGGCACGCAGTAAACCTGGCAAAGGAATGCATTGGAAATAGGTGAGTAGATGTTGGGTATATATTGAACATTATGTTTAAGAGAGCACAGGAAGTGATGCAATTGTACATCAGTTGCATAGAGCAAAAAAAAAATTTTTATTTTTATTTTTTGATAAAAAACTCACACTATTGGTTAAAAAACAGTTGATTGGAGGAGGGAAGAAGCGCCTGTAGGTAAGTACGCACACACAGCAGGACAGTTGACAGGGTTGGCAATCAATTGATAAATGACCTATATGGGAAGATAGGTTTGCTTTATAGATAGACCTAGTAGTCATCATAGAAATGGAAGAGAAAATCGCACAGGGAAAAGACTTACCTAATAAGGTGCACTGTAAAGCAAATGACTAACTTAGATGTTTGCATAATTTGTATGCATAAGAAATAATGTTTTAGGGAAGGCAGCAGATACAGTGAGTCCTAGAGGGGAATAGATGGAAAAGGACTGTATTAGGAAATCAGAGAGCTGTGCAGTGTGGGGCTAAAAAACTAGTTAAAAAGCAGGGAATGAGTTACCTGATAGGCCGTTTGGCAGAATACGTGACTATTAAGAAGTCAGTATTGAGGATTGCCAGGGAGATGGATGATAGCTCCAAGATTATTCCCTTTAGGATTTACCATCTTGGAGCTATCATCCATCTCCCTGGCAATCCTCAATACTGACTTCTTAATAGTCACGTATTCTGCCAAACGGCCTATCAGGTAACTCACTCCCTGCTTTTTAACCAGGCACAATACACGGCGCAGCCCGCCCTTCCCCCTTGGGTGACATTTTTCGTGCCCCCTCTGGGTGTCGGTCTTTCAGGTACGTTTGCGGTACCGGGGTCATTGGGACCGCCTCTCCACGAGATTGTCCAGCCACAATATTCCATTACTCAGCTGTGTACTAAACATTGTATTGTTAGATATTTTTGTTCATATTATGTTTTCTGTATCCCTATGTACAGACTTCTCTATACCCAATTTGAGCTCTTGTTCCCTGAGGAAGCCAATGCCTTGGCAAAACATGTAGGAAACCGAGCCCTTATTTCGATGGCCATCTCCATCTGGCCTACTCTACTGCATTTTGGGTCGCACGCAATATATGTCTGTTTTAGGTGTTAACCATTTTAGTGTTTTTTCATGTCTGTAACATTACCAATAAAATTTAGTAATTTTGTCATTTTAAATCCTCTCTTCCCTTTTGCATTATTTGACCTTAGCACCGTTATAATCCCCTGTCCCTATACTCATTAGCTATCTTTATAAGGTAATAAACGGCGGGTGCCCTAAAACTGTAATAAACTATAAAAAACAAACTAACTAACCAGCGTCACCCGTAACACTTATATGGTGATCGCTGGTGAAAGGGTTAACTATGGGGCAATTTAGGGGGTTAAAACCTTTAGTAGGTAGTATATGGGGGTCCCTGTCGCTATAAAACACTGACAGCGAACCTATATACTTACCTCCCTAACTAGCGTCACCAGTGACACTAATACAGCGATCAGAAAAATTATCGCTTAGTGACACTGGCGACGGGGGGTGATCAAGGGGTTAACCTTTATTAGGGGTGTTAGGTGGGTACCCTGGACCTAAAGGGGTGTACCCCAGACCTAAAGGGGGCTAACCCTAACTGCCCTAACACTTATAACTGTCACAAACTGACACCAATGCAAAAAAAAAACTGCTATTGGTGTCAGTGTGACACGGGGTACAGGGGGGTGATCGGGGGGTGATCGGGGGGGGGGGGGAGTGTGCCTAGTGTGTTCTACTGTAAGTCTAGTGTTGGTGTAACTCACATTGATGTCTTCTCTCCTCGGCTCCGGAATGAAAAGACCGGCTCGAGGAGGGATGACATCACTTCCTCTGCCGCTGTTTACATTACAGCAGCAGAGGAAGGATTTAATTGGCCGGGAGCGATCGCGAGAGGGTGGTCACGAATGGATGGCCTCCCCCTCACCTCTGATCGCCTGCCAACAAATGCCGGCCGCCTCGGGCATCAGGGGGGTCCATAGGACCCCCCACCCGCGGGAGGCAGATCACGTACAGGTACGTGATTCTGCCTGCCCGTGCCATTCTGCCGACGTACATTGGCGTGAGGCGGTCGGCAAGTGGTTAAACAACTTTCTGTCTCATATGAGCTCTATCAGCTTACCAGTGACAAGTTCATTAATGTCTTACAAAATATGAACACAGACATTTCACTTAAGGAATTAAAAAGTTTCAAGGCTCTTAATCTAGAAAGAGACAGTTTTATCTAGCAAACCAAATTAACCACTTGACCACTGGGCACTTAAACCCCCTTCCTAACAGACCAATTTTCAGCTTTTGGTGCTCTCACATTTTGAATGACAATTACTCAATCATGCAACACTGTACCCATATGAAATTTTCGTCCTTTTTTCACACAAATAGAGCTTTCTTTTGGTGGTATTTGATCACCTCTGGGTTTTTTATTTTTTGTGTTATAAATTAAAAAAGACCAAAAATTTTGTAAAAAAATGAATTTTTGCAAATAAGTAATTTTTCTTCATAAATTTGGGCCAACATTTATACTGCTAAATATCTTAAAAATAACCTAAATTAGTGGATATTATTTAGTCTATGTGAAAGTTATAGAGTCTACAAGCTATGGTGCCAATCACTGAAAATTGATCACATCTGATCACACCTGATGTACTGAGGCCTATCTCATTTCTTGAGACCCTAACAAGCCAGGAAAGCATACCCACAAAATGACCCCTTTTTGGAAAGTAGACATTCCAAGGTATTTAGTAAGAGGCATGGTGAGTTTTTTTAAGTTGTTATTTTTTTCCCACAATTCTTTGCAAAATTAAGATTTTTTTTATTTTTATTTTTTTTTCACACCAAATTGTCATTATAACAGGTTATTTCTCTCACATGGCATGTACATTACACAAATGACACCCCAAAATATATTCTGCTACTATTCCTGAGTATGGCAATACCACATGTGTGAGACTTTTACACAGCCTGGCCACATACAGAGGCCCAACATTGAAGTAGCACATTCAGGCGTTCTAGGAGCATAAATTACACATCTAATCTCTCAACCACCTATTACACTTTTGAAGGCCCTGGAGCATCAGGACAATGGAAACGCACACAAAATGACCCCATTTTGGAAAGCAAACACCCCAACGTATAATCTATGAGGCATAATGAGTCTTTTGAACGGTTCATTTTTTTCAAGAAGTTTTTGGAAAATGTGGGAAAAAAATTCAAAAGCATTTTTTTTACACAAAGTTGTCCATTTCTAAGATATTTCCAACACATAGCATGTCCATAGCAAAAATGACACCCCAAAATATATTCTGCTACTCCTCCTGAGTATGGCGATACCACATGTGTGAGACTTTTACACAGCCTGGCCACATACAGAGGCCCAACATTGAAGTAGCACATTCAGGCGTTCTAGGAGCATAAATTACACATCTAATTTCCTTACAATCTATCACATTTTTGAAGGCCCTTCATATTTCTAACACATAGCATGAACATACCAAGAATTACACCCTAAAATACATTCTGCTGAGCAAAGGGTAAACCTGTGGTTTTAGTAGTGCAGTTGTCCACAGGAGGAGAGCCCTGATCCAGGCAGCAGGCAGGGACATTGTCAGCGACAGTGAATGGAATTGTCCAGGCAGCAGGCAAGAATATTGTCCATAGTCAGTACAGGCAGGGATACTGTCCTTATACAGTCCAGGGTCAGTGCAAGTAGAGACATTGCCAGCAGCAGAGGCGTTGCTAGGGGGGGTGGGGGGGTGGGGGGGTGCGGCCCGCACCCGGGTGACACCTGCTAAAGGGGTGACACCATCCCGAGAGTGAGAAAAAGCCCTGGCTGACTAACTTTGGAAGTCTTTTTTTTCAGCTGGAAACCCACCTCCAGCGCTGCGGGTGTTCTCCTCCTCCTCTCTGTCTCTCCTTACGGCGCTGCTGCCTGAGCCTGTCACGATCCATTCTCCACCCGGGCGGCAGCTGGAGAAGAGAGGACAGTGTGCAGCCGCCCGGGCGGAGAATGGATCGTGACAGACTCAGGCAGCAGCGCCGTAATGAGAGACAGAGAGGAGGGGGTGTACCATGTACCCTAGCCGCCCGAGCTGGTGCGGTAACGGGCGGGAGGAAGGGGGTGTCAGCTTGCGGTGGTGGGGGGTGTCCTCCGCGGTGTTGCGACAGGTGGGGGGGCTGTACTGATAAAGGGGGGTAGTTTGTCCTGGGGGGCTGTACTGATGGAGGGGGGTGGTCTGTCCTATGGGGGCTGTACTGATGGAGGGGGGTAGCTTTTCCTGGGGGGGGGCTGTACTGATGGAGGGGGGTAGCTTTTCCTGGGGGGGCTGTACTGATGGAGGGGGGTGGACTGTCCTATGGGGGCTGTACTGATGGAGGGGGGTAGCTTTTCCTGGGGGGGCTGTACTGATGGAGGGGGGCGGTATGTCCCGGGGGGCTGTAGTGATGGAGGGGGGTGGTCTGTCCTGGGGGGCTGTACTGATGGAGGGGGTGGTATGTCCTGGGGTGGCTGTACTGATGGAGGGGGGGAATTTGTCCTGGGGGGGCTGTACTGATGGAGGGGGCGGTATGTCCTGGGGGGGCTGTACTGATGGAGGGGGGGTGGTATGTCCTGGGGGGCTGTACTGATGGAGGGGGGTGGTATGTCCTGGGGGGCTGTACTGATGGAGGGGGGTGGAATGTCCTGGGGGGGCTGTACTGATGGAGGGGGGTGGTATGTCCTGGTGGGGCTATACTAATGGAGGGGGTGATATGTCCTGGGGGGGCTGTACTGATGGAGAGGGGTAGCTTGTGCTGGGGGGGTTCTACTGATGGAGGGGGTGGTCTGTCCTTGGGGGGCTGTTCTGATGGAGGGGGGTGGTATGTCCTGGGGGGGCTGTACTGATGGAGGGTGGGTAGCTTGTGCTGGGGGGCTCTACTGATGGAGGGGGGTTGTCTGTCCTGGGGGGGCTGTACTGATGGAGGGGGGTGGTATGTCCTGGGGCGGGCTGTACTGATGGAGGGGGATGCTTTTTCCTGGGGGGATCTGTACTAATGGAGGGAGTGCTTTAGCCTGGGGGGAGGGGTCTGTACTGATGGAGGATGGGGGTGGTTTGTACTAAGGGGGGTCTGTACTAATGGAGGGGGTTTATACTTAGTGGGGGGGGTCTATACTGAGCAAGAGGGGTCTGTACTAAATGGGGGGTCTATACTGAGGGGGGACTATACTTTGTGGAGGGAGGGTCTGTACTGAGGGGGGGACTATATTTGGAAGGAGGTCGGTACTGAAGGAGGGGGGTCTGTACAGAGGGGCAACTATAGTTGGTGGAAGGGGGTGACACCATGTTTTACCACACCGGGTGACACCAACCCTAGTGACGCCACTGGCCAGCAGTGCCAAAATATTGGTCCTGGTAGTAAGCAGGAACATGGTCCAAGTAGGCCAGGAAAGAATGGGGACAGGGGTAGAGGCTTCTCCCACCCAAATCTCTTTGAAGCCTCCGAGTCTCCAGACCCTAAATCTGGGAATGAGAAAACTAAAGAATTAGTTTTCTTCATCCAGAAAATCATTTCTGGAGCCCCTCACATATGTGAGACCCCTGTGTTCCCACTAGCATAGCAGGGTAAATGATCAGTCCAAGAGGCAGGCAAAAAACGTGGTCAAACAGTCCAGGGTCAGTTCCAGAGCAGGCAGAGGTAGGTACAATTTAGTGTTAGGCATAAGCTTGGTCGTATAACAGGCCAGGGTCAGTTCCGGAGAAGGCAGAGGTATGTTTATCGTTAGGCAGAAGCTTGGTCGTATAACAGGACAGGGTCAATTCCGGAGAAGGCAGAGGTAGGTACAGTTTAGCGCAGTGGCATAAGGGGTGTGGAGGAAAATGACAGGAAATGAGAATTACGTTTAACATACTTCCCTAATAATGTAGAGAAGTATGGTAACGGCGGAAACATTCACCTATACAGAGGCCTGGTTGGGAAGGACATTGGGGACAATAATACGTGGTGTCTCTTCTAATTCCTCCTCTGGAGCACACCTGGCATCTCTTCTGACGTCTGTGGCCTGTTTCACTGGGGGGGATTTTGTCAGGAAAGTGGCGTTCGTGGAGTCTGCTCACGGAATCAGAGCGAATATTTTCTGGTGGGCTTTCAGGGTACAAAAGGGCGGAGATTACTTGTTCCTGGTAGTGCAGATAGGATATGGGGTTCTCTGTAGATTTTTGGTAAATAACATAAGTGTTATACATGGCCAAACTGAAAAAATAAATGGACTCTTTTTTTATACCAGTGGCAGGATTTTCTTGTGGGAAAGTAGGGTTCAATCATCTGATTGTTGAAGTCCACTCCCCCCATAAACAGATTATAATCGTAAACACAAGCAGGTTTCTGGACTGGGCCGTTTCTTCTTGGGACTTCCACGTAGGTGTCATTATGAATTGTCGTCAGCATGTGGATGTTTCGTCTGTCCCTCCACTTGACAGCCAATAGCTCCTGGTTCCGCAAAGACGCCGTCTCCCCTCGTCATAGCCTTTCATTGACCAGTTTTTGCGGGAAACCCTTTCTATTGGTTCTTACGGTACCACATGCTGGGGTGTCCCTACGGTGAAGATTGCGGAAGAGGGGAAAACTAATCCACATAAAGGTGGTACCCCTTTCCAAGGAGTGGATAAACAAGCTCCCAGACAACTTAGCCACTGGCTCCAATATATTCTGGACATTCAGGGGGATGCAGTTCGGTGTCCTTCCCTTCGTACACCCGGAAGGCGTAAATGTACCCTGTGGCTCGGTCGCAAAGTTTGTACATTTTTACCCCATATCGGGCCCTTTTGCTGGGGATAAATTGTTTGATGCCCAGCCTGCCGGAGAATTTTACAAGGGACTCATCCATGGAAATATTCTGTTCGGGGGTATATAATTGGGGAAATTTTTCAGGGAAATCATTTAAGAGTGGCCGAATTTTGAATAATTTGTCAAATGCCGGGTTATTTTGGGGAGGACACTGGGTCCTCATTGTAGTGGAGGAAGCGCAAAATCATAAGGTATCTTGATCTTGGCATAATCGATGAGAAGAGTGGCATGTGGTGGATGGGGTTAGTTGACCAATATGAGTACATTTCGTTTTTTTTTGTGAGTCCCATTGTAAAAGTTAGGCCTAAGAAAATTTTGAATTCCTCTATGGTAAGCTCTCTCCACTCAAAGGGACAGGTATAACTAGAGCCAGGGTTGCTTACTATGTACTGCTGTGCATAGAGGTTGCACTGGGCCACAATGGACAATAGGAAGTCTTCGGTGAAAATCAAATAAAAAAAATCAAGCATGACAAAATCATCGGTGCTCACCTGGACACCTGGCTGGGCGGTAAAAGGGGGGATATTTGCTGCTCCGGAATGAGGGAGAAGCCAAAGGGGGTTTTGAAGGGCATAGGGAAGGGTGGCATGGCCTCTATCCTTTTGGGGCTGAGAGGACACCCTACTGGTACCTGGCCTTTGTTGCAGTGGCACTGCGCTTGAAGTGGATGGCACTGCGCTTGAGGTGGATGGCACTGCGCTTGAGGTGGATGGCACTGCGCTTGAGGTGGATGGCACTGCGCTTGAGGTGGACGGCACTGCTATTGAGGTGGACGGCACTGCTCTTGAGGTGGACGGCACTGCGCTCGAGGTGGTAGTAGGCTGCTGCTCCAGGCCAGAACGCCTTCTTTTCACAGGCACATGTTCCTCTTCCAATTCTGTATCAGACCCGCTGCTTGTCATGGGTTCATAGGCTGAATCCGAATTGGACTGAGACTCAGAGAGCTCCCCGCTGCTCTCATCGGTCATGCTGAGACGCTGGTAGGCCTCCTTGGCCGTAAATAATTTTTTTGCCATACTGGTGGCTGGTGAGGTTGATGTGGTGCAGATGAGCACTGATGGGCACAGGTGGCACTGATGGGCACAGGTGGCACTGGTGTGGCACTGGTGTGCACTGTAGTGGCACTGGTGTGGCTCCAGTTGCACTGGTGTGGCTCTGGTGGCACAGAGGTGGCACTGGTGGGCACAGGTGGCACTGGTGGGCACAGGTGGCACTAGTGGGCACAGGCGGCACTGGTGGGCACAGGCGGCACTGATGTGGCACTGCAGTGGTGCAGGTGGCACTGATGGGCACAGGTGGCACTGATGGACACCGGTGTGCACTGTAGTGGCACTGGTGTGGCTCTGGTTGCACTGGTGTGGCTCTGGTGGCACAGAGGTGGCACTGGTGGGCTTAGGCAGCACTGGTGGGCTCAGGGGGCACTGGTGGGCTCAGGCAGCACTGGTGGGCATAGGCAGCACTGGTGGGCACATGCGGTACTGATGTAGCACTGCAGTGGCGCAGATGAGCACAAGTGGCACTGATGGGCACAGGTGGCACTGATGAGCACAGGTGGCACTGATGGGGCACTGGTGTGGCACTGGTGTGGCTCTGGTGGCACAGAGGTGGCACTGGTGGGCTCAGGCAGCACTGGTGGGCACAGGCAGCACTGGTGGGCACAGGCGGCGGCGCAGATGAGCACAAGTGGCACTGATAGGCACAGGTGGCACTGATAGGCACGGGTGGCACTGATGGGCACAGGTGGCACTGGTGTGACACAGGTGTGGCACTGGTGTGCACTGTAGTATCACTGGTGTGGCTCTGGTGGCACAGGTGGTACAGATGTGGCACAATAGACACTGTTGTGGCTCAGATGACACTGTTGGGCACTGTTGTGGCACTGCTGTGGCACTGTTGGGCACTGATATATCATGAAAAACTCAGATTGGCACCGTAAAGCTCTCCTCTCCTCTCACGCTGCATCGGTGTGAGGAGAGGAGAGCGGTGAACTCCTGATGACCTTGCTTTCCCTGCTTTGTTGACATTTGTCATTGAACGGAGCGATCACATGGTAAAGGGCCGCTGTCATTGGCCCTTTACCGCGATCCGTGTTGCGCCGGGTCCCGTGGACGGATGTTCCCATGTGCGCGCCCCGGGGGGCGCGCGGGAGCGGTTTTCCGGGATCACGTCATAGTACGTGATCCCAGTGTTATCCAACCGCCCTGCTGCCGTCATTCGGCTATGGGTCAATTGGTAACTGGTTAAAGGCAGAAGCAATGCTAGAGCTGCTACAGGACACTGCATTTCACAGATCTGTTTCCACCAGACATTCTAAAAGGTCTCCTAGAAGTCATAGTTCAAGATACTCAACACTCAGTGAGCGACTTATTAGTGCCCGCGCTGAAGGGGAAGCCAGCAAGGTGCAGGTCGCATATGCAGAAAAGAGAGCAGAGTTGAAAGCTCAGACAGCACGTCAAAGAGCAGAGTTGGAAACGGAGTCAGTGCTTCAGACCGCACGTCAAAAGAGCAACAATAGAAATCCTAAATGAACAGTGTAAACATGATGCAGCTATGGCAAAGCTAAGGGTCCTAGAGCAAGCTATCAGTGCAGACGAAGGTGCAAGTGAGTAAGACATCAACCTAAACATAGCAGATATGGAAGATCCCCTCAAACGCACTAAAGACTATGTCCCAAGCCATTGCAGTGTACACTCCATCGTCTCCAATGCTCCTGACAACATAGAGACTCCTTCACAGCTTCAAGAGATTCCAGCAACTTCCTGCATGAAAAAATCACTCCAACGCATTTCCTGCCTGCCTACCTAACCTTCCTTCTTATGTCACAGAGCATCGGCGCAAGCTGCAAGCAAGTCATCAATTTCCGGTCATCGGTACAGCCTTGAATCAACGTACCATAGGAACAACTGACTTCAAGCAAGCAACCCACCTAAAAGCATCTGCTACACCATATTTCCCTGTGTCCTGTGTAACAACAACGTCAAATATAGCGCAATCAGCACCATTCAACCAACAACACCTCGCATAAAGGCAGAGACAACTGAAACAGCAGAGTTTGTGAGGTACATACTTCACAGAGAGCTCACAAAGACTGGTCTCACAAGTTTTGATGACCAACCTGAGAACTACAGAAGCTGGAAATGTGCTTTCAGAACTGCAATCAGCGATCTTGGCATTACAGCTGCTGAAGAATTGGATCTGCTGATTAGATTGCTTGGTCCTCGATCTGCTGCACGTGTTAAGCCATTAAGATCAGTTTTCATGGACAATCCTCCAGCAGGCCTCGCAGCTGCGTGGGAGCGACTAGAGCAAAGTTATGGCAGTCCAGAAGCTATAGAAAATGCCTTGTTCATGCATCTGGAAACATTCCCAAAGATATCTGGTAAGGACGACAAGGAGTTCCAGTGACTGAGTGACCTTCTTAAACTTCAGCTAGCCAAGGCAGACCCAAAACTACCTGGACTTGAAGAGCGTAAGGAGCTTTTAACGACATTTAGGATATGTTTCAGGTGCTGTGCTTCTACAGAACATTTTGCAAGGGACTGTAATGTGTCCATCAAGTGCATAGAGTGTGGCTCTGAAGAGCATCTGCAAGCCCTCCATTCGCTTGAGCCCAGCTCTGCACAACCTGCTAACTCTCCTCCCAGGTTAACACATGGCGGGGAGAATACAGACCAAGTGCCTAATTCTACCATGCATGGTGAACATATACTACAAGGACCAACCAGAAAAGACTCTAAAGGCGTATGCTATCTTAGACGATCAGAGCAATAGATCGCTTGCAAAATCTGAACTGTTTAATCTATTTGAAATAAAAGGGAAAGCTCATCCTTACACCTTGGGTACCTGTAGTGGAACTACAGAGGTTTCTGGAAGAAGAGCTCATGGACTCATGGTATCTTCTCTCAAAGGTAACTTGCAATTACCCCTACCTACACTTGTTGAGTGCAATCAGATACCTGCTAACAGGGAAGAAATCCATACTCCAGCTGCTGCTTTCCACCACCCTCACCTGAAGGTAATAGCAAATGAGATACCGCCGCTTGACAAAGATGCTCAGATCCTTCTTCTGTTAGGAAGAGACATTCTTACGCTCCATACACGCGGTCAGATTTTCTGACGGAAAATGTTCGATGGGAGCTTTTTGACGGAAATTCCGACCGTGTGTAGGCTCCATCGGACATTTTTCATCGGAATTTCCGTTGCACAAAATTTGAGATCTGGATCTCAAATTTTCCGACAACAAAATCCGTTCTCGTAAATTCCGATCGTGTGTACACAATTCCGATGCACAAAGTGCCACGCATGCTCAGAATAAATTACGAGATGGAAGCGCTCGGTCTGGTAAAACTAGCGTGCATAATGGAGATAGCACATTCGTCACACTGCAATTTTTAAAATAGTTTAATGCAGCACATTCTCTTCTTCTTTATAATGCTAGAATAATGAAGTTGTTTTGCTGCTCATATTCACACAGAGTTCTCACAAACTGATTTTTTTATTATTTCTCGTGATCTCCTGAATAATATTATTTATTTTTATGTTTCTAATTTTTGTTTATATATTATATTTTTTTTTATCAAGATCTCCTATTTTTTTTTTTTTCATAGTGATCTCCATAATATTTTTTCTCATTTTGTGTGTCAAGTTACCACAACACCATTATAATCTTGTATTTTTTAATCTCAAGGAGGTTGGTTTGTGTTGGTGTCCCTTGTTAATTTGACATTGTAAAACAGTAGTAAAACACATAGTAAAACACATAGTAATAATCACACACATAGGTTGGACTTGATGGACTTGTGTCTTTTTTCAACCTCACCTACTATGTAACTATGTAACATAGGCAAGTATTTCAGAAAAAAAATATCCATTTATTCTGGGTTATAACAAAATAAAGAGGAAGGCAACGCTGGAGAAACTGCTGAGATTTGCGAAGCCTTTGTACCCCAGGGCAGACATCAATAATTTTACAGTCAAAATTGGTGGCCTGAGGAGTCCTTTTAATAGTGAGCACAATCCGGTCCAGGACTACAAGAGATCAAGAACAGCAGAAGATGACATAAATGTCCCCAGGCTGTGGCCATACAACAGCCTGCCTCTTTTGTCAGACCAGACTAAACCCAGGCCATCTTGTCTTCCTTACACACTTCCTTCCAGGCTTCCTTTCAGGCTGTGGCTCTGGTGTTGTAGTTGTGGCAGGAGATGGAGGAGGAGGAGGTGGAGGTGGAGGAGGAGGACCATGGTTGAACTCACAAACGTGGCTTTGGTTTGTGCGTTTGCCCCTCAACCCCTTATTTAGGGCTTGTAAGATGAGATACTCACACAAGAGACGTTGGCCCTCCTCCATTTCTTGCTTTTTGCAGGCTGCCATTTTTTGTTGGAATGCGGAGGGGAGGGATCTGGGTTTTGGGCAGGCTATTGGGCCCGGACAACTCCTGGCTGCCACTTTCCACTGCCTGGTTGAGGCTTTCCGGTGTATGAAAAAGGGACATAGTTTTAGTTTTTGTTCAGCAATCACGCACAATTGTGCAATGTTGCAAATTGAATGTTAATAAATAGAAATGACTATCATTCTGACCCCAGCATTTTCATTTTTGTCTACTACTGTCTATTGATATGTAAAATACTTTGTGAAATCATAAATTAGTGATCAAAAATAACATCTATTTAACATCATTAATTTGACAACCAGAAAACAGAAAATTGTATACTCACCTTTCCGTAATTTTCCTTTCTTGACGCATCTTCATGGCAGCACACACTGGGTTCTGACTCCGCCCCCACAACCTGACAGGATTGGTTAGCTATAAATTTGAAGGGGAGACACCCCGCTGCATTCTCTGTAAATATATCACCATAAAACGGGGTGGGAATCTGTGTGCTGCCATGAAGATGCGTCAGTAAAGGAAAATTACGGAAAGGTGAGTATACAATTGTCCGTTTTCCTGACGCCTTCATGGAAGCACACACTGGGAAATAACTCGCCAGTTGGGAGGGTGCAAGAAAATAATATTTATTCCTTATAATGTGGAAGAATTGGATCTAACAACGGATCTACCGAAGTCTGCCATAGCCAAGTGAGCAGAGTCTACTCTATAGTGAGAGATGAAAGTGTGTCTGGAGGACCAAGTCGCTGCTTTGCAAATCGTCTCCGGTGAGACCCTGCAATATGCTGCCCAGGAGGGAGCCCCTGCCCTGGTCGAGTGAGCCCTGATGCCTTCAGGAATTGCCAGATGGCGAATGGAGTATGCCTTCTTGATGGATTTGACTAACCAGGAGGCAATAGTACGTGAAGTAGCCACTTGAGATCGTCTGTTTCCATGGGGGATGACCAAGAGGGCATCCGTCTTTCTAAAAGGAGTTGTAGCTGCAAGGTAACTAATGATGGTTGTTTTAACATCCAGCCGATGAGGTTCACCTTGATCATTCGTAAAGGATGGTAAAACAATGTCTTGGTTGTAGTGGAAGGAAGTTGCTACCTTCGGGATGAAGTGGTCTGAAGGTCTTAGTACTACTTCATCAGGGAAGAATACTAAGTAAGGTTCCAATGCCATCAGTGCTTGGATTTCAGATACCCTGTTTGCTGATGTAATTGCAATGATAAAAGACAGTTTTAGAGTTAGATCCCACAGTGAGATTGATTCAGATGGAGTAAAAGGAGGATTGGTGAAGGCATCGAGGACTACTGAGAGATCCCATGATGGAAAAGCTGGTTTCTTGGGAGGTTTGATTTTCAGACAGGCTCTCAGGAATTGGATTACCAGAGGGTGTAGTGCCCATCTAGTGCCTGTTTTGGCCGACAAAGCGGATACTTGTACCTTAAGGGTACTTGAACTTAAGCCTTTGTCGATTCCTGACTGGAGGAACTCTAAGATTTGAGAAGGTTCTGGAGCAATGGGGTTCCATCCCTTCTGCTGTGCCATGAAAAAGAACTTTCTCCAAATTCTTGTATAGGTGGTGTTGGTGGTATTTTTCCTGGCTTGCATCAGGGTTGATATTACTTCCTGAGAACAGCCTTGTTCCCTTAACCTAGCCCTTTCAACTTCCAGGCCGTCAGATGCAACTTCTCTGGAGCTGGGTGTAGAAATTGGCCTTGAAATAGCAGATCCGGGTTTACCAGAAGAGGGATTGGAGGTTGAAGGCTGAGTTGCAATAGGGTCGTGAACCATGGTCTTCTCGGCCAAAGTGGGATTACTGCGATTACTGTGGCTGAGGATATCCGGAGCCTGGACAGGAATCTTGCAATTAACGGGGTTGGAGGGAATATGTACCCCAACTTGAAGTTCCATGGGTGAATTAGACAATCTATTCCCTCGACTGATGGGAACGACGCTCTGGACAGAAACCTCCGACACTTTGTATTCGCAGGTGTGGCTGCTAAGTCGACCTCTGGCATTCCCCACGTTTCCGTAAGAAGTGAAAAGGCCTGGAGGCTCAAGGACCATTCGTTGTTCGACAGAGTCTCTCGGCTCAGATAATCGGCTAACATGTTCTGTGCCGCAGGGACATATATTGCCTTTAAGTCTGTTAGGTGTGCCTGTGCCCATTGCAAGATAGGACGGACCTCCTCCATCAGTGTGAGACTCTTGGTACCCCCTGCTTCTCGATATAGGACACTGCCACCTTGTTGTCCATCCGGATAAGCACGTTTTTCCCTCTGAGGGCTGGTGCAAATGCCATGAGAGCCTGGAAAGCTGCCCTGAGTTCCAGTATATTTGATACTATACCCTGGGCCTGGAATTGCCATTGGCCCTGCGCTGCTTGATCTTGAAAGTGAGCTCCCCAACCGCTCTGGCAGGCATCCGAAGTGACTATTTCCGGGTCTGGAGGAACTATCATCCTGTATCTTCTGAGGTTGGTCGAGTGTGTCCACCACCATACTGATTGCTTCATTGGTCTGGAAATGGTAATGGTCTGACGCATTGATACTCCATCCCACTGCCTTAAAAAGGAGTTTTGCAGGACTCTCATGTGCCATTGTGACCACTGCACCATGGGTAGAGTTGCAGACATGGAGCCTAGCACACTCAAGCAGGTTCTGGCTGGTAGATGCCTCGCTGACAGTAATCTTCGCATCTTCTGTATTAGAGGCTGGACCTTCTCCTGAGGGAGTTGTACCCTGTTAAACTTGGTGTTCAGATCCGGTCCCAGAAATACCATATTTTGCGTGGGTTTCAGACTGCTCTTTTTACAATTGACTAGCCAACCAAAGTCCTGGAGAGTCGTGAGTAGGATCTTCCGATGACATAGCTAAGTTTCTTGAATTTCTGCTAAGAGCAGGATGTCGTCCAAATAATGGTGGACTCTAAGACCCTTTTCCCTAAGGAATGCAACCAAGGGTAGCAGGACCTCGGTGAATGTCCTGGGAGCCGACGAGATGACCAAAGGGAGGCACTGGAACTGGAAGTGGCATTTGTTGATGGCGAATCGGAGGAACTTTTGAAAGGCGGGATGAATAGAAATATGTAGGTAAGCATCTGATAAATCTACTGATAGCATCCAGTCGCCCAGGTTCACTGCCAGAATTATGGACTGAAGGATCTCCATTTTGAAAGCCTCTATTTTGATGTTCCTGTTGAGATTTTTTAAATCCAATTGAGGGCGCAAGTCTCCAGTCTTCTTTTTTACATAAAATAGAGGGGAATAGAAACCCCTTTTTTCTTCAATTCTACTATATATTTTATTAGTAACTTCCTTTTGTTTAGTGAAGATGGCAGTCTGGTCGATTGGAAGTGATTTCTCAAGAGTCTGCCCATAAACTTCCATTTGTGTCCAAATCTGATTGTGGATAGAGTCCACAGATCCTTTATCTGACTTGACCAGATCTGTACGAAGTTCTTGAGCCTGGCGCCCACCTGTGTTGGGTGGGCAGGCGAAACTT
Organism: Lithobates septentrionalis; assembly: GCA_037952835.1. Lineage (NCBI taxonomy): Eukaryota > Metazoa > Chordata > Amphibia > Anura > Ranidae > Lithobates > Lithobates septentrionalis. The sequence continues at coordinate 2,450,314 of JBBDGP010000520.1, read as the reverse complement.
CAAAAGGACTTGTGCCGCTCCCCTGCCGGGGTAGGCTTGGACTTCAGCATCCTCAGGAAGGAAGGTCTTGTATTTTTCCAGTCCCTTCTAAACTCCCTACCGGGGCAGTAGGATCTAGCTTCCTTGTATTTATCGGGAAGGTTGCGTCTGTAGGACAGACCCTTTTGGGCCTTGGGTCTCCTGTCTGAGGGAATTAATCCCGACTTCCCTCCTGTTACCTTGGAGATAGCGGCGTCCAATTTAGACCCGAACAGGTTTGAGCCATCGTATGGAATTCTGCACCAGTTTGTTTTAGATGCAGTATCGGCCATCCATGGTTTCAGCCACAAGGTCCTTCTTGCCGTGACTGAGGCTAGCATTGATCTTGCTGAGGATCTTATAATATCGACTGAGGCTTCTGCCACGAAGTCGCCTGCCAACTTGATCTCCCGAAGAGAAGAGATTATTTTCTCCAATTCAGTACCGTCTGGAAGGTCCTTCTCCACCCGGGTTGCCCATCCTGATATGGCTTTAGCCACTGCTGCTGTGGTAATTGCTGGCCTGCAAGCGCCCCCAGCCGTGGAATATGCTTTTTTCAGTTCCAGATCCAATTTCCGATCAAGAACGTCCCGAAAGGAAACTGCATCCTCAATAGGCAGACTGACATGCCGTGCAAGACGCATCAAGAAATTGTCAACGATGGGGGCGTTCAATGAATTGACTTTCGACTCTTTCAAAGGATACATCTTTGCCAGTCTGTTGGTGAGACTGGACCGCTTATCAGATCTTTCCCACTCATCTTTAATTAGATCTTCTAGTTCACCTATAAAAGGGAAGTTTTCTGGATCTTTTCTTAAATTTGGGAAATATTTCCAAACTTTCTGCGGTTCCACTTTATCTTCTTCCCAGCCGATCGCTTCCTTAACTGATTTTGCAAAAGGTTCAACAAGGGAAAAATCAAAGCCTGCTGACATCTCCTGATCCTCATCTCCTGAGGAAGATTCTAATGCCTGGGGTTGAACGACATCCGCTGCCGATGTGCTGGGAGTAGGCCTATCCATTAGTGGTGCCGTTGTCTCCCTTATGGATTCTCGTACAGATTCTCTTATGAGCTCCGTAGCCACTCTTGCGTCTAATTCTTTTTCCTTTGTTGCCTCATTGAAGCAGGAGCAACAGGCTAGTTTATCTGGCAAGGCCGGAGCACCGCATACCCAGCAAGCGGGTGTGGCGGCTCTGGCGGTGTGATGAAGGCGACCGTCTGCGGTGTGACCGACTATGATGAGAGCGGCTGTGGCGTGAGAGGCTGTGACGTGAGCGGCTATGTCTTAGGTGCGGGGAGGAAGATCTTGAACGGCTTCTGCTTGACGCATGACTTGATCTTCTGCATGCCTTGAACTTGCGGCTCTTGACTTGGTAGGGCTGCCAAAAATGCAGCGTTAGTGGTCCGGCTCTCTTTTTCTCTCCCCTTCTTCAATTCTTACCAATGACGGATGGCCTCTTACCTCGTTTGCTGATGGTGGTCTGCACGGGCAGTGGTCTCCATAGCAATAGTGACAGGAAGTCTGAAGAGGAATAAGGAAAATTTTTTATTTATTTATTTATTTATTTATTTAAAATGTTTTTTTTTTTTTTTTTAAAAAGGCTGAAGAGAGTCTGGAGCTGTAGATCCGACTTACCTGAGTTTGCTGAGTTAGTTTTCTGGCAAAGCAGGGAAACAGACAGCGAAATCCAAGTTTTTTGATCAACTTCAGAAAAAACACAGAGAAAGACTGTGTTTTTAAATCTGACGCCGCCGTCGCGGCAAAAGAGCGTCCCGAACTCTTCGGCGCCATCTTGGAAAAGGGCACAACCTTCCCAAGGCAGTAACCTGACTCTGGGCACAATAGAGAGCATGCAGAGTGGAGGAGGAGCGTCGGTGGCCATGACGGTTCCACAGTGGTGGACAACAGGTACCAGCAATCCCTTTAAGCAGGGAAAAAAACCTGATTGATAAAGAAAAAAGGACAGGCATAATAGAGAGGAGACCACTGCAATATATGAAGCTTTTTTAAAGCTTACTGTGCCAGACATCCAGAGGCCCCCTGAGACCACCAGACTGGGGGTTCCCTCCATAGAAGCTCCTTTAGAGACTGTACAGGAGGGTCTTCCAAACAGGAGAGGCTTGAACCTGCTTTGGCCTTTTTCTTTTCTTTAATTTTTCTTTAATCGTGTAAACAGGAGCAACCTTGCTTATCCCAATCTGTCAGGTGAGGATAGAAAAGAGAATGCAGCGGGGTGTCTCCCCTTCAAATTTTTAGCTAACCAATCCTGTCAGGTTGTGGGGGCGGAGTCACAACCCAGTGTGTGCTGCCATGAAGGCGTCAGGAAATATTTTTAAGAATGCTATACCTGACTCAAGCTGGGCTCCTCCACATGTTGCTGCCTGGAAGGCCCAAGTTGGTCATTGGAAGCCTCAACTGGGGGTGGAGGAATCCTTGAATTAAGATTGGAGAGTGCTGTCCTGGGTTCAATCTGGTCTGACAGAAAATGCAGGCTGCCATAGTACCACAGCCTGGGTACATAAATGTCATCTGCTGCTCCTGATCTCAGGGAATCCTGGACCTTCTTGCGCTCCCTAAGATAAGTACTCCTCATGCCACCAATTTTGGACTTTAACCACTTCAATAGCGGGCCTATTCTGGCACTTCTCTTCTACATGTGGAAACCATCATTTTTTTGCTAGAAAATTACTCAGAACCCCCAAACATTATATATGTTTTTTTAGCAGACACCCTAGGGAATAAAATGTCAGTCATTGCAACTTTTTATCTTGCACGGTATTTGCGCAATAATTTTTCAACGCGTTTCATGAATTAAAAAAATAACAAAACAGTAAAGTTAGCCCAATTTTTTTGTATAATGTGAAAGATGATGTTACACCAAGTAAACAGATACCTAACATGTCACGCTTTAAAATTGCACTCATGGAATGGCGCCAAACTTCGGTACTTAAAAATCTCCATAGGCGACGCTTTGAAAATTTTTACAGGTTACCAGTTTAGAGTTACAGAGGAGGTCTAGTGCTAGAATTATTGCACATGCTCTAACGAACACGGCGATACCTCACATGTGTGGTTTGAACGGTGTTTACATATGTGGGCGGGGCTTACATGTGCATTCACGTTTTGATTTTTTTTTATTGTACTTAATTTTTTTTATTTTTACACTTTATTTACATTTTTTTTCTTTTTGATCACTTTTATTCCTATTACAAGGAATGTAAACACCCCTTGTAATAGGAATCTTTTGTGACAGGTCCTCTTTATGGAGAGATTCGGGGTCAATAAGACCCCACATCTCTCCTCCAGGCTGGAAAACATTAGATCGGAAAAAAAAATCACCAATCTCATGCTGACAGCCGCGATCGCGGCTTTGTTTATTTCCGGGAATCCGGGCGTGACGTCATAACGTTGCGCCCGGGCCTCCAACGGTCATAGAGATGACTGGTGACCATCTGGTCACCAGTCATCTCTATCATCGTCATCTGGCACTGGTCAATTCTTTCTCCGGGCCCCCGATGGCACAGGAGAGCCCGGAGAAGCACCAGATGGCGGCGGGAGGGAGGGGGCATCCCCTCCCGTCTCCTATAAGAACGATCAAGCAGTGTAACTGCCGCTATGATCAGTCTTATCGTGCACAGAATTGAAAGAATGATGCCTGTAGCTGCAGGCATCATTCAGATATTATAAATTAAAAGGACTTGGAGCGTTGCAGCCTGCCCCTATTTAGTTCCCAGTTGGGACTAATAAGGTATATATAAAAAAGTGGGGAAATGGCGCTACCCTATTAGGATCTAAGGTTAAATACCCAATTCCAATACAGAAATAAATAAACATAAATAGTGCTGATCCCAGTGTAGTAGACAACACTTATAAATATGCGTGACGGTAATCATAAACGTGCACTAATCAGATACACAGACCAGGAAAACATATACTGATGGTGATGAGGCATGGAAGAGTCCATCTCTGAAACGCCAGCTGGGAACCTTGAACCGGACAACCGGGGCACATCCACGGAGGATCGGAGGTTAAGCTTGATTTCCAAGGAAACATCCATTCTAAGTTACCCACTCTATGCCCATTACCCCTGCAGGGGTCACTGCTTCTGGTGAGTGGGGACACATTGGGGGAGCACTTGGAGTCACCATTGCTGATGAGTACAGAAGTCACCGTTGATTTTCATTTTTTTATTTTTATTGGATTGCACAGAGACTTTGGTTTTTCACAGAGACTTTTGGTTTTCTAGGGACTTTGTCTTTATACAAGAGTCTACTCTAGCTTTATGCACACTCGGTCCTGATATACCTCTACAGACTGTGGTATATATGTCACATGAATTTATAGTATAACTTACATTATTTTCCATCTTTCTTTTTTATTTTATATATATACATATATACATGTTTGGATGTCGGTTAGTTTAGTAGATGTCACTTTGATCATTTCACTACAAACAGCAGTCAATGGGCTGTATGCATATACTGAGTCCATTTTTGAATACACATTATTGCTGGTGCTTGTTTTAAGGGGCACACAGCCCTCTGGAAAGAAAGTACACATTGAACATACACTTTAGTACTGCACATCATTGTTGCTTGTCCTTAGGGGCACACTGTCACAGTTCAGATATATGTATCCTATGTCACTGTATGGGAATTAGTGCACGTTTATGATTACCGTCACGCATATTTATAAGTGTTAACTACACTGGGATCAGCACTATTTATGTTTATTTATTTCTGTATTAGAATTGTGTATTTAACCTTAGATCCTAATAGGGTAGCACCATTTCCCCACTTTTTTATATATATATATATATATCATTCAGATATTCCCTAACAAAGTAAAGGACGTCATATGACGCCCTTGGTATTGAAGTGGTTAAATACTTGATGTCTGCTGTGGGGATCATCGGCTTCACAAATTCAAGCAGTTTCTCCAGCGCTTCCTGCCTCTTTGTTTTGTTATAAAAAAAACAGGTGGTTCACCTGCCACAGACAGGGCAGCTCCCTGAACATATCAATGAATATTGATAGAAATTCCATATCAATGAAGGGATCCATTTTCTCTGCAAGACACAACACAAGACAAACCATAATTTCAGGTGAAACTCTCATAATCTTGACCCAATATAGGCCTCAATCTATAATCAGTATAGGCCACTGATGCACTAAGTTAAAATTGTACCTTTGTTATAACGATCGGAGCTTCAGATACTACCTCCTCTCACAGATCGTACGTACGACGCACGCGTGTTATGCCTTATATACACTGCGCATGCATGAAACTCTGGCCGCTCCTGGCGTTCTTTCTAGTCTATTCCCTGCCCCTTGTCTTTCGGCACAGTGGGAGAGCACATGGCGGAGAAAGAGCAAGTGCATGCAGAGGAGAGCAGCAACGACAAAAGACCGGATCCATGAATGTCCCGATCCTGGAGGAGATTTAAGGCCTCAAATATGTCCTTTATAGAGATGGTGGAGATGGTGGACATCCTGAAGAGGGCCGAATATGATGGGAAGCATGGACCTTACCCAATGTGAGAAAGGCCAAGATCATGGCTAAAGTTATGAAAAGTCTACACAGAAGTTTTGGGGTACGACGATGCAAAGATCAATTGAGGAAACGCTGGTCAGACCTGAAATTGAGGGAGCAGGATCAGTACAGAAAGATCAAAAGAGTTCTTCAAAAAAGTAAGTAGTTGTCGTGTTTTCCTATTATTATTATTACTAGCACGCTGCTCCATGTGCTTTTCTTTACTGTTGTACAGTTTAAAATGGCAACTTTCATGTTCATGGGCACAGTAATCGGTCGTAGGAAACATTGTTTGTTCGCCCACTTATAAGATTTTTTTGGCAGATACAGGTTATCTACATTTGTTCAGGCCTATTTGTATTAAAAGAAGTTTGTTGTCTAGATGGGTTTGTAACTAGAATGAAATGGAAACTTGATTCAGTGTAAGGAGAGGACACTCAGCAGCTGTTTACACATCTGGACGCAGGAGCACTAGTGTGGGACACCAGAATAAACTTTTTAGGGTGTCCCACACAGGTGCTCCAGTAGATACTAGGGGTATCTCCATGTGTGAAAATTGTACAAAAAAGGTAAGTATTCCAGCTTTAGAAAGGAAATAAAAATTTCTTCAACTTGGAACTCTGTCAAAGCAGACAATTGTACGACACTTCCAAGCAATGTTTCATATTACTATTTCTGGCCTAAAATATATGTGTGCTAAGTATACGTTTTTTTAGTCACATAGGGGAGAAAAGACTCGGACATCTGAGGACACCAGGGACCCACAACCTCCTAAAGAAGGGGAAATCCCAAAACCACAAGCAGAGGATGAGGAGGGAGAGGTTTCTGAAGTGGCCGAAATAGTCACCACAACAGGTGAGTGTCTGAGACCACAGCTTCAGGTAATAGATGTATGCCTGCATATTTCTAATACATGGTGTGTTTTTTTTTTAATTTAGGTGATGTGGATGTTGTGGAATAAGAATCTCATTTCACAAATGAAAGTGCCCAGATCGTCATCAGGGAGATAATGGAATGCAATCGTGATTTAGAAAATATAAAGGAAAACATCAATGATGTTCAACAAAAAATGAAGAACATCATTGATGTTTTAGGCAGAATATAAAACACACAAAAATTGTAACATTTTATCATGTATTTTTGATTTTAAAAACAAGTTTTAAAGTATTTTAAAAGCCAAATTTTGAAGATGCACACGGTGTGTCAACATGTGCTATCTGCCATCACGGGATATCAATGTACACGTTTTGTGGGTGCAACCACTTACTCGCAAGTCAAGTAGGTGAGAGGAAGGGGTTGCACCCCCAAAACACGTCCATTGATCCCCCATGATGGGAGCTAGCACATGTTGACATTAGACATGGGATCAGAAGGGAAATCCCCAGTTTGAATCATAATTTGTGTGCATCTTCAAAATTTGGCTTTTACAGGGGTGACATCACTCCATCTGATGAATGCAATATCAACACAGTTTGGACATACTAAATGTCTGATATTGCCTTCACTTTATTATAGTTGAACTTTGTAAGTTCCTGAGTTGTGTATGTTATGGTTTGAAACATGCCTGTTTAACCAAAAAAAAGGATATTTCTAATGTGAAAAAAAAAAATGTTATACACCAAAGATGTTGGTTTGTTCAAAAACCCTTTTCTAATGCACATGTGAATGTGCTTTGAGTAAAATGTTTTCTACTCAACAATGTATGGCTTCTTCTTTCAATGCTCAATAGCAATTTCTGTAGTAAGTTGGTGTTTACAGTGACAATGGGGGTTATTTACTAAAGGCAAATCCACTTTGCACTACAAGTGCAGTTTCAAGTGCACTTTTGCAAAGTGGAATTTCCTTTAGTAAATAACTCCCACAGTGCTTTATAATTTGCCACAATCATGCCATTTTTGTGACTCCACAAATTTCAGTCATGGTGCTGAAAATGATGAAGATTTTTAACAGTAAAACATTACATTCATTAACCACTTGACGACCGCCTCACGCCGATGTACGTCGGCAAAGTGGCACGGACAGGCAAAATCACGTACAGTGTACGTGATTTGCCTTCCGCGGGTGGGGGGTCCAATCGGACCCCCCCCCGTGCCCGAGGCGGTCGTCCTTTGTGCCCCGGCGATCGGTGGTGAGGGGGAGACCATCCGTTCGTGGCCCCCCCTCGCGATCGCCGCCGGCCAATCGAATCATTCCTTTGCTGCTGTATGCTAAACAGCAGCAAAGGAAATGATGTCATCTCCCCTCGGGTCGGTAATTTCCGTTCCGGCCCGAGGAGAGAAGACATCAATGTGAGTGCACCAACACACACACACACAGTAGAACATGCCAGGCACACAAAACACCCCGACCCCCCCCCCCCCCGATCGCCCCCCGATCCCCCCCCCAATCACCCCCCCCCCCTGTCACAAACTGACACCAGCAGTTTTTTTTTTTTTTTCTGATTACTGCATTGGTGTCAGTTTGTGACAGTTAGTGTTGGGACAGTGAGTAGTACCCCCCTTTAGGTCTAGGGTACCCACCTAACCCCCCTTAATAAAGTTTTAACCCCTTGATCACCCCCTGTCACCAGTGTCACTAAGCGATCATTTTTCTGATCGCTGTATTAGTGTCGCTGGTGACGCTAGTTAGGGACATAAATATTTAGGTTCGCCGTCAGCGTTTTATAGCGTCAGGGACCCCCATATACTGCCGAATAAATGTTTTAACCCCTTGATTGCCCCCTAGTTAACCCTTTCACCACTGATCACCGTATAACCGTTACGGTTGACGCTGGTTAGTTTGTTTATTTTTTATAGTGTCAGGGCACCCGCCGTTTATTACCGAATAAAGGTTTAGCCCCCTGATCGCCCGGCGGTGATATGCGTCGCCCCAGGCAGCGTCAGATTAGCGCCAGTACCGCTAACACTGACGCACACAGCATACACCTCCCTTAGTGGTATAGTATCTGAACGCATCAATATCTGATCCGATCAGATCTATACTAGCGTCCCCAGCAGTTTAGGGTTCCCAAAAACGCAGTGTTAGCGGGATCAGCCCAGATACCTGCTAGCACCTGCGTTTTGCCCCTCCGCCCGGCCCAGCCCACCCAAGTGCAGTATCGATCGATCACTGTCACTTACAAAAGACTAAACGCATAACTGCAGCGTTCGCAGAGTCAGGCCTGATCCCTGCGATCGCTAACAGTTTTTTTGGTAGTATTTTGGTGAACTGGCAAGCACCAGCCCCAGGCAGGGTCAGGTTAGCGCCAGTACCGCTAACACCCACGCACGCAGCATACGCCTCCCTTAGTGGTATAGTATCTGAACGGATCAATATCTGATCCGATCAGATCTATACTAGTGTCCCCAGCAGTTTAGGGTTCCCAAAAACGCAGTGTTAGCGGAATCAGCCCAGATACCTGCTAGCACCTGCGTTTTGCCCCTCCGCCCGGCCCAGCCCACCCAAGTGCAGTATCGATTGATCACTGACACTTACAAAACACTAAATGCATAACTGCAGCGTTCACAGAGTCAGGCCTGATCCCTGCGATCGCTAACAGTTTTTTTGGTAGTATTTTGGTGAACTGGCAAGCACCAGCCCCAGGCAGCATCAGGTTAGCGCCAGTACCGCTAACACCCACGCACGCAGCATACGCCTCCCTTAGTGGTATAGTATCTGAACGGATCAATATCTGATCCGATCAGATCTATACTAGTGTCCCCAGCAGTTTAGGGTTCCCAAAAACGCAGTGTTAGCGGAATCAGCCCAGATACCTGCTAGCACCTGCGTTTTGCCCCTCCGCCCGGCCCAGCCCACCCAAGTGCAGTATCGATTGATCACTGACACTTACAAAACACTAAATGCATAACTGCAGCGTTCACAGAGTCAGGCCTGATCCCTGCGATCGCTAACAGTTTTTTTGGTAGTATTTTGGTGAACTGGCAAGCACCAGCCCCAGGCAGCATCAGGTTAGCGCCAGTACCGCTAACACCCACGCACGCACCGTACACCACCCTTAGTGGTATAGTATCTGAACGGATCAATATCTGATCCGATCAGATCTATACTAGCATCCCCAGCAGTTTAGGGTTCTCACAAACGCAGTGTTAGTGGGATCAGCCCAGATACCTGCTAGCACCTGCGTTTTGCCCCTCCGCCCGGCCCAGCCCAGCCCAGCCCACCCAAGTGCAGTATCGATCGATCACTGTCACTTACAAAAGACTAAAACGCATAACTGCAGCGTTCGCAGAGTCAGGCCTGATCCCTGCGATCGCCAACAGATTTTTTGGTAGCGTTTTGGTGAACTGGCAAGCGCCAGCGGCCTAGTACACCCCGGTCGTAGTCAAACCAGCACTGCAGTAACACTTGGTGACGTGGCGAGTCCCATAAGTGCAGTTCAAGCTGGTGAGGTGGCAAGCACAAGTAGTGTCCCGCTGCCACCAGAAAGACAAACACAGGCCCGTCGTGCCCATAGTGCCCTTCCTACTGCATTCGCCAATTCTAATTGGGAACCCACCGCTTCTGCAGCGCCCGTACTTCCCCCATTCACATCCCCAACCAAATGCAGTCGGCTGCATGAGAGGCATTTTCTTTATGTCCTCCCGAGTACCCCTACCCAGCGAACGCCCCCAAAAAAGATATTGTGTCTGCAGCTAGCGCGGATATAGGCGTGACACCCGCTATTATTGTCCCTCCTGTCCTGACAATCCTGGTCTTTGCATTGGTGAATGTTTTGAACGCTACCATACACTAGTTGAGTATTAGCGTAGGGTACAGCATTGCACAGACTAGGCACACTTTCACAGGGTCTCCCAAGATGCCATCGCATTTTGAGAGACCCGAACCTGGAACCGGTTACAGTTATAAAAGTTAGTTACAAAAAAAGTGTAAAAAAAAAAAAAAATATATATATATATATATAAAATAAAAAAAATAGTTGTCGTTTTATTGTTCTCTCTCTCTCTATTCTCTCTATTCTGCTCTTTTTTACTGTATTCTATTCTGCAATGTTTTATTGTTATTATGCTTTATCATGTTTGCTTTTCAGGTATGCAATTTTTTATACTTTACCGTTTACTGTGCTTTATTGTTAACCATTTTTTTGTCTTCAGGTACGCCATTCACAAATTTGAGTGGTTATACCAGAATGATGCCTGCAGGTTTAGGTATCATCTTGGTATCATTCTATTCAGCCAGCGGTCGGCTTTCATGTAAAAGCAATCCTAGCGGCTAATTAGCCTCTAGACTGCTTTTACAAGCCGTGGGAGGGAATGCCCCCCCCCCACCGTCTTCCGTGTTTTTCTCTGGCTCTCCTGTCTCAACAGGGAGCCTGAGAATGCAGCCGGTGATTCAGCCAGCTGACCATAGAGCTGATCAGAGACCAGAGTGGCTCCAAACATCTCTATGGCCTAAGAAACCGGAAGCTACGAGCATTTTATGACTTAGATTTCGCCGGATGTAAACAGCGCCATTGGGAAATTGGGGAAGCATTTTAGCACACCGATCTTGGTGTGGTCAGATGCTTTGAGGGCAGCGGAGAGATCTAGGGTCTAATAGACCCCAATTTTTTCAAAAAAGAGTACCTGTCACTACCTATTGCTATCATAGGGGATATTTACATTCCCTGAGATAACAATAAAAATGATTTAAAAAAAAAAAAAAGAAAGGAACAGTCTATAAATAAGATAAAAAAGCAAAAAAATAATAAAGAAAAAAAAAAAAAAAAAAAAAAAGCACCCCTGTCCCCCCTGCTCTCGCGCTAAGGCGAACGCAAGCGGCGGTCTGGCGTCAAATGTAAACAGCAATTGCACCATGCATGTGAGGTATCACCGCGAAGGTTAGATCGAGGGCAGTAATTTTTGCAGTAGACCTCCTCTGTAAATCTAAAGTGGTAACCTGTAAAGGCTTTTAAAGGCTTTTAAAAATGTATTTATTTTGTTGCCACTGCACGTTTGTGCGCAATTGTAAAGCATGTCATGTTTGGTATCCATGTACTCGGCCTAAGATCATCTTTTTTATTTCATCAAACATTTGGGCAATATAGTGTGTTTTAGTGCATTAAAATTTAAAAAAGTGTGTTTTTTCCCCAAAAAATGCGTTTGAAAAATCGCTGCGCAAATACTGTGTGAAAAAAAAAAATGAAACACCCACCATTTTAATCTGTAGGGCATTTGCTTTAAAAAAATATATAATGTTTGGGGGTTCAAAGTAATTTTCTTGCAAAAAAAAAAACTTTTTCATGTAAACAATAAGTGTCAGAAAGGGCTTTGTCTTCAAGTGGTTAGAAGAGTGGGTGATGTGTGACATAAGCTTCTAAATGTTGTGCATAAAATGCCAGGACAGTTCAAAACCCCCCCAAATGACCCCATTTTGGAAAGTAGACACCCCAAGCTATTTTCTGAGAGGCATGTCGAGTCCATGGAATATTTTATATTGCGACACAAGTTGCGGGAAAGAGACAATTTTTTTTTTTTTTTGCACAAAATTGTCACTAAATGATATATTGCTCAAACATGCTATGGGAATATGTGAAATTATACCCCAAAATACATTCTGCTGCTTCTCCTGAGTACGGGGATACCACATGTGTGAGACTTTTTGGGAGCCTAGCCGCGTACGGAACCCCGAAAACCAAGCACCGCCTTCAGGCTTTATAAGGGCGTGAATTTTTGATTTCTCTCTTGACTGCTTATCACAGTTTCGGAGACCATGGAATGCCCAGGTGGCACAACCCCCCCCCAAATGACCCCATTTTGGAAAGTAGACACCCCAAGCTATTTGATGAGAGGTATAGTGAGTATTTTGCAGACCTCACTTTTTGTCACAAAGTTTTGAAAATTAAAAAAAGAAAAAAAAAAAAGTTTTTTCTTGTCTTTCTTCATTTTCAAAAACAAATGAGAGCTGCAAAATACTCACCATGCCTCTCAGCAAATAGCTTGGGGTGTCTACTTTCCAAAATGGGGTCATTTGGGGGGGTTTTGTGCCACCTGGGCATTCCATGGCCTCCGAAACTGTGATAGGCAGTGAAGAGTGAAATCAAAAATTTTCACCCTTAGAAATCCTGAAGGCGGTTTTTGATTGGTTTTCGGGGTCCCGTACACGGCTAGGCTCCCAAAAAGCCCCACACATGTGGTATCCCCGTACTCAGGAGAAGTAGCTAAATGTATTTTGGGGTGCAATTCCACATATGCCCATGGCCTGTGTGAGCAATATATCATTTAGTGACAACTTTGTGCAAAAAAAAAAAAAAGTCACATTCCCGCAACTTGTGTCAAAATATAAAATATTCCATGGACTCAATATGCCTCTCTGGAAATAGCTTGGGGTGTCTACTTTCCAAAATGGGGTCATTTGGGGGGGTTTTGTGCCACCTGGGCATTCCATGGCCTCCGAAACTGTGATAGGCAGTAAAGAGTGAAATCATAAATTTACGCCCTTAGAAATCCTGAAGGCAGCGATTGGATTTCGGGGCCCCGTACGCGGCTAGGCTCCCAAAAAGTCCCACACATGTGGTATCCCCATATTCAGGAGAAGCAGCAGAATGTATTTTGGGGTGAAATTCCACATAGGCCCATGGCCTGTGTGAGCAATATATCATTTAGTGACAACTTTTTGTAAATATATATATTTTTTTTTTTTGTCATTATTCAATCACTTGGGACAAAAAAAATAAATATTCAATGGGTTCAACATGCCTCTCAGCAATTTCCTTGGGGTGTCTACTTTCCACAATGGGGTCATTTGGGGGGGTTTTGTACTGCCCTGCCATTTTAGCACCTCAAGAAATGACATAGGCAGTCATAAACTAAAAGCTGTGTAAATTACAGAAAATGTACCCTAGTTTGTAGACGCTATAACTTTTGCGCAAACCAATAAATATATGCTTATTGACATTTTTTTACCAAAAACATGTGGCCGAATACATTTTGGCCTAAATGTATGACTAAAATTGAGTTTATTGGATTTTTTTTATAACAAAAACTAGAAAATATAATTTTTTTTCAAAATTTTCGGTCTTTTTCCATTTATAGCGCAAAAAATAAAAACCGCAGAGGTGATCAAATACCATCAAAAGAAAGCTCTATTTGTGGGAAGAAAAGGACGCAAATTTCGTTTGGGTACAGCATTGCATGACTGCGCAATTAGCAGTTAAAGCGACGCAGTGCCAAATTGGAAAAAGACCTCTGGTCCTTAGGCAGCATAATGGTCCGGGGCTCAAGTGGTTAACAACAACAAAAAAAAGGTGTGTGTGTAGCAGACCCGCAAAATAATAGTTCGCTGAAGAAGAGATTGTAACCTCATGTATCAAAAAAATTACGTTTGCACTATTGAACAAAAAGGCAAAAAAGAAAAGCCCATTGGATAACCTAGGAGCCAGCTAAAAGAAACACAAGCAGTAAATCAAAGTAAATATTATTTAGGTCTAAAAAAAAAAAATATATTTTTAACAGGTTTGTTAACCATTTTGTGGCATATCAATGCCCCCCCTACCCGAAAAGTACTCTAGATACTTTTCACGAACTTCACAGGCTCTTTGGGGGGGCAAGCCAGGACGGCCAGCTTCAAGAGCCATCAGGGTTGCATCCTGTAATAAGCCGGCCTCAGTCCCAACTGAGGCCACGTGGTTCAAAGCATTTTTTCGTAAAAAGTTATGCAATATGCAGCATGCCATAACTATATGATTGAGTTTATATTCTGCCATGTTGATCGCTGTGAGGAATAGGCGAAAATGGCTGGCCATTATTCCAAAGGCATTTTCCACCCCTCTTCCGGTAGTTAAAAACCCTCTGCTCCGGGGTGAGGGTCCTCATGGGGAACGGCCACATCAGGTGTTCACCCAGACCAAATGCTTTATTACGAACGGGAGTCCTTCCACGTTCTCTTCAGCAGGTGGCAATCCCAAGCCACCATTTTGGAGCCGTCTGTAAATTCAGTCTGGGTAATGACTACACCATCCGACATCCGGCCATTCTTCCTCACGTCCACATACAGGAACTTATATGTCGCCAACAACACCGCCAGCATCACAATACTATTAAACCTCTTATAGTTATAATAGTATGACCCCAAGTTCTGGGGTGGGATGATGTGGACATGGTTCCCATCTATTGGCCCTCCGCAGTTGGGAAAGTTCCACCGCTGAGCAAACTGGGAGGCCACAGTCTGCCATTTCAGTGGCGTTGAAGGAAACTGGGGAGTCAAACATAAAAAAAAAATAATTTTACACATAAACATTGCAAGCAGACTAACCGCAAACATTCTTGGCCAAAATCAGTATTAACATTTGAAGGAGTATTTAAAGACAAAAAGATAAGGTCCACTTATCAGATTTCTCACCCCCTCTGATGGCCCCTTGTAAAAATTTTAGGGGGGGAGATGTTTTGGACAGGTAACCCTCTCCACTTCATTGAGAGCTGAATGCATACATAATAATGTGTGTTACTTTGGCCAAGCCCTCCTTACTTACACTGTTGGCAGCCCACTGGACAGGTAAGAAGTGTCATAATACAAAAATATGAATACACACTGTACAAATTGAAGCACTTTTTCTCATTCTGCAATTACCTATCAAGATAATAGGAGAACATAACTTTAAACAGTTCCATTTGAAACTATTCTGGCAGGCCCTTACACTACATGCTTTGGTGAATTCATCCATAAATATGACCACAAAAGAGGTAGGTATAGTGTGTATGAGTTTGGCAAAGTCAGCAGATAGAGGATTGGTATCGGCTGACTTAGCGGTTTTGGGGAGGGAGGGTTCAAAATGATTTTTGAACCCCAAAAAAAAGCCTCTTGCACACTGCATGAATTTAAAGACACAAATAACCTTTGTACACATTTTAGAGGGTGTTGAGGCTAAAGCACTACTATGGAGCTGACAAAATACATTGTTAAGTGACTAGGCTAGGTGTGTATGGGCCCAGGATAGCATGCTGGGGAGGTTAGTGAAGGCAAATATGCATGAAGGACAAATAATGAAGTTTAAAAGCTTCCAGCATGCATGAGGACAAAGGGGACATTCACAGCATATTACAATCATGGTAATTAGGGAATGATGAATGAAATACAATACATTAGCAAACATGAAATAAATAGAATGTAATGTTAAAGGAGAAAAAAACTTACCCTAATAAAGTCCTTCTGCAGGACCTGAATGATGGCAGAACAGGTCTCTGGAATAATGATCCCCAGAGCCTGGGGGGAGATGCCTGTCGAGAACTTGATGTCCTGGAGACTTCTCCCTGTCGCCAAGTACCGAAACGTGACGACTAGCCTCTGCTCGGGAGTGATGGCTTGCAGCATGCAGGTGTCCTGCCTGCTAATATAAGGGGACAGCAAAGCCAACAAACGGTAAAAAACGGGGTCCGTCATCCAGAGATAATTCCTGAAATCATCAGGATTATTCTAACGGATATCCGGCAACAAAGACATATGAGAGAATTGGTCACGCTGGAGCAACAAATTCTTTGTCCATGAACTCCTCCCCACCCTGTTCATGGACTGGGCTTGGGTCAAAGCAAGAACCCCAACACCAAGCCCCCGCATAGCACGAACTCTACGACGAGTACGTAACCGCAACATGGCTTCAAAATGGTCGGCTGGTCAGAAAGAACTAACAGAAAGCACTGAAAAAAACAGAAAGGCCTGAGAAGAGCGAGCTGAAAATCAGAAACGAGCGTACGAGAACACACTATTATACGTACTATAATAATAATAATAATAATAATAATAATACGCACTGACAAACAAATGTGAACTGACTACACGCACTGAAGAGCAGATACGAACCCACAAGCACAAACTGAAGAGCAGTAATAACGATCTGAAAAGCACGAGGCTGAAAAGCGCAAATCGTTTCTCTCACCAAACTTCTACTAACACGAGATTAGCAGAAGGAGCCCAAAGGGCGGCACATTTGGTATTAAACTTCCCTTTTCTAGTGCCATCGTATGCATTGTACGTCACCGCGTTCTTGACGTTCACAAATTCTGACCAACTTTGTGTGACCGTGTGTATGCAAGACAAGTTTGAGCCAACATCTGTCAGATAAAAGACATGGATTTTGTTGTCGGAATGTGCGATGGTGTGTACGGGGCATAAGAGTTCACAAGGTACACAGACAAGTCAGTGGACCCCCAGATGCCCCATTTGCCCAGCGCACAGATCTAGGGTGGGTCATCATAGGCAATGTCTGTATAGGCAAAATGAAGAGAACCTACCAACATTTCGTCATTCAAGACAAATGTTCTGCCAAATGGCCGAAACACTTACTTTGAGCCATGCCCACATCACTACTGGGTGAAAGAGAAGATAGCCAGCCACGGAGCAACATGGTATCTCAGGTAACACAAGCCCTTGCTCCTGCCACGATGATGACTTAGGCTCTACAGTGTTTAAGTCTTTTCCAACAGGTAAAGATTGATCTTCTCACCAGAACAAAGGAGATGCTGGCTACAGCAAACCTTAGACTGCACAAGATTATATCCAACAGCCAGGAACTTATGAATGCCTTTCACTCTAAGGACTATGCCACTAGTCTAAAAAAACCTTGATTTAGGTACAGATGTGCCTCCTGTACAGCAAAGTCTGGGTTTGTTGTGGAACATCAAACAAGACACATTCACCTTCCAAGTGTCAACTTTTGACAAACCCTTCACTAATGCCGCGTACACACGATCGGGATTTTGGTCGGAAAAAGATATGATGGCTTTTCCGACGGGATTCCGCTCAAGCTTGCCTTTGTATACACACGGTCACACAAAAGTTTGCTGAACTTTTGCCTGTCAAGAACGCGGTGACGTACAACACTATGATGAGCTGAGGATATGAAGTTCAATGCTTCCGAGCATGACTCAAATTATTTCCGAGCATGCGTAGGAATTTTGCGCGTCGGAATTGCTACAGACGATCGCATTTTCGGATAGGAACTTTTTCCGACCGAAAAATTGAGAACATGCTCTTAATCTTTTGCTGGCTGGAATGGAGCATACACACGGTCGCGTTTTCCGACCAAAAGCTCTCATCGGTCTTTTGCTGGCCGAATTTCCGATCATGTGTACGCGGCATAAGAGAGAAGTCCTGTCAGTGGTGAATAGCATCTATGACCCACTGGGTTTCCTTGCTCCAGTTACCATTCAAGGTAAGATTCTGCTAAGACAGTTACCTACTGAGAGCATAGACTGGGATACTCCTTTGCCTAGTGAGAATCAGTACAAGTGGGAAAGGTGGAGACATTCTTTGAAGTCACTAGAGGAACTTCGGATCTCCCGTTGCCATGTTCCAGGTTCCAGTTCCAGTTCGGCTGTTAACCGAAGAGAGATTCATGTTTTCTCCGATGCATCAGTTGAAGCTATTGCTACAGTAGCTGTTTGAAGACCTCTGAAATGAATGGAGAATCACACTGTAGTTTTGTCCTAGGCAAGGCAAAACTCACTCCCAAACCTGCACATACCATACCAAGACTTGAACTTTGTGCAGCCGTGCTAGCAGTAGAAATTGCCGAAGTCATAAGAAGTGAAATGGACACTAAAATTGATTCTTTCACATTCTATATAGACAGTAAGGTAGCACTTGGTTAAATATACAACCAAACAAAACAGTTTTATGTGTATGTCAGCAACAGGGTTGAACGTATTAAGAGATTCTCTCTACCAAGTCAATGGCATCACGTTCCTACTGAACTCAACCCAGCTGACTGTGGGACCAGAGCTGTGTCATCTGCTGTTCTTCAGGACAGCTTATGGCTGTCACCTCCAAGCTTTTTGTGTGAGGAGTCCTACTCACCCCCTGTTGACTCCATGTTGCAGACTCACAAGTCTTTACCACTCACCCACGATACTTTGTCTACCTTTTTCGCTGAAGTGTCTGCCATAGTGAACGCAAGACCTTTAGTGCCGGCATCCTCAGATCCTGATGCTCCAGTGATCCTTACTCCAGCTTCGCTTCTTACTCAAAAGATTGGGACTGCTGTAATATATTCAAGTGAGATTGAACCCAAGGATATCTACAGGCGTCAATGGAAGCAGGTGCAGCTTATAGCCAATGTGTTTTGGCATCGCTGTAAGAAGGAGTATCTTCACCACCTTCAAGGTCGTAACAAATGGCAAACATCTAAGCCTAATCTTAAGGTAGGAGATCTCATTCTTCTAAAAGACAAGGAAGTTTGTCGTAATGAGTGGCCTATGGGTCTTATTACTAAACATATGCCCATTGACAATAACAAAGTCCAGAAGGTAGAAGTCAAGGTAACCAAGGGTGGATCGACATGAACCTTTACTCGACCAATTACAGAGTTAGTACTCCTTTTGCCAAGTGAGTGACTTATGCAAGGACTAGACATGCTGTTGGCACGGTGGGAAGTACATTGCTGCTACAGGTTCTACTTGGAACTTTGGAACTCTTTGAAGATGTCATACGTCGGACTACATGTTTTTCAATGTGGTTGGACTTATGTTTATGCTTTCTTGTTGCATGTTTTTCATTACAGGTTCCAAGACATTTACCAGTATTGGACTTATTGAATATATATATGAAGCGTACTACTCCTGTAGGAGCTGCTAATAGTTCATTCCTTTCTCCCAGTTGGTTCCATTACCGCCCACTTCCCTGCATTGATCACACAGCAAACAGTCTTGAACAAAATGAACGATAACTATATTATTTCCCATAGCACGTTGCAGAAAGAATGTAAAACAAAGTCTTTTAGAAATATGAGCTGCCTTATTCACTCATCCACAGAATCTTCAATTTAAGTCCCAAGAACAATACTCTGAATAGAGTTCCCAGACTGGCACCATCAGCCTATGAAGATAAATGCTTCTATGGGTATGCACTCACGTGTACATTTGAGCGACCATCCATGTTTGCCAAAAGAAGGTCCTCTCCCAATTCTTTTCCTCTGTTGGAGGTAGCACTCTCTCCTTTTAGATGTTGCAGGTTCCCACAGTTGTTTCCTCCATCCCTCCTCCTGTTAAGGCAGGTTACTCTCCCCAAAAGGGGAGAGTTCTTTAGCTGTATCAGCGACTACATTCTGTACTCCTTTGCTGTCCTCTTGCCATCAGCAAGCATGCCAGGAAGCATGTGACCCACAGTTATATAGGCCTGTTAGCCCCTGCCCATACAAATTAATGATAGGCTAAGGGTGACCTATACCATTAACTACATCCTGTACAAATCAACCTGTCCTCCAGCACCTCTCACTGGTCAGACTAGGCGTCACTTTAGCAGAATGCAGGTGGTCACACCCCCCCATCCTACACTATCACTCCTCCCCAATAAATCAAACCCAGCCAGGCCTATACCAAACAGGGTAATGCCTGAAATTTACACTTAACTCTAAACCTCTCTAACCTTTTAGCACACACCTAAGTAGGTGGGCGCTACATATATATTAGTTTGTGCTTATGAAATCTAAAGATTTCAGACGTGGAGTGTTACACTATGTGATTTATTATGCTCTGTGTCTTTAAGCTTTGTTCCCTTCTGTCAAGCTGAACTCTTTCCCCCACCGTAGTTCTGTATATTCCCCTCCCCTTCCTCTCTCTGATTCATTGTGCTCAATATACCTCATGCTGTAACATCTTTACATGTGGCTTACACCACCAATGTTTTTCTACCTAAGAATATCCATTATTAAATGGAACATTTAAAAGGATTAATCGTCTGTCTCTCTAACAGTGAGTTATTCATTGAGTTAAGCTGTCTGAATTGATGCAAGGGATAAATAGAACACCAGGTCATGTAAGCGCTATATGAAGCTGGGAGATAAAGTTTATTGCTTTGTAGTTGAGTCAGAACAGAAATCCCCAAAAAGACTTGCAGCTGTAATTGCAGCGAAAGGTGGTTCTACAAAGTATTGACTCAGGGGGGCTAAATACAAATGCACACCACACTTCACATATATACCGTGTTTGTAAAAAAATTTGAAAACAATTTATCATTTTCCTTCCACTTCACGATTATGTGCCACTTTGTGTCGGTCTATCACATAAAATCCCAATAAAATACATTTACATTTTTGGTTGTAACATGACAAAATGTGGAAAATTTCAATCAGTATGAATACTATTTCAAGGAGCTATAGATGTGCCAAGCGTGGTGGCGATGACTTTATGGGTGTGAATGAAAGAGTCTCAAGAAACTGTATGTGTGGCAATTTAACAAACCATAAAAAATGATTGCAGAAGTTGCAAAGTGAAAACTGAAAGACAAAATATAAACAATGAGGCGGGTAGCCCAATAGACTATACACATTGCCACTGATTGCTAGCTAGAAGGTGCAGCTTGAAGCAGCCATAGGTGATTGCTGGGACACAGTGAAAACAAAAGGGAAAAGACCAACTTCCATAGTGTAGTAAACAAGGCGAACAATATTTATTAATATTTAAAAACACACCCACAAAAGGGACCAAGTGAAAGTCCAAACTGCTGCCTCTAAAACCACTGCTTTGGTCGTGAGCAAGGGGAGAAGAGCACAGGCACAAAGGAGCCGCTGCTGCAGGAAGACCAGATGGAAGCCGGAGCCTGGATTAAGAGGATTCCTGACACCGCTGGGAGATAGGGACACGTTTTAAAGCATGTCGCTTCTTCTTCAGCCTTCCTCCTCCTTTTCCGCTCCCAGGTACCAGGGAGTGTCCTCTGTGGTGCCTTTCTCCGTCTCAGATGCGGCAGTATGTGTCTCGCCAGCAACTCGATTCATGCAATCTCTCCCTTAATGTCTTCCTTCCATCTGCCTCAGCCCAGGAACACACCTCTTCCTTTTCCTCTCCCGAAAAATCTAATGACCCTGGGATCTGTAGTTCCTCTACTCAGTCCATAATGCAAGTTTAGTCTGTATGGAACTATCTCTCCCACAAAACTCAATTCCTGTTTGACCTTTTCTCTTTCAAACATTTTTATTAAGAGTTTACAAAGTTAACCCTTTCAAGACCACAGCACCTGTAGTTCATAAGGTCCAATAAAACATTGATGAGCGAGTTTGGGTTGGAGGAACTTGACTGGCCTGCACAGAGTCCCGACCTCAACCCGATAGAACACCTTTGGGATTAATTAGAGAGGAGACTGTGAGCCAGGCGTTCTCGTCCAACATCAGTGCCTGACTTCACAAATGCGCTTCCGGAAGAATGGTCAAACATTCCCATATACACAGTCCTAAACCTTGTGGACAGCCTTTCCAGAAGAGTTGAAGCTGCAAAGGGGAGGCTAACTCAATATTGAACCCTACTAAGACTGGGATGCCATTAACTGCTTAAGGACCGCCCCATGTACATACTGCAGCAGGGTGGCAAAATCACATACCTGTATGTGATACCTCTTCTCGGCTCTGTGGCGTGCGCTGCAGAGCCCCACATCCGCTGTGATTGGACACAGCAGAAGTCAATCAGTAGGTCTGACGGCCGTGGTGGGCGCCGGGACCCGCCGATCGTTCACAAGAGAAGCAGAACAGCGGTCTGCCTATGTAAATAAGGCAGACTGCTGTTCTGTGAGGGAGGAAAATGGAGATCTTGTGTTTCCACTAAGCAGAAACACAGATCTCTGTTTTCCTCCAGTCACAGCATTCCCCCCACAGTTAGAAAGCACTCCCTAGGAGCACACTTAACCCTTTGATCAGCCCTGCTGTTAACCCCTTCCCTGCCAGTGTCATTTATACAGTGACAGTGCATTTTTTTTAGTACTGATCACTGTATTGGTGTCACTGGTCCCCAAAAAGTGTCACTTAGTGTCAGATTTGTCCACTGCAATGTTGTAGTCATGCTAAAAATCGCCACCCTTACTAGTAAAAAAAACTAAAAAAATAAAAAGTACATAAATCTATCCCATAGTTTGTAGACGCTATAACTTTTGCGCAAACCAATCAATATACGCTTATTGTGATTTTTTTTACCAAAAACATGTAGCAGAATACATATTGGCCTTAATTTTTTTAAGAAATTCAATTTTTTACATTTTTTTTTATTGGACTTGTTTTAGAGCAGAAAGTAAAAAATATTTTTTTTTTTCAAAATTGTTGGTCTTTTTTTGTTTATTGTGCAAAAACTAAAAACCACAGAGGTGATCATATACCACCAAAAGAAAGCTCTATTTGTGGGAAAAAAGGACATCAATGTTATTTAGGTACAGTGTCGCACGACCGCGCAATTGTCAGTTAAAGCAGTGCAGTATTGCAAAAAATGGCCTGGTCAGGATGGAGGTAAGACCTAAAGGCAGACGTCCCAATACTTTTGACATTATAGTATATACCTGCCTTCCAGTAACCATCACTGGCATTTTGTATATATTCACCCCACAGCCACAGAGGTCTCAGAGGCAATGTGGGATACCCTGCAATGTACCCTAAAGAGGGCATTGGTATTCTGATGTTGCTTCCCAGGCCTGTATTTCACCACAAATTTGAACTGTTGTAGTGACAAGAACAACCTGGTTACCCTTGCGTTCATATGCTTATTTTGTCTCATCCAGTGGGACATGTTCTGACATTAAAATTGAACTTCCTTTTCGTAGAAAAGCTGTAGAGAATCAATAGCCCACTTGATGGCCAGGCATTCTTACTCCACCACTTTTTCTCGGTGGCCCTCAACTTCTTGCTGAGAGAGACCATGGGGTATTCCTCCCCATTGAATGCTAGGGACAAAATGGCCCCTAAACCATTGCTAGAGACATCTGTTTAGACAATAATTGTTTTGAAAAAATCCAGAGTGACCAGCACTGGATATTTTTACAAGGCTGCTTTAAGCTCTAGAAAAGCCACCTCAGCTTTGTCATTCAACTTAACCACGACTGCCTTCTTAGTGCCAAATTGGGAACAAACTGATGGTAGGACTCAACTATGCCTAGGAACTCTCAGACCCATTTCTTTGTAATGTTGCAGGGTCAAGGCTGAATAGCCTCTACCTTGTAAATTTGAAGTTTCACCAATCCCTACCCACAATGTACCCCAGGTACCTGGCCTTTTCAATCTCAATGACACACTGCTCAGAATTAACAGTAAACCCCTTCCTTCTTTAAAAAGTCCAACACAGCCTGAACTCAGGGAAAATGGGACTCCCAGATAACAATGTCATCCAGATACACTGAGGTGTATTTCCGCTGAGAGTGTAGTGTTTTATCTATCGCCCTCTGAAGTGCTCCAAGTGCTATTCCTTTATATTGGAAGTTACCCTCAGGCGTGGAAAATGCCATCTTTTTTTTGGCCTCCTTGGTTAACCATATCTGCTAGCACCCCTGCAAGTCGGATTCCCATAAGGATAGAAATCTTGGATAAAATGTTTTGTTGATATGTAGAAGAGACTGATAAAACTATGAGATGCATTTACCCAGATGGTTATGAGAAGATGGAATGAGTTCAATCAAGTTTAAACCCTTCAACAATCTCAGTGGCTTAGGAAAGGAATGTACAAATTGGGATAGTTAAGCATATCACCTTGGTAGATCGAAGCATATCCTCCACCATGGTGTACCACTCCACCATCTCTACCACTCAGTCCATTGTCTGGGGTTCCCTGTGGCTGATCCAATGCTAAAGCTCACCAGAAAGTGCCCTAAATAGGGGTCCATGATGGTATATTGCTATATACCAGAAATAAACTTGCCTGGTTCCAACCTCTCTATCAGTTTGTCTCCTCGGGGCATCAGATATGCATTGAACTTTCATACCCCAGTGAGCTGTCTAAAGTCATTACATAACCGCAAAGTCCTGTTGGGCTTCGCTACCAATACAATTGGGCTTGACCATTCACTCTGGGACTTCTCAATGACATCAAGTTCAAGCGTTTTTGGAACTTCCCCCACTACAGCTTTCCTGTGTGCTTCAGAAATGGGGTACAGTTTTACTCTAACCTTTATTAGTGATAGGATGCTTCTGGATCCTATAAACTTTAATCCTATCAATCACCTTATTACTTTCAATCTTACCTTAATATTATTATTGCTCACTATGGAATAGTTAGTTTCCCTAGGTATACCAGAGCTGTGCCACATCCAAGTATTATTTAGAAAAGAAAGAATTCCCCTGGGTGGACTTTATCGGCACTTTGCTAAGGATACTAATGTATATAATAATTACGTAATAATTATGTGTAACAAGGTATAAGTAATAACAGAGTTTTTATTTAAACATAACATAGTTTTAAAAACATAATATTATATAAATTTCACAGAGCATATTACATAGTTACATAAATCATTATTGTGGTATTCTTCTCAGAGCAGTGAGTTGTACGAAAGCTCTTAATTAACACCCAACGCGTTTCGGAATAGTATTATTGTCCTTCTTCAGGGATGTAATAGAAAAAAAGAGCAATTTGTCTAAAACAGATTAGAATGTAAGATAATCGGTCAGTTTGTCATGTCTTCTGTGTGTGTAAATATGCATATCATCTAATAATGAATGAGTAAGGACAAATTACTTACTTTGTAATATTCTAAATTGAGTTCCTTTAAAAATCCAAAACTGGAGTAATATTAGGCGTTATTGCTGGTGCATTTATCATAAAAAGCATCAGGGTTGCTACTGGATGGTGTCGGATGGTGAGGGTCCCACTGTTAGTGGGGGATGGTGTCTCACCTGTCCCCGTCCCTCCCGGATGCGTGCAGACCAATGCGACTACTAAGGGAAACCAGGAAGGGTCCCCTAGGAGTGGCATAATATATCAGAGTAAATTTTGATGACAAGAGAAATAGAAATGGCTATAAACAACAATGTATATAGTCAGTCGCGAGAGGGGATTGTATTTAAAATCCTATGGGTATCTAATTTGTTTCAAGAGTAAAATATGCAAAAAGCTGTAAAAATATATTCTAATGCGCCATATATACATTATATCCAAACAAAAAAAGGGGGGGATATAAATGGCATTGTGATGGTAAAGTATCTGATTAAAATATAAGGTATGTATATAGTATTCACATATCGTTGAGGAATGCCCGTATAACAGCGTATAGTACAATGCATCAAAAGATGCTTAATCTCAATGTTTTTGCTTAATAGCTTATATGGCTTGTTGCATAAAGGCAATCATGTGTGTAGTTATTGGTCTGTTATTGCCAGAGCAGTTTAAGAAGTAGTATATGCAAACAAGGGATTGTGAAACAAATATATGGAGATTAGATACAGGATAATGCGATTAGTTAGATGTTTTGTATAAACATTTATTCAGCATAATATGTCAAAGTGTGGCCAGTTCATATGTGTAGATAAATGCTTAAGAGAAGACTTACTACAGAGCCATCAGGGAAGATTATATTACATAGTGTATATAGCAAAGGTTTTGCTTACCTGTTTAGCTTAAATTCAGAGTTTGCAAGCCGCACATCCCAGCGTCTAGCATGCACAACGCCTCGGCTGGGAATGAGAGGTTCTGGCTTTATATATGTGTGGATACCCAATCAGCTGGCGCTGTTAACTGCGTCCAGCTGATTCGGGTTGTCTTAAATTAGGGGGAGCCTTGTATATGCCTCCTGGGTCGGGGATGCGCGGCGCCGCCCCTACCACGCATGCGCGAACGCACTTGCGTTGGAGCGGCGTCACGCACACCCAACCCACCGACACGGAATGCCGCTCCGGCGGACTGCGCATGTCTGCCGGAGTAGCAAGATGGAGATCGTGGGTGGAGAGATTCCCCGTCCAGCTGATCTCCTTTGGCACCGCCCAAATAGAATATCTGGGCAGCTTTCCGTGCCGGGTACTCGTCCTGGCTGTCCGCAACAGGGAGAGACCTAGGGGGGGAGACAAAGGAAAATAAAATTATTGCAGGTTGCAAATAATGACAGTGTATATTAAAGCACAAACATCAGCATTTGATATAAATTAACACAATGCATTGTTTTGGTAAGTGTATGTGGACATAGATAAGCAAATATGCAAGACAAGAATCGGAAAACAATCAGGTTGTAGTATTCATAGTCTAGTGATATGATGTTTTTTACCCTATGACAATGAAAGATTTATAGCATTTGTTTTATAAATGGACAGCAAAAAGGGGGGGGGGGATTGCAAGTGTAGTAAACAGTTATTTCTCATTCAGTAGAGCCTTGGTGTAAAAAAGAAAGAAAGGAAGCAAACAACAATAGAATATTGTAAAATAATTAATGACAAACTTCTAAGGTAATATTAAACAATATTGGTATTTAATCATGTTGTATAAATATGTGTGTATTCTCTATATATATGGTACATAGTGTCCGCTGAGCTTGAGTATCCTCCAACATGTCAAATATTGGCAATATTATTATTATTATTAGGATATTCATATGCTAATTGTTTCATGTATAATATTACAATAGGGTATTTATATTGCATTTTTAGTAATCGTGTATGTTATCTAGAGCCCCTAGGGGGGGGTATAGTATCATAGATAGTTTAGTAAGTTGGAATAAAATGTTTTAATTAGTATTTGGAGGGGGGGCCTCAAGCAAATGCGGACCTATGTGTCACACAGATATAAAAAGAGAAGACTCAAAGGAATTGCCAAAACATGCACACATAAAGCATTTCAATGTTGATGTAAGCAGGGGATATATACTTCCTCCCACCTCTGTTGAATATGATGGATTTGGGGGCATACTGTAAAGATATTTTTTGAGGTTAATATAGGAAGTGTATTATTTATTTCTCCATTCCACCGGAGCTAAAGCCCTCGAGGAAGGGTTTAAAGCATACTGCCTCATTGAGGCCTGGTGGCGCTGTGGCTTTTAAATAGTAAATCCATCTTAGCTCTCTTTGGAGGAGGATTTTATTCCAGTCGCCCCCTCTATGACTAGGGTGTGCCCGATCTAGTATCAGAAATTTTATTTTTGGGAAATTACCTGCATGTACTAATGAAACATGACGATCCAGAGGAAGATCTGGGTCGCATGTTTGCATAGAGAGTATGTGTCTGTAGGCACGCCTCCAAAACTCTACCTTTGTTTTCCCTACATAAAAACAACCGCAGGTACACTGGAGCAAATACACGACTCCAGTGGTCCTGCAGTTGGCAAAGTGTTTAGAGTTAAATTTTTTCCCATTTGGAAGAGTAGGATTTTTTTCAGTAAGCATATATCTGCAATAACGACAAGATCCACAGGCAAAAGTGCCTTTGTATTTACAATGTGTTCTTGTCTCTTTGTTTTTAAATTCACTGTTCACGATCCTGTCACTGATGGAGGTGACTCGCCTAAAAGTGAATTGGGGTTTTTCTGGTACTAGATGGCCTAAAGATGGGTCAAGGGTGAGCATAGGCCAATATTTTTGAATAATTTTTCTAACTTGGTCGTGTTGTTGGTTATAAGTTGTAATAATACGTAATTGATCAGTATTTTTCTGCTTACGAGGTTGAAAAAGTGTCTCTCTTGGTTTCTGTAATACTTTCTTGTAGGCTCTTTTGAGAGTTTTGTGAGTATAACCTCGAGCTAATAGTCGGTCTCGTAGTAGGCCTGCTTCTTTTATAAACATGTCATTGTCCGTACAGTTGCGCTTGATTCTAAGATACTGTGAATATGGTATTGATTTAACAAGGGGTTTGAGGATGGAAGCTGGTTGCATGGAGTATTGTGTTTCCTGCGGTGGTTATTCTAAATAGCTTACTTCCTAGTTTTCCTTGTTCATTTTTATATATTTCTATGTCCAAAAATGTTATGTGGTCTTTGTCCAATGACATAGTAAATGTCAGGTTGAAATCGTTTTTATTTATTCTTTGTAGAAACTGCTCGAGTACATCCATAGGTCCATCCCAGATGACAAGAATGTCGTCTATATAGCGATACCACCCCAAGATGTGGGTGGTGTATTGGATGAAGTCGTCATCAGAAAGAATGGTTTTCTCCCACTCCCCCAGGTACAGGTTGGCATACGATGGGGCACAACAAGTCCCCATCGCTACCCCCTGCACCTGGAGGTAGTGGGAGCCATTGAAAGTAAAGACGTTATGGGTAAGGATGTACTCGAGCAGTGAAACAATGAATTCGTTATATATGGGGTCAGTATCTAGATTTAGTTGGAGGATATGTCGGATAGCTGCTAGTCCCCGGTCGTGTGGGATCGAACTATATAATGTTTCTACGTCGATTGTTACTAGGTAGGCTTGGTCTGGTACATATAGTTGGTCCAATATTGTTAGAAGATGATTTGTGTCTTGTACAAATGATGGTAACGAAACCACAAAGGGTCTTAGGTATTCGTTTTCTGCTTTACTTGTGTTATCACTAATTGAGCCAATGCCAGAAATAATTGGTCTGCCTGGAGGGTCTTGAAGGTTTTTATGTATTTTTGGCAGTATATAGAACGTGGGGATTTTAGGAAAGTTATTTCTGATAAAGGTCCACGTGGATTTGTTGATGGTATTATTTAAAAAAGCGGAGTCTACCAACATATCAAATTCTTTGTTATATTTGTCTATGATCGTTGCGGGCATACGACGGTACCAATTGTGGTTATTCAGAATTTTTTTTACAGATATTTATGTAGTGTTCATTATTTAGAACAACTACATTCCCTCCCTTGTCTGAGGATTTTATGGTGATTTTCGTGTTAGCTGCTACAGAGTTTAATGCATCCAATTCTTTTGGGTTAAGGTTCGAGGGTCCTTTTGTATGTATTTTAAGTTTATCAAGATCATTATTTACCAGTTTTAGAAAGGCTGCCGCATTTGGACATGTACTGGGTGGTGGGCAAAAATCTGATTTTTTCTTTAATTTAGACATGCTTGGGGTAAAGGGTTGAACCAAATCTGGTTCTTCTATAGATTGTAAAATTCGGGGAAGGTCTATTGAGTCGATGAGGTCGGATGTATCACTCTCTTTAAGGAGGGTGATTAGTTGGTCCACCGCTTGATTTTCTAGAAGGGTGAAATTTGTTTTTGTGTTTTGCTTCTGATAAAGTTTTTTGAGAATTACTTTGCGAATGAATAATTGAAGGTCCTTGTAAAGTTCGAATTTGTCTAGATTGTGATTGGGACAAAAGTTAAGTCCCTTTTTAAGGACTGCAAGTTCATCTTGCGATAGGGGGTGTGAAGATAGATTGATTACACTCAAATCTGTGTTCCAATGTGTAGAAGTTATTGAGTGAACATTCAAAGTGTTAATTGAGTGTAGGTGTTGAGATTGGGTGGGACTGACTTGATTCCAGCTAGGACTTGGTCTAAAAAAGATGCATCATTGTGTGTGGGGTTCTGTGCATTCTGCGTGTTTTGATGAATAGATGGTGTGTTGTCGTGTGGTGTGTTCTGGGGTATAGAAGAGCTTGTGGTGTTAGGTGCTATTAAACTGGAGTGAAGGGATTTGGGTGTTTTTTCAGAGATTTGTTTTTTAGGTTTATGATCTGATGTAGAATCACTTTGGAATTGACGTTTAGTTCATACTGTGGGTTTAGATTTAGAATTTGTAGAGGGCGTGGTATAGGGCGGAGGTCTATGGAAATTGGAATTCTGTATCATATTGGTATTTCTAGTAGTAATTTTGTTTTGGTTCCATTTATATGCTTTTCCGACCTCAAAGGCATTTTTGTCTCTCAGAAATTTTTGCCCTTTCTTAACAAGAATGTCTTTGTTAAAAGCCTCTAGGTGGATCTTTAGTTTTTGCTCTTTGTTAATAGCTAATTTGTGTGTCTTAAATTGTTGTAGGCATTCGCATATTTTAATGATCTCTATGTCTAGCGTTTTGGTTCTCTTAGTGTATTCTTCTATTAATTCTTCCATCAAACTACGTGAACATGTGCTGAGTATATTTTCCCATTTTAATTTGAAGTCGGTGTCCAGGTCTTCCATAGTTGGAAAGATCTGGACACGGAGTCCCAATGGGTTAGTATTGCTTTTTATGTAGTCTTGGAATGATTGTACATGCCAAAAAAGAAGGGATTTTTTCTCTAAATTCTTGGATAGTCTAAAGAATAAGGAGGAAATCTCCGTTTCAATCTGTTCATTGTCCCCAATTTTTTTGAGATATCCCTGCATGAGGGATTCCCAATCCTGTCCTATAAACTTGTTCTCAATGTCCATGTTTTCAGTTTCAGATGCCATTGGATCAAAGGAACGAGGGGGAGGGGGGGGAGGGGGGGGATTGTTTTTTCAAAAATGTGCTGCCTTTGCAAGCTAATTACGTTATAATTACTTATATAGAATGTGTAGTTTACCACTGCCATCTAGTGGCCAAAGTCTGTAGCAGCTTTATCTTCAGTCATGTAAATTTCTCATACAAGATGTGACCTTTGGTTCAGGAAGTTCTTCAGCCATTTTAGATTGTCATTCTACATGGATGCAGCATGTCTGTTTCTCTCCCAAGGGGCTTGAGACATCATCACCTGTAAGTGTCTTTCTGTTGTGTCATCTGTCATTTATGCTAGATTAGTTATTCTATGTGTACTGATATCTTGTTATTGTATTGTATTGCAGTTTCACAAAACTAAAATAAAGTTGGATTACTTCGGTAGACAAATCAAGCATGGGGCTTCCGTTTACTGGAGTCTGACAAGTGTTTAGCTGTTCGTTTAGAACCACACATAGTCAGTGTTTTGAGAGAGGAACAAAAAACTTATTGTAACTAATTAAATGACAAAATAAAATGTTGTAGCAGGTTACATCTGGAAAGGTTTATTCGGGATGAAAAATAGTTTTAAAATATAATAAAGATTTTTTCAGTATCTTAGTCTTCCTGGGGAAAGCTAGCTCATACGGGGAGTGGTATTTTCCACCAAAACTTATTGATCACTATGGAATAGTTAGTTTCCCTAGGTATACCAGAGCTGTGCCACATCCAAGTATTATTTAGAAAAGAAAGAATTCCCCTGGGTGGACTTTATCGGCACTTTGCTAAGGATACTAATGTATATAATAATTACGTAATAATTATGTGTAACAAGGTATAAGTAATGACAGAGTTTTTATTTAAACATAACATAGTTACATAAATCATTAATGTGGTATTCTTCACAGAGCAGTGAGTTGTGCGAAAGCTCTTAATTAACACCCAACGCATTTTGGAATAGTATTATTGTCCTTCTTCAGGGATGTAATAGAAAAAAAGAGCAATTTGTCTAAAACAGATTAGAATGTAAGATAATCAGTCAGTTTGTCATGTCTTCTGCGTGTGTAAATATGCATATCATCTAATCCTGAATGAGTAAGGATAAATTACTTAATTTGTAATATGCTAAATTGAGTTCCTTTAAAAATCCAAAACTGGAGTAATATTAGGCCTTATTGCTGGTGCATTTATCATAAAAAGCATCAGGGTTGCTACTGGATGGTGTCGGATGGTGAGGGTCCCACTGTTAGTGGGGGATGGTGTCTCACTTACCCATAACATCTTTACTTTCAATGGCTCCCACTACCTCCAGGTGCAGGGGGTAGTGATGGGGACTTGTTGTGCCCCATCGTATGCCAACCTGTACCTGGGGGAGTGGGAGAAAACCATTCTTTCTGATGACGACTTCATCCAATACACCACCCACATCTTGGGGTGGTATCGCTATATAGATGACATTCTTGTCATCTGGGATGGACCTATGGATGTACTCGAGCAGTTTCTACTAAGAATAAATAAAAACGATTTCAACCTGACATTTACTATGTCATCGGACAAAGACCACATAACATTTTTGGACATAGAAATATATAAAAATGAACAGGGAAAACTAGGAAGTAAGCTATTTAGAAAAACCACTGCAGGAAACACAATACTCCATGCAACCAGCTTCCATCCTCAACCCCTTGTTAAATCAATACCATATTCACAGTATCTTAGAATCAAGCGCAACTGTACGGACAATGACATGTTTATAAAAGAAGCAGGCCTACTACGAGACCGACTATTAGCTCGAGGTTATACTCACAAAACTCTCAAAAGAGCCTACAAGGAAGTATTACAGAAACCAAGAGAGACACTTTTTCAACCTCGTAAGCAGAAAAATACTGATCAATTACGTATTATTACAACTTATAACCAACAACACGACCAAGTTAGAAAAATTATTCAAAAATATTGGCATATGCTCACCCTTGACCCATCTTTAGGCCATCTAGTACCAGAAAAACCCCAATTCACTTTTAGGCGAGTCACCTCCATCAGTGACAGGATCGTGAACAGTGAATTTAAAAATGAAGAGACAAGAACACATTGTAAATACAAAGGCACTTTTGCCTGTGGATCTTGTCGTTATTGCAGATATATGCTTACTGAAAAAAATCCTACTCTTCCAAATGGGAAAAAATTTAACTCTAAACACTTTGCCAACTGCAGGACCACTGGAGTCGTGTATTTGCTCCAGTGTACCTGCAGTAGTTTTTATGTAGGGAAAACAAAGGTAGAGTTTTGGAGGCGTGCCTACAGACACATACTCTCTATGCAAACATGCGACCCAGATCTTCCTCTGGGTCGTCATGTTTCATTAGTACATGCAGGTGATTTCCCAAAAATAAAATTTCTGATATTAGATCGGGTACACCCTAGTCATAGAGGGGGCGACTGGAATAAAATCCTCCTCCAAAGAGAGCTAAGATGGATTTACTATTTTAAAGCCACAGCGCCACCAGGCCTCAATGAAGCAGTATGCTTTAAACCCTTCCTCGAGGGCTTTAGCTCCGGTGGAATGGAGAAATAAATAATACACTTCCTATATTAACCTCAAAAAATATCTTTACAGTATGCCCCCAAATCCATCATATTCAACAGAGGTGGGAGGAAGTATATATCCCCTGCTCACATCAACATTGAAATGCTTTATGTGTACATGTTTTGGCAATTCCTTTGAGTCTTCCCTTTTTATACCTGTGTGACACATAGGTCCGCATTTGCTCGAGGCCCCCCCTCCAAATACTAATTAAAACATTTTATTCCAACTTACTAAACTATCTATGATACTATACCCCCCTAGGGGGCTCTAGATAACATACACGATTACTAAAAATGCAATATAAATACCCTATTGTAATATTATACACGAAACAATTAGCATATGAATATCCTAATAATAATAATAATATTGCCAATATTTGACATGTTGGAGGATACTCAAGCTCAGCGGACACTATGTACCATATATATAGAGAATACACACATATTGATACAACATGATTAAATACCAATATTGTTTAATATTACCTTAGAAGTAATTGTTTGTCATTAATTATTTTACATGTACCGAGCTATCATGTTTTTTACATCAATGTTTTTCTATTGTTGTTTGCTTCCTTTCTTTCTTTTTTACACCAAGGCTCTACTGAATGAGAAATAACTGTTTACTACACTTGCAATTTTTCCCCCCTTTTTGCTGTCCATTTATAAAACAAATGCTATAAATCGTTCATTTTCATAAGGTAAAAAACATCATATCACTAAACTATGAATACTACAACCTGATTGTTTTCCGATTCTTGTCTTGCATATTTTCTTATCTATGTCCACATACACTTACCAAAACAATGCATTGTGTTAATTTATATCAAATGCTGATGTTTGTGCTTTAATATACACTGTCATTATTTGCAACCTGCAATAATTTTATTTTCCTTTGTCTCCCCCCCTAGGTCTCTCTCTGTTGCGGACAGCCAGGACGAGTACCCGGCATGGAAAGCCGCCCAGATATTCTATTTGGGCGGCGCCAGAGGAGATCAGCTGGATGGGGAATCTCTCCGCCCACGATCTCCATCTTGCTACTCCGGCGGACATGCGCTGTCCGCCGGAGTGGCATTGCGTGTCGGTGGATTGGGTGTGCGTGATGCCGCTCCAACACAAGTGCGTTCGCGCATGCGTGGTAGGGGCGGCGCCGCGCATCCCCGACCCAGGAGGCATATACAAGGCTCCCCCTAATTTACGACAACCCAAATCAGCTGGACGCAGTTCACAGCGCCAGCTGATTGGGTTTCCACACATATATAAAGCCAGATCCTCTCATTCCCAGCCAAGGCGTTGTGCACGCTGGACGCTGGGATGTGCGGCTGGCAAACTCTGAATTTAAGCTAAACAGGTAGGCAAAACCTTTGCTATATACACTATGTAATATAATCTTCCCTGATGGCTCTGTAGTAATTCTTCTCTTAAGCATTTATCTACACATATGAACTGGCCAAACTTTGACATATTATGCTGAATAAATGTTTATACAAAACATCTAACCAATCGCATTATCCTGTATCTAATCTCCATATATTTGTTTCACAATCCCTTGTTTGCATATACTCCTTCTTAAACTGCTCTGGCAATAACAGACCAATAACTACACACATGATTGCCTTTATGCAACAAGCCATATAAGCTATTAAGCAAAAACATTGAGATTAAGCATCTTTTGATGCATTGTACTATACGCTGTTATACGGGCATTCCTCAACGATATGTGAATACTATATAAATACCTTATATTTTAATCAGATACTTTACCATCACAATGCCATTTATATCCCCCCCCCCTTTTTATGTTTGGATATAATGTATATATGGCGCATTAGAATATATTTTTACAGCTTTTTGCATATTTTACTCTTGAAACAAATTAGATACCCATAGGATTTTAAATACAATCCCCTCTCGCGACTGACTATATACATTGTTGTTTATAGCCATTTCTATTTCTCTTGTCATCAAAATTTACTCTGATATATTATGCCACTCCTAGGGGACCCTTCCTGTTTTGCCTCAGTAGTCGCCTTGGTCTGCACGCATCCGGGAGGGACGGGGACAGGTGAGACACCATCCCCCACTAACAGTGGGACCCTCACCATCCGGCACCATCCAGTATCAACCCTGATGCTTTTTATGATAAATGCACCAGCAATAATGCCTAATATTACTCCAGTTTTGGATTTTTAAAGGAACTTAATTTAGCATATTACAAAGTAAGTCATTTATCCTTACTCATTCAGGATTAGATGATATGCATATTTACACACACAGAAGACATGACAAACTGACCGATTATCTTACATTCTTATCTGTTTTAGACAAATTGCTCTTTTTTTCTATCACATCCCTGAAGGACAATAATACTATTCCGAAACGCGTTGGGTGTTAATTAAGAGCTTTCGCACAACTCACTGCTCTGTGAAGAATACCACATTAATGATTTATGTAACTATGTAATATGCTCTGTGAAATTTATATAATATTATGTTTTTAAAACTATGTTATGTTTAACCACTTGACGACCGCCTCACGCCGATGTACGTCGGCAAGGTGGCACGGACAGGCAAAATCCCGTACATGTACGTGATTTGCCTTCCGCAGGTGGGGGGTCCGATCGGACCCCCCCCCGGTGCCCGAGGCGGTCGCCATTTCTTCCCGGGCGATGAGAGGTCAGGGGGAGGCCATCCATTGTTGGCCACCCCCTCCCGATCACTCCCGGCGAATGAAAATGCTTCCTTTCCCTCTGTAATGTAAACAGAGGGAAAGGAAGTGATGTCATCCCTCCTCAAGCTGGTCTTTTCATCCCGGCGCCGAGGAGAGAAGACATCAAGTAAGTCTGCACAACACTACACTAACAGTAGAACACGCCAGGCACACTTGTCACCCCCCATCACCCCCCTGTACGCCCTGTCACTCTGACACCAATAGCATTTTTTTTTTGCATTGGTGTCAGTTTGTGTCAGTTACAAGTGTTAGGGCAGTTAGGTTAGCCCCCTTTAGGTCTAGGGTACCCCCCTTAGGTCCAGGGTACCCCCCTAACCCCCCCTAATAAAGGTTAACCCCTTGATTACCCCCCGTCACCAGTGTCGCTAAGCGATCGTTTTTCTGATCGCTGTATTAGTGACACAGGTGACGCTAGTTAGGGAGGTAAGTATATAGGTTCGCTGTCAGTGTTTTATAGCGACAGGGACCCCCATATACTACCTGCTAAAGGTTTTAACCCCCTGATTGCCCCCTAGTTAACCCTTTCACCAGCGATCACCGTTTAAGTGTTACGGGTGACGCTGGTTAGCTAGTTTATTTTTTGCAGTTTATTATAGTTTATTATAGTTTATTATAGTTTCAGGGCACCCGCCGTTCAGGGCCGGACTGGCCTACCGGGATAGCGGGAAATATCCCGGTAGGCCGCCTGCTCCGAGGCCACTGTCAGCTAGGAGCTTTGGAACTTTTTTTTTTTTTAAAGAACAGCTGAGAGAGAAGCGGCAGCGGCTGTGCTGTGAACAGGAGGCGGGGCTGGCTAAGGAAATGTGTAGCAGCGAGGGCCGGAGGAGCGAGGAACCATCGTGCAGCAGGCAGTGTAACCCCCTCCCTTTCCAGCCCGCCACATTTAAATGTGCCGAGGTACTGCATCGGGGATGAATGGGGCCGTCAGGAGGGAGATACACAGTACCTGAAGCCAAGGAGATAGAGGAAGGTATGACCACAGCCACAGCCAAACGAATCCTGCAGCACACAAGAGCTCTGGCTGAATGGAAACAAGATCGTCTGGAGCAATGTCATATGTAATGCTGGCCGGCCGGTGTCATCCAGAAATCTCTGCCTGGGCAGTGTGCAGGTTACTATCAGCCTCCCCTCCCTCCTGTCTGGCTCTGTACTCTTGTTGTTTTTTTTTTAGCTTCCTAACCTGCACACTGATAAGATCTCTGGGAGACACTGCAGCCAGTCATTCTGTGTCCAGTGACAGGTCACCCATGGCTATCTGTTAACCATTTCAGCTCAGCTATTTAGCCAGAGCTCTGTGTGTTCTCCACAGTTTGATGTTTTTTGGATGATTTACTGCTGATTCAGGCTAGAAGCTTCACAGACTCATTAACTGTTTAAAGTTCTCCACTAATCCTGACCACTTCACTGTAAGACAATTAGAATTTTGGAAATTGGATGTGTTGCTGTCTTCTGGCACTTAGTTGTACTTTAAAAGGAGGATTACTAACTTGATCTTGAAGAGCTGGTTTAAGTACAGTGGCGCAGCCCTGCTGTATGCTTTTACACAGAATTCAGCCATACATGCATTCCCTGCCCATCCCCTGTATCATGTCTGCAGTAAGGATGAGCTCCAGTGTGTTCGCACAGCCCATGTGCAGAGCCCGCCAGGAAGTCGGCGCTGCGCTAATCACAGTGCGCAGCTGCAGAGATCGGGAAATGTCTCACTGCCTGTGATTAGCGCAGCACAGTGCCAACTTCCTGGCCGGCTCTGCCCGTGGGCTGTGCAAACACGCCGGAGCTCATCCTTAGTCTGCAGTCTCTGACCATCTCCTCTAATGTGTCTGCAGTCTCTGACCATCTCCTGTATCATGTCTGCAGTCTCTGACCATCTCTTGTATCATGTCTGCAGTCTTTGACCATCTCCTGTATCATGTCTGCAGTCTCTGACCATCTCCTGTATCATGTCTGCAGTCTCTGACCATCTCCTGTATCATGTCTGCAGTCTCTGACCATCTCCTGTATCATGTCTGCAGTCTCTGACCATCTCCTGTATCATGTCTGCAGTCTGACCATCTCCTGTATCATGTCTGCAGTCTCTGACCATCTCCTGTATCATGTCTGCAGTCTCTGACCATCTCCTGTATCATGTCTGCAGTCTCTGACCATCTCCTGTATCATGTCTGCAGTCTCTGACCATCTCCTGTATCATGTCTGCAGTCTCTGACCTTCTCCTGTATCATGTCTGCAGTCTCTGACCTTCTCCTGTATCATGTCTGCAGTCTCTGATCATCTCCTGTATCATGTCTGCAGTCTCTGACCATCTCCTGTATCATGTCTGCGGTCTCTGACCATCTCCTGTATCATGTCTGCAGTCTCTGACCATCTCCTGTATCATGTCTGCAGTCTCTGACCATCTCCTGTATCATGTCTGCAGTCTCTGACCTTCTCCTCCTGTATCATGTCCATAGTCTCTAACCATATCCTTTAATGTGTCTGCAGTCTCTGACCATCTCCTAATTCATGTCTGCAGTCTCTGACCATCTCCTGCATCATGTCTGCAGTATTTGACCATCTCTTGTATCATGTTCACAATCTCTGACCATCTATTGTAGTGTGTCTTACACACATACAAAAATGACATTCAAATCCTGCAAGGCTATTTAAAAACACCTGAACATATTCAAAAAATATGGGGATTTGGTCACACTATATGGAAGCCCACTTACTGCGTCAAAGTACCCCTTAATTAGTGGGTCCTACACTAGTAAAATAATGAAAGGTCCTGCGTCTCAACCATGGGAGATACACTCCTCTTTTATAGGAGAACTGAAGGGACTCCTCCTATGAACTGGTGGACACTAATAAGAGGTAATGGGGGGGGTGGAGTTCTCCCATAAAGAGGAGTGTATCTCCAATGGTTGAGACGAAGGATCTTTCATTCTTTTATTAGTGTAGGACCCACTAATTAAGGGGTACTTTGACGCAGTAAGTGGGCTGCCATATAGTGTGACCAAATCCCCATTTTTTTTTAATATGTTCGGATTTTTTAAAATATCCTTGCAGGATTTAAATGTCATTTTTGTATGTGTGTGCTGTAATATTTTTACTGTTTGTTGGTCTTATCAGCACCATCTTGAATGTAAACGCATTTTTAGGGTGTGCCCCCCAAGTATGATTTTGTTGTTTACACATACAGAACTCACATCGTGAGTATCTATCTATCTATCTATCTATCTATCTATCTATCTATCTCTATATATAATTTTATGCAATAAATGGGCATGTAGCCATTTACTTTCCGGAAAGAGAGAGAGGAAAGGGGGCAAAAAAGGAAATGAGAGAGGGAAAAAAGAGATAATGCATGGAAAAGAGGGGGAGGAACAAAGAAAAGGGGAGAGACATAATAAGAGAGAGAACAAGAAAGATGGATAGAGAGAGAGAGATGGGGAAAAAAACAAGAAATTATGATAGAGAGAAATAAAGGGGAAAGAAAGGAGAACAAAGAGAAGGAGTTTTACATCCTAAAATGTACCATAAGGGGTTTAATACAATATGAGTAGAGGAGACTCAGGGAGCGCTAAATGTCCGCCGGTTAGGGGTGCAATCTACTTGCCTTACCTTGGGTGCTGACAACCCACGCTACATCCCTGGGGCTGGTATGAAATTATTTCCAGGGCTGGTTTTTATTCCCAGTCCGGCCCTGCCGCCGTTTATTACCTTATAAAGGTTTAACCCCCTAATTGCCCGGCGGTGATATAAATTACGTTTTTAGGGTCAGCTAAGGTCTGCGTCGCCCCAGGCAGCGTCAGGTTAGTACCGCTAAAACCCACGCACGCAGCATACACCTCCCTTAGTGCTATAGTATCTGAGCGGATCGATATCTGATCCGATCAGATCTATACTCCCCAGCAGTTTAGGGTTCCCATAAACACAGTGTTAGCGGGATCAGCCCAGATACCTGCTAGCACCTGCGTTTTGCCCCTCGGACCAGCCCTGCCCAGCCCACCCAAGTTCAGTATCGATCGATAACTGACACTTACAAAACACTAAGCACACATAACTACAGCGTTCGCAGAGTCAGGCCTGATCCCTGCGATTGCTAACAGTTTTTTGGTAGCCTTTTTGATACAGTCGCTGACAGTCAGGAGCTTTTTTGCCTGTGAGTCTCACTAGTGTACCCCTAAATTTAGAGCCCAAAATGGCAAATCGAAGGTACACTAGTGAAGAGGCCTACACGTTTCTGAGCATGACAGATAGTGAAGAGGAAGTCACTCATCTGTCAAGTTCAGGCTCAGAATACGATCCTGTAGAGGACAGCGGCTCCATGACAGATAGCTCTGACGACAGAGTTGTGGTCCCTGCTAGGGTCAGGCGTACCAGACCCCAATCTTCTTCTGTCCTTGAAGTGCAAGAACCGCAGGGCTCTCGTATGGAGCAGAGAAGTAATAGCGCTGCTATTCCTTCTGGTGAACTGGCAAGCACCAGCGGCCTAGTACACCCTGGTCGTACATCCAGCACTGCAGTATCACGTGGTGACGTGGCGAGTCCCATAAGTGCAGTTCAAGCTGGTGAGGTGGCAAGCACTAGTAGTGTCCCGCTGCCACCAAGAAGACAAAGACAGGCCCGTTGTGCCCATAGTGCCCTTCCTGCTGCATTCGCCAATCCGAATTGGGAACCCACCACTTCTGCAGCACCCGTACTTCCCCCTTTCACTGGCCAACCCGGAATTCAGATGGAAACAGTTGACTTTACGCCACTGGATTTTTATTCACTGTTTTTCACCGAAGATCTCTATAGATCTATTGTGGACCAAAGCAATTTATACGCTGGTCAACACATCGCCGCTAATCCCCAGTCCTCCCTTGCCAGAGATTGGAGACCAATTACGGTCCCCGAATTTAAGATCTTTCTGGGCCTTTCCCTCCTCATGGGGTTGAATAAAAAGAGTAAGTTGCGGTCATATTGGTCCACTGACCCAATTTACCATTCGCCCTTGTTCTCTGCTTCCATGGCCAGGGCACGATACGAGCAGATTTTGCGGTTCATGCACTTCAACGACAATGAAATCTGTCGTCCTCGTGGAGACCCTGCATACGATCGGCTCTACAAAATTCGGCCCCTCGTAAACCACTTCAACCAACGTTTTGCAGACTTGTTTACCCCCCATCAAGTTGTCTGCATTGATGAGTCCCTGATTAAATTTTCTGGCCGCTTGTCATTCAAACAGTACCTTCCCAGCAAGCGTGCCAGATACGGGGTCAAGATGTATAAGCTCTGTGACAGGGCCACAGGCTATACATATAGTTTTATGGTTTACGAGGGCAAAGATAGTCACGTAGAGCCGACAAACTGCCCTGACTACATAGGAAGCACTGGCAAGATAGTGTGGGACTTGGTGTCACCCTTATTTGGAAAGGGGTACCACTTGTACGTGGACAATTATTATACGAGCGTGCCACTTTTTAGTCACTTGTTTGATCATCAGATTGGAGCATGTGGCACCGTGCGACCTAATCGCCGGGGCTTTCCCCAACGGCTTGTAGATTCCCATCTTAGGCTGGGGGAGAGAGCCTGCTTGAAGTATAATAATTTGCTCGCTATGAAGTGGAGGGATAAGAAGAATGTTTTCGTTCTCACCTCCCTACCTGCAGACACGACGACCCAAATTCCTATGGCGACTGGTGTTGTGGAGAAACCCCTTTGTGTCCACGAATACAACCTTAATATGGGATGGGTGGACCTCAACGACCAGTTGTTGGCGCCGTACCTAGTTGCCCGTAAGGCCAGATGCTGGTACAAAAAAGTGTCTGTTTATTTATTTCAATTGGCTTTGCTGAACGCTCATGTGCTATACAGAGCTTCAGGACGGACTGGATCCTTCCTTAAATTCCAGGAAGAGATCGTCAGAGCCCTTCTGTTTCCAGACGGTGCTCTACCTCACCTTCCCCAACCAAATGCAGTAAGCCGGCTGCATGAGAGGCATTTTCTTTATGCCATCCTGAGTACCCCTACCCAACGAGCCCCCCAAAAAAGATGTCGTGGCTGCAGCAAGCGCGGATTTAGGCGTGACACCCGGTCTTATTGTCCCTCCTGTCCTGGCAATCCTGGTCTTTGCATGGGTGAATGCTTTGAACGCTACCATACACTAGTTGAGTATTAGCGTAGGGTTCAGCACTGCACAGACTAGGCACACTAACACAGGGTCTCCCAAGATGCCATTGCATTTTGAGAGACCCAAACCTGGAACCAGTTACAAAAGTTAAAAGTTACTAAAAAAAGTGTAAAAAAAAAAAATAAATAAAAAAAATAAAAAATATAAAAACACAAAAATAAAATAAAATAAAAAAAACAAAAATAGTTGTTGTTTTATTGTTCTCTCTCTCTCTATTCTCTCTCTATTGTTCTGCTCTTTTTTACTCTATTCTATTCTGCAATGTTTTATTGTTATTATGTTTTACCATGTTTGCTTTTCAGATTTTTTATACTTTACTGTTTACTGTGTTTTGTTGGTAACCATTTTATTGTTTTCAGGTACGCCATTCAGTTGCAGCGCGGATTTATTTATCTTGACAGCAACAGCGTTTGCTCCCACGATATATAAAGCCGTGACTCCAGCGCTGTCAGAGGTGATTTCACCACCACAGTTACATACTTCAGCATATATGCCAAAGCGTGCGGGCAGCAGTGGGTGGAGGAGCGATTTGCTCCTGCCTTTTGCAGGAGGATGCCTCCATGCTTCGGCATATATAAATGGTGCATGTATGCCCATCATTAGAAGTGGGTGGATGAAGGGAGGTATTCTAATGGTGGGCATACCCACCGATCAATATCTTTTTTTCGTTCAGCCCACAGGCTGCATGAAAAAAAAGTTTACAATATATGCCCAACAAGGACCAGCAACGT
Source organism: Lithobates septentrionalis (assembly GCA_037952835.1). NCBI lineage: Eukaryota > Metazoa > Chordata > Amphibia > Anura > Ranidae > Lithobates > Lithobates septentrionalis. The sequence goes on along the minus strand of JBBDGP010000520.1, from coordinate 2,407,586 downwards.
ACTGGTTTGTTGCTGGACTTTGAGTGGTTATACCAGAATGATGCCTGCAGGTTTAGGCATCATCTTGGTATCATTCTTTTCAGCCAGCGGTTGGCTTTCATGTAAAAGCAATCCTAGCAGCTAATTAGCCTCTAGACTGATTTTGCAAGCAGTGGGAGGGAATGCCCCCCCCCCACCGTCTTCCATGTTTTTCTCTGGCTCTCCTGTCCCAACAGGGAACCTGAAAAAGCAGCCGGTGATTCAGCCAGCTGACCATAGAGCTGATCAGAGACCAGAATGGCTCCAAACATCTCTATGGCCTAAGAAACTGGAAGCTACGAGCATTTCATGACTTAGATTTCGCCAAATGTAAACAGCGCCATTGGGAAATTGGGAAAGCATTTTATCACACTGATCTTGGTGTGGTCAGATGCTTTGAGGGCAGAGGAGAGATCTAGGGTCTAATAGAGCCCAATTTTTTAAAAAAAGAGTACCTGTCACTACCTATTGCTATCATAGGGGATATTTACATTCCCTGAGATAACAATAAAATTAATAAAAAAAAAATAAAAATGAAAACAACAGTTTAAAAATAAGATAAAAAAGCAAAAAAATAATAAAGAAAAAAAAAAAAAAAAAGCACCCCTGTCCCCCCCTGCTCTCGCGCAAAGGCGAACGCAAGCGTCGGTCTGGCGTCAAATGTAAACAGCAATTGCACCATGCATGTGAGGTATCACCGCGAAGGTCAGAATGAGGGCATTAATTTTAGCAGTAGAGCTCCTCTGTAAATCTAAAGTGGTAACCTGTAAAGGCTTTTAAAGGCTTTTAAAAATGTATTTATTTTGTCGCCGCTGCACGTTTGTGCGCAATTTTAAAGCATGTCATGTTTGGTATCCATGTACTTGGCCTAAGATCATCTTTTTTATTTCATCAAACATTTGGGCAATACAGTGTGTTTTAGTGCATTAAAATTTAAAAAAGTGTGTTTTTTCCCCAAAAAATGCGTTTGAAAAATCGCTGCGCAAATACTGTGTGAAAAAAAAAATATGAAACACCCACCATTTCAATCTGTAGGGCATTTGCTTTAAAAAAATATAAAATGTTTGGGGGTTCAAAGTAATTTTCTTGCAAAAAAAAATAATTTTTTCATGTAATCAAAAAGTGTCAGAAAGGGCTTTGTCTTCAAGTGGTTAGAAGAGTGGGTGATGTGTGACATAAGCTTCTAAATGTTGTGCATAAAATGCCAGGACAGTTCAACCCCCCCCCCCCCAAATGACCCCATTTTGGAAAGTAGACACCCCAAGCTATTTGCTGAGAGGCATGTCGAGTCCATGGAATATTTTATATTGTGACACAAGTTGCGGGAAAGAGATAAATCTTTTTTTTTTTTTTTTTGCACAAAGTTGTCACTAAATGATATATTGCTCAAACATGCCATGGGAATATGTGAAATTACACCCCAAAATACATTCTGTTGCTTCTCCTAAGTATGGGGATACCACATGTGTGGGACTTTTTGGGAGCCTAGCCGCGCACGGGACTCTTCACTGCCTAGCACAGTTTCGGAGGCCATGGAATGCCCAGATGGCACAACCCCCCCAAATGACCCCATTTTGGAAAATAGACACGCCAAGATATTTGCTGAGAGGTATAGTGAGTATTTTGCAGACCTCACTTTAGTCACAAACTTTTGAAAATTGAAAAAAGAAAAAAAAATACATTTTTCTTGCCTTTCTTCATTTTCAAAAACAAATGAGAGCTGCAAAATACTCACCATGCCTCTCAGCAAATAGCTTGGGGTGTCTACTTTCCAAAATGGGGTCATTTGGGGGGGTTTTGTGCCATCTTGGCATTTTATGGCCTTCAAACTGTGATAGGTAGTGAGGAGTGAAATCACAACTTAACGCCCTTAGAAATCCTGAAGCCGGTGCTTGGTTTTCGGGGCCCCGTATGCGGCTAGGCTCCCAAAAAGTCCCACACATGTGGTATCCCCGTACTCAGGAGAAGCAGCAGAATATATTATGGGGTGTAATTCCACATATGCCCATGGCATGTTTGAGCAATATATCATTTAGTGACAACTTTGTGCAAAAAAAAAAAAAAAATTGTCACTTTCCCGCAACTTGTGTCAAAATATAAAATATTCCATGGACTCAACATGCCTCTCAGCAAATAGCTTGGGGTGTCTACTTTCCAAAATGGGGTCATTTGGGGGGGTTTTGTGCCATCTGGGCTTTTTATGGCCTTCAAAACTGTGATAGGCAGTGAGGAGTGAAATCACAACTTTACGCCCTTAGAAATCCTGAAGGCGGTGCTTGGTTTTCGGGGCCCCGTATGCGGCTAGGCTCCCAAAAAGTCCCACACATGTGGTATCCCCATACTCAGGAGAAGCAGCTAAATGTATTTTGGGGTGCAATTCCACATATGCCCATGGCCTGTGTGAGAAATATATCATTTAGTGACAACTTTGTGCAAAAAAAAAAAAAAATTGTCACTTTCCCGCAACTTGTGTCAAAAAATAAAGTATTCCATGGACTCAACATGCCTCTCAGCAAATAGCTTGGGGTGTCTACTTTCCAAAATGGGGTCATTTGGGGGGGTTTTATGCCATCTGGGCATTTTATGGCCTTCAAAACTGTGATAGGTAGTGAGGAGTGAAATCAAAAATTTATGCCCTTAGAAATCCTGAAGGCGGTGATTGGTTTTCGGGGCCCCGTACGCGGCTAGGCTCCCAAAAAGTCCCACACATGTGGTATCCCCATACTCAGGAGAAGCAGCTGAATGTATTTTGGGGTGCAATTCCACATAGGCCCATGGCCTGTGTGAGCAATATATCATTTAGTGACAACTTTTTGTAAATATTTTTTTTTTTGTCATTATTCAATCACTTGGGACAAAAAAAAAAATATTCAATGGGTTCAACATGCCTCTCAGCAATTTCCTTGGGGTGTCTACTTTCCAAAATGGGGTCATTTGGGGGGGTTTTGTACTGCCCTGCCATTTTAGCACCTCAAGAAATGACATAGGCAGTCATAAACTAAAAGCTGTGTAAATTCCAGATCATGTACCCTAGTTTGTAGACGCTATAACTTTTGCGCAAACCAATAAATATACGCTTATTGACATTTTTTTTACCAAAGACATGTGGCCGAATAAATTTTGGCCTAAATGTATGACTAAAATTGAGTTTATTGGATTTTTTTTATAACAAAAAGTAGAACATATCATTTTTTTTCAAAATTTTCGGTCTTTTTCCATTTATAGCGCAAAAAATAAAAACCGCAGAGGTGATCAAATACCATCAATTTCACTTGGATACAGCATTGCATGACTGCGCAATTAGCAGTTAAAGCGATGCAGTGCCAAATTGGAAAAAGACCTCTGGTCCTTAGGCAGCATAATGGTCCGGGGCTCAATAACAGTTAAGAAAAGCACATGGAGCAGCACAAACGTAATAAACATAAAAAGAATAGGAACACAGCACAACTACTTACTTTTTTGCAGAACTCTCTGGATCTTTCTGTACTGCTCGTGCTCTCTTAATTTGAGGTCCAACCACCGCATCCTGAGCTGATCTTTCGATCGTCGTACCCCGAAATTCCGGTGCAGACTCTTGACCACTTTCGCCATGATCTTGGCCTTTCTGACATTGGGGTTGGGGTAAGGTCCATACTTCCCATTAGGGATGAGCTTTGAGTTCGAGTCGAACTCATGTTCGACTCGAACATTGGCTGTTCGCAAGTTCGCCGAACAGCGAACAATTTGGGGTGTTCGCGGCAAATTCGAATGCCGTGGAACACCCTTTAAAAGTCTATGGGAGAAATCAAAAGTGCTAATTTTAAAGGCTAAAATGCAAGTTATTGTCATAAAAAGTGTTTGGGGACCAGGGTCCTGCCCCAGGGGACATGGATCAATGCAAAAAAAAGTTTTAAAAACAGCCGTTTTTTCAGGAGCAGTGATTTTAATAATGCTTAAAGTCAAACAATAAAAGTGTAATATCCCTTTAAATTTCGTACCTGGGGGGTGTCTATAGTATGCCTGTAAAGGGGCACATGTTTCCTGTGTTTAGAACAGTCTGACAGCAAAATGACATTTTGAAGGAAAAAACCCATTTAAAACTACCCGCGACTATTGCATTGCCGACAATACACATAGAAGTTCATTGATAAAAACGGCATGGGAATTCCCCAAAGGGGAACCCCGAACCAAAATTGAAAAAAAAAATGACGTGGGAGTCCCCCTAAATTCCATACCAGGCCCTTCAGGTCTGGTATGGATATTAAGGGGAACCCCGGCCAAAATTTAAAAAAAAAAACGGCGTGGGGTTCCCCCTAAATTCCATACCAGACCCTTATCCGAGCACGCAACCTGGCAGGCCGCAGGAAAAGAGGGGGGGACAAGAGTGCGGCCCCCCCTCCCTCCTGAACCGTACCAGGCCACATGCCCTCAACATTGGGAGGGTGCTTTGGGGTAGCCCCCCAAAACACCTTGTCCCCATGTTAATGAGGACAAGGGTCTCATCCCCGCAACCCTGGCCGGTGGTTGTGAGGGTCTGCGGGCGGGGGCTTATCGGAATCTGGATGCCCCCTTTAACAAGGGGACCCCCAGATCCCGGCCCCCCCGTGTGAAATGGTAAGGGGGTACTTACCCCTACCATTTCACTAAAAAACTGTCAAAAATGTTAAAAATGACAAGAGACAGTTTTTGACAATTCCTTTAGTTAAATGCTTCTTCTTTCTTCCTTCATCTTCTGGTTCTTCTGGTTCTTCTGGTTCTTCCTCCGGCGTTCTCGTCCAGCATCTCCTCCGCGGCGTCTTCTATCTTCTTCTCCTCGGGCCGCTCCGTACCCATGGCATGGGGGGAGGCTCCCGCTCTTCTCTTCTTCTTTTCTTCTCTTCTTCTCTTCTTCATGTTCTTCTCCGGACGCTCCGCACCCATGCTGGCATGGAGGGAGGCTCCCGCTGTGTGACGGCGCTCCTCGTCTGACAGTTCTTAAATAACGGGGGATGGGGCCACCCGGTGACCCCGCCCCCCTCTGACGCACGGGACATGACGGGACTTCCCTGTGGCATTCCCCGTGACGTCATAGGGAAGTCCCGTCAAGTCACCGTGTGTCAGAGGGGGGCGGGGTCACCGGGTGGCCCCGCCCCCCGTTATTTAAGAACTGTCAGACGAGGAGCGCCGTCACACAGCGGGAGCCTCCCTCCATGCCAGCATGGGTGCGGAGCGGCCTGGAGAAGACACCGCGGAGGAGATGTTGGACCAGAACGCCGGAGGAAGAACCAGAAGAGCAAGAAGAACCAGAAGAACCAGAAGGTGAAGGAAGATAGAAGAAAGAAGAAGCATTTAAATAAAGGAATTGTCAAAAACTGTCTCTTGTCATTTTTAACATTTTTGACAGTTTTTTAGTGAAATGGTAGGGGTAAGTACCCCCTTACCATTTCACACAGGGGGGGGCGGGATCTGGGGGTCCCCTTGTTAAAGGGGGCTTCCAGATTCCGATAAGCCCCCCGCCCGTAGACCCCCACAACCACCGGCCAGGGTTGTGGGGATGAGGCCCTTGTCCTCATCAACATGGGGACAAGGTGTTTTGGGGGGCTACCCCAAAGCACCCTCCCAATGTTGAGGGCATGTGGCCTGGTACGGTTCAGGAGGGGGGGGTCGCACTCTTGTCCCCCCTCTTTTCCTGTGGCCTGCCAGGTTGCGTGCTCGGATAAGGGTCTGGTATGGATTCTTGGGGGGACCCCACGCCGTTTTTTTTGTTTTTTTTTTACGCGGGGTTCCCCTTAAAATCCATACCAGACCTGAAGGGTCTGGTATGGAATTTAGGGGGAACCCCACGTCATTTTTTTTTTAAATTTTGGCCGGGGTTCCCCTTAATATCCATACCAGACCTGAAGGGCCTGGTATGGAATTTAGGGGGACTCCCACGTCATTTTTTTTTTTTAATCTTGGTTCGGGGTTCCCCTCTGGGGAATTCCCATGCCGTTTTTATCAATGAACTTCTATGTGTATTGTCAGCAATGCAATAGCCGCGGGTAGTTTTAAATGGGTTTTTTCCTTCAAAATGTCATTTTGCTGTCAGACTGTTCTAAACACAGGAAACATGCGCCCCTTTACAGGCATACTATAGACACCCCCCAGGTACGAAATTTAAAGGGATATTACACTTTTATTGTTTGACTTTAAGCATTATTAAAATCACTGCTCCTGAAAAAATGGCTGTTTTTAAAACTTTTTTTTGCATTGATCCATGTCCCCAGGGGCAGGACCCAGGTCCCCAAACACTTTTTATGACAATAACTTGCATATTAGCCTTTAAAATTAGCACTTTTGATTATTCATGTTCGTGTCCCATAGACTTTAACGGTGTTCGCGTGTTCGAGCGAACTTTTTTCCTGTTCGCATGTTCTGGTGCGAACCGAACAGGGGGGTGTTCGGCTCATCCCTACTTCCCGTCATAGTCGGCCTTCTTCAGGATGTCCACCATCTCCAACATCTCCCCAAAGAACATATTTGAGGCCTTAAATCGTCTCCTTCTGGATCGGGACGTTTCAGGCTCTTGCCTTTCCTCCTCCTCCTCCTTATTGGTGTAATTATCTGACACCTGCTGTGTCTCCGCCATGTGCTCTTCCCCACTGCACCGAATGAGAAGGGGCGGGGAATAGACTAGAAAGAATGTCAGGGGCGGCCGGAGTTTCACGCATGCACAGTGTCTATAAAGCATAACACGCGTGCGTAGTACGTACGATCTGTGAGCGGAGGAAGGAGTAACGGAGGCGCCGATCATGATTGCGAAGGTAAGATTTACCATTGGGCCTATATTGCTTCTAGATTGAGGCCTGTATTTGCACAAGTTTAGAAGACTTTAGGCTGACATTAGGGTTTGTCTTGTGTTGTGTCTTGCAGTGAAAATGGATATCTTGAAAGATAAGGACTTTATGCCAATCTTCATTGATATGTTCAGGGAGCTGCCCTGTCTGTGGCAGATAAACCACCCGGAATATAAGAACCAAACAAGGAAGGAAGGCAGCGCTGGATAATTTGTTGGAATTTTTGAAGACGGTGATCCCCACGGCAGACATCATCTATTTGAAGATCCTAATTGGTGGCCTGAGGAGCACTTATCTAAGGGAGCGCAAGAAGGTCCAGGATTCCCTGAGATCAGCAGTTGCAGATGACATTTATGTCCCCAGGCTGTGGTACTATGACAGGCTGCATTTTCTGGCAGGTCAAACTGAACCCAGGCCAGCACTCTCCACTCTTCATTCCACGCTTCCTTCCCCCTCAGCTGAGGCTTCTGACGCCCAACCTGGGCCTTCCAGGCAGCAACATGTGGAGGAGCCCAGATTGAGCCAGGTATAGCATTCTTCTAAATATTTCTGGTTGTCCAATCAATGATGTTAAATAGATGTTAGTTTGGATTGCTAAATTATGATTGTGATTGATGATGCAAAAACTAAAACCATGTCCCTTTTTTTTTCTTCCCTGTGTTTTTCATACACAGGGAAGTGTCAGCCAGGAGGTGGCCGGGCCAAGCAGGCTGCCTGATATCCAGGTCCCTACCCTCCGCCTTCAAAGACAAAGTGGCAGGAAGGGGAGTAACCTGGAGGAGGCTGCAATAGGCCTATTTTGGAAGGCTACAGAGGGACACCAACACCAAGCAATCTCCTTGAGATTAAACAATACAAGATACCAATGGTGTTGTGGTAACTTGACACACAAAACACACACGAAAATATTATGGAGTAAAAACAATAAAAAAAAAAAATAAAAATCAGCCTTAAAAAAAATACAAAACCAACAAAAAAATATACCCGTGAAAAAAATACAAAACAAAAATAAAACAACCAAAAAAAAACTTGGTCAGATGTGACAAATCAAACTATATTGAGGGAATCACAATAAATAATAAAGAAAGAAGTTTGTGAGAAGTCTGTGTGAATATGAGCAGCAAAACTACTTCATTCTTCTCACATTGTAAAGAAGAAGAGAGTGCGCTGTATTAAAATTTTTTTACATTGCAGCGTGACGAAAGTGCTCTATCCATTCTGAACGCTAATTTTACCAGACCGAGCTGTTCCGTCTCGGAATTTCTTCTGAGCATGCGGCACTTTGTGCATCGGAATTGGACACACATGGTCGGAATTGACGCGATTGGATTTTGTTGTCGGAAAATTTTATAGCCTGCTCTCAAACTTTGTGTGTCGAAAAATCCGATGGAAAATGTCCGATGGAGCCCACACACGGTCGGAATTTCCGACAACACGCTCCGATCGCAAATTTTCCGTTGGAAAATCCGACCGTGTGTATGGGGCATTTTTGTTTCACTTTAAGCATTATTAAAATCACTGCTTCCGAAAAAACTGATGTTTTTTAAAACTTTTTTTTTTACATGTCCCCTGGGGCAGGACACTGGTCAACAAACACTTTTTATGACAATAGCTTGCATATTAACCCTTAAAATTGGCACTTTTGATTTCTCCCATAGACAATTCACTATAGCCGACACCGCTATTACTTCATAACTTTTTTTTTTCCCTTTAGAAATATCATCTTGTTGTCAGACTATTCTAAACATGGGAAAAAAGCGCCACTTTAAAGGGATACTATAGACACCCCCCAAGTACGAAATTTAAAGGAATATTTCACTTTTATTGTTTCACTTAAGCATTATTAAAATCACTGCTCCCGAAAAAACGGCCGTTTTTAAAACTTATTTTGCATTGATACATGTCCCCTGGGGCAGGACCCAGGTCCCCAAACACTTTTTATGACAACACCATGCATATAAGCCTTTAAAATTAGCACTTTTGATTTCTCCCATAGACTTTTAAAGGGTGTTCTGCGGCTTTCGAATTTTCAGCGAACACCCCAAATTGTTCGCTGTTCAGCGAACCGGCGAACAGCCAATGTTCGAGTGGAACTCATGTTCGGCCCGAACATAAAGCCCATCCCTACTTGTAAACAACACATCTAAAAAAGAGGATTGGTCCTTAAGTGGTTAATATCCATACCAGACCCGCAGGGCCTGGTATGGACTGGGGGGGGGACCCATGCTGATTTTTTTAATGATTCTTTATGTATATTGCCGGGATTGGGCAATACATTACAGCCGCGAGCAATTTTGAATGGCATTTTTTTATTTAGAAATGTCATTTTGCTGCAGTACTGTTATGTCATGTTATGAAGCCGGTTTGTTTACAAGTGATCACTCCGTCATTTGACGGAGCGATCATGTGGTAAACGGCCGCTACAAGCGGACCCAGCGGTCACAGATGTTTGCGGGAGCGTGCCCCAGGGGGGCGCCCACCCAGAATAAGCCGACCGCGATGTAGCCATCTTTCAGCTATGGCCCGGTCGGCAAGTGGTTAAAGGCTTATATGCAAATTATTGCCATAAAAAGTGTATGGGGACCTGGGTCCTGCCCCAGGGGACATGTATCAATGCAAAACAAGTATTAAAAACTGCAGTTTTTTTTCAGGAGCAGTGATTTTAATAATGCTTAAAGTGAAACAATAAAAATGAAATATTCCTTTAAATATCGTGCCTGTGGGGTGTCTTCAGTATGCCTGTAAAGTAGCGCATATTTCCCGTGTTTAGAACAATACCACAACAAAATTACATTTCTAAAGGAAAAAATGTAATTTAAAACTGTTCGCAGCTGTAATGAATTGTCGGATACCGGCAATATAGATAAAAATCATTGATTAAAAATGGCATGGGTTCCCCCCCAGTCCATTACCAGCCCCTTTGCGTAGGGCACCCCCTCCCCAAAACCCATACCAGGCCCTTCTGGTCTGGTATGGATTTTATGTCAAACCCCGAGCCAAAATGTTAAAAAAAATATGGCATGGGGTCCCCCCCAAAATCCATACCAGACCCTTATCCAAGCACGCAACCTGGCAGGCCACAGGAAAAGGGGGGATGAGAGAGCGCCCCCCTAAACCGTACCAGACCACATTTCCACGACATGGGGAGGGTGCTTTGGGGTCCCCCCAAAGCCCCTTGTCCCCATGTTGATGGGGAAAAAGGCCTCATCCCCACAACCCTTGCCCGGTGGTTGTGGGGGTCTGTGGGTGGGGGGCTTATCGGAATCTCAAACAAGGGGACCCCCAGATCCCATCCCCCTATGTGAATGGGTATCGGGTACATTGTACTCCTACACATTCACCAAAAATGTCAAAATGGTAAAAATGACAGTAAACAATTTCAAGACAAGAAAAAAAAACACGACGACTCCGCCTCCATGGGAGGCTCCCGCTGACTGAGTACCTCTTCGCGATGACAGCTGTTATATAGCTGAGGGCAAGGTCACACGGTGATGTAAACGAGTGACCCCTCCCACTACTGACGTTATATGATGTCAGAAGGGGTGGGGTCAGCCGTTTACATCACTGGGTGGCCCCGCCCTCAGCTATATAACAGCTGTCATCACGAAGAGGCTTCAGTCAACGGGAGCCTCCCATGGAGGTGGAGTTGTTGCATTTTTTTTCTCAGTCAGACGATGTGATCAAAGATGAATGGACATCGTGGGACAATTTTGCACCGCCCGCAGACCCCCACAACCACCAGGCAAGGGTTGTGGGGATAAAGCCCTTGTTCCCATAAACATGGGGAGAAGGTGCTTTGGGGGGACCCCAAAGCACCCTCCCCATGTTGAGAGCATGTGGCCTGGTACGGTTCAGGGGGGGTGCTCTCTCATCCCCCCTCTTTCCCTGTGGCCTGCCAGGTTGCGTGCTCGCATAAGGATCTGGTATAGATTTTGGGAGGACCCCTACGCCATTTAAAAAAAAAATGGTGCAGGGTTCCCCTTAATATCCATACTTGACCTGAAGGGCCTGGTATTGATTTTGGGGGGACCCCCACACATTTTTTTTTTTTTACATTTTGGTGCGGGGTTCCCCTTAATATTCATACCAAAACCAAAGGGCCTGGTAATGCACTGGGGGGGAACCCATGATGTTTTTTTCCATGATTTTTATCTATATTGCCGGGATCCGACAATTCATTACAGCTGCGAGCAGTTTTAAATGGCTTGTTTTCTTTAGAAATGTAATTTTGCTGTGGTATTGTTCTAAACACAGGAAAAATACTACTTTACAGGCATACTAAGGACACCCCCAGGCACGATATTTAAAGGAATATTTCATTTTTATTGTTTCACTTTAAGCATTATTAGAATCACTGCTCCTGAAAAAAATGTCAGTTTTTAAAACTTTTTTTGCATTGATACATGTCCCCTGGGGCAGGACCCAGGTGCCCATGCTGTTTTTATATGGCAATAATTTGCATATAAGCCTTTAAAATTAGCACTTTTGGTTTTTCATATTAGTGTCCCATAGACTTTAACGGTGTTCCGCGGCTTTCGAACTTGTCGTGAACACCGCATAATGTTTGCTGTTCGGCGAACACCTAATGTTCAAGTCGAACTTACGTTCGATTCGAACATTGAGCTCATCCCTACTGGTCAGTAGCCGTGGCTTAATTGTGAGCACAGACTCCAGGAGAACCTACGGCACAGAGTAAGGAGGAGAAAACCAAATTGTGTATTTGTTTACCAAATGACATAGCTGTATAATGAAGCCAAGGGAAAGCTTCAGGTGTTGCAACAGGCAAACAGACGATACGTGTGCTTGTAGGCAAACAGCTGACTTTGTGTTTGGTGCAGTTCACTTGATCCAAGGAGGGCAGCAGGCATTTGGCAACAAGAGTGGAAAAGGCAGGTCAATAGCAGTAGCATGATTGTGAGTTCAGGAGACCCTAATGGCAAGAGGGGAAGGAGGAAACTGAACATAAGATTACAGCAGATACCGTATATACTCGAGTATAAGTCGTTCCGAGTATAAGTCGAGGCCCTAATTTACCACAAAAAAATGGGAAAAACTTATTGACCCGAGTATAAGACGAGGGTGAGAAATGCACAGCTACTGTAAGTGGAAAAGAGGGTCAACAATGCCTATTTGCAGCATCACTGTTCCCATTTGCATGCCTCACTGTGCCCATTTGCAACCATAGGTCCCCTGAACTTTAAACTCAGTAGTTAAGGGTACCTAGATGCCCCCTAGCTGCAGCCAAAATTTGGGGTCTCTGAACCCAAAGGGTCCCGAAATGACATTGCTGCAGATGGACACAGTTGACCGAATTTGGGGCCCCATATCTCGGCGCCACTTAGTGCTGAGAACCCCAAATTTGGTGTGCAAACCCAGTGGAACTAGCACCATAACATTTCCAAAGCTGGGGTTTCTAGCACCAAGTGGCCCCGAGATACAGGGCCCCAAATATCAGTTCAGAAAATGTCAAGCACTTTTTTGCAGCAGAGAATGACATTTTTTGAACCGGTTTTGGGGCCCCGTATCTCAGGGCCACTTGGTGTTAGGAACCCCAGCTTTGGATATGTTATGGAACCAGTTCCACTGGGTTTTCACACCAAATTTGGGGTTCCTAGCACCAAGTGGCCCTGAGATATGGGGACCCAAATTCGGTTCAGAAAATGTCAAGCACTTTTCTGCAGCAGAGAATGACATTTTCCGAACCGATTTTGGGGCCCCGTATCTCGGGGCCACTTAGTGCTAGGAACTTCACCTTTGGATATGTTGTGGAACCAGTTTGGGGTTCCTAGCACTAAGTGGCCTTGAGATACAGGGCCCCAAAGTCGGTTCAGAAAATGAAATTTTTTGCTGCAGAAAAGTGCTTGACTCGAGTATAAGTCGAGGGGGGCACTTTCAGCACAAAAAAATGTGCTGAAAAATTCGACTTATACTCGAGTATATACGGTAATTAAAAAACACACCACAACAAATTGTATATTTGCTTACCGTTTGATACACAGTAGCTGTATGATGAAGCTATAGGAAATGCTCCAGGAGTTACAGTAGGCAAGTGGCACTTGTGCTTGTAGTAGGCAGTTGTGTTTGGTGCTGTTCACTTGATCCAGAGAGGGCAGCAGGCAAGTCTTGGAGGCAGTGCTGGAACAGGCTGGTCAATAGCAGTAGGGTGATTGTGAGTCCAGGAGAACCAACCTAACGGCACAAAGAGAGAAATGAGAGAAACCAAACATGATAGCATAGGTCTCAGTGCTCCATTGTAGTCATTACCCCCAGAGATATCACCATTATTTTGCATTCACTCATATTGCCCACAGAGGGGAGACTGCTCCATTTCATTCACACGTTATTGCCCCAGTAGACTGCTCCATTCATTGCATGTATTCATAATTGCCCCAGAAAGTAGACTGCTCCATCCATTGACCATTGTCTTAATTTATTATTGCTCCCAGCAGACTGCTCCATCCATTGAGCATTACAATTCATTCATTATTGCCCCCAGTAGTACTGCTCCATTGCATGTATTTATAATTGCCCCCAGTAGACTGCTCCATCCATTGACTATTGCATTCTTTTCTTATTGCCCAGTAATACTGCTCCAGGTCCATTGCATGTATACATTTAGCCCCCAGTGGACTGCTCTATCCACTGACCATTGCATTCATTTTGGAAGTCCTTTCTATACAAATCATTTTTGCTTTTATTTCTAATAGGTTTTAAACTCAAAGTCACATTTACATGCAACCCACGCCCTATCCCCTATAGTATACAGTACATACATACTGAATTTACAGATGAAAAGTTCTGGGCAACTTGTTGTGGGCACTCTGGGCGGTAGCAATCGGCAGGCTGAGGCATAGGCAGGCACCACCAGGTAGGCAGAGAGCAGAGGCAGGCAGCCTGCACGTGACCAAGCAACCAGAAGAGGTGTGTCCTTTACCCCCCCAGCTTCAGTGATGGATTGGCAATTGGAGGGAAAATGGTGTGTCAGGCATGCTTTTTATACACTACAACCTGCTGTGCACCAAAATGTCACGCACAGTCCACAGCGCAGGTACAGACCTGCCCTGCTGCCACATCCCAGATAGCAAGCAATTGAGCTGCAAGTTTGAAAATTATTTGCTAAGCTATTGCTAGACTTGCCAGGCTTCACAAGTGTGTTGCACAATTGCAGTAAGTCCACATTTCATGACTCCAGATCAACTTTCTTTGAAAACATGCTGCAAGTCTGCTGCAAGTACTGGTTCAGTTATGTTGTGTACATTTACTTCACTATATATAGTGTGGTCTCAGTTTCTAAGTATAGCCATGCAGACCTGGCCATATATGCTGCAGATTCCTGACATAACACTGGCACCCACTAAAGACCAGATCAGCTGCATTTAGTATTTGTTGTTAAGTTTAATCTAGGGGAGATTATTAGTCCTGTGAAATTGGCATTGAAAGTTAAAAATCTTTGCCGTCAGATTTTTCAGGATTGCACTAGTGAAAAACTGTTGGAGTATATTCAGGCAGCACATACCTTGGTTGATCAGGGCAGATTTTCACATAGTGATGATCTGTTTGCTGTTATCCGCTGTCAAACCTGCCTCTGATCTATTGTCTGCTGCCTCAAAGCCTGATTCCTGGTTAATCTGCTGTCTGCTGCCAAGCCTGCCTCTGGTGATCTATGGGCTTTTGCCAAGCCTTCCTATACTGATTCCTTGGCTACTGTCAAGCCTGTCTATGCTGACTCCTGGTCTGCTGCCTAGCTGGACTATGCGGATTCCCTGGCCAATGCCCAGCTGGACTCTGTTAACAAAAAAAAGCTCCTGCCTGCTGATGGGTCTGAAACTTTGGGTTTCCATTGTCACGTGGCTTGTATAGGTTATCTGTTTGATTTAATATCCCTACTGTTGCCTGTCCCCAGGGCCGGATTAGCCACAAGGCCACCGAGGCCAGGCCTCGGGGCGGCAGTGGTGCAGGGGAGGCGCCACTCCTGCGGTGACTTCGCGGCCGCCCCCCCTTTGAGGCTGCCCGTTAAAGTCAATTAAGGGCACCGGTGCCCTTAGAAAAGATGGCCGCGAGCCGCCCACTACTGCGCATGTGCCGTTCCGAAGCCGGCCGAGCTCGGGAAAGCTTGTACATGCTCGGCTGGGCGGCGCATGCACAGTAGCGTGATTGCGCTGCCCGGCGCCATTTTGAAAAGATCGAGAAGTAATGTCAGTGGTGCGGCGGTGGGGGAGAGAGATGACATGTCTCATTGTCCACACCGCTGTTCCACCCTCCTCCATCTGGTGGCAGCCAGGCAGCATGGCAAGTGACATCAACATCTGGTGGCAGCCAGGCAGCTTGGCAAGTAACATCTCCATCTGGTGGCAGCGTGGCAAATGACATCTCCATCTGGTGGCAGCGTGGCAAGTGACATCTCCATCTGGTGGCAGCGTGGCAAGTGACATCTCCATCTGGTGGCAGCGTGGCAAGTGACATCTCCATCTGGTGGCAGGCAGCGTGGCTAGTGACATCTGCATCTGGTGGCAGGCAGCGTGGCTAGTGACATCTGCATCTGGTGGCAGGCAGCGTGGCAAGTGACATCTCCATCTGGTGGCAGCGTCGCAAGTGACATCTCCATCTGGTGGCAGCATGGCAAGTGACATCCCCATCTGGTGGCAGGCAGCGTGGCAAGTGACATCTCCATCTGGTGGCAGCGTGGCAAGTGACATCTCCATCTGGTGGCAGACATAGTGGCAAGTGACATCCCCATCTGGTGGCAGGCAGCGTGGCAAGTGACATCTCCATCTGGTGGCAGGCATAGTGGCAAGTGACATGCTCAGGGCTCCCAATGATTTTGCATTATGGTGAGTTGAACTATTTCATTTTACATTACAATGTAATGATAGAAGTAATGTGTTTCAATCATCCTGGGCGGGGCATGCGCAGTAGCGTGATTGAGCTGCCCGGCGCCATTTTTGAAAAGATGGAGAAGTAATGTCAGCGGTGCGGCGGCGGGGGAGAGAGATGACATCTCTCATTGCCCACACCGCTGTTCCACCCTCCTCCATCTGGTGGCAGCCAGGCAGCGTGGCAAGTGACATCAACATCTGGTGGCAGCCAGGCAGCTTGGCAAGTGACATCTCCATCTGGTGGCAGCGTAGCAAATGACATCTCCATCTGGTGGCAGTGTGGCAAGTGACATCTCCATCTGGTGGCAACGTGGCAAGTGACATCTCCATCTAGTGGCAGCCAGGCAGTGTGGCAAGTGACATCTCCTTCTGGTGGCAGGCAGCGTGGCTAGTGACATCTGAATCTGGTGGCAGGCAGCGTGGCAAGTGACATCTCCATCTGGTGGCAGCGTGGCAAGTGACATCTCCATCTGGTGGCAGCATGGCAAGTGACATCCCCATCTGGTGGCAGGCAGCGTGGCAAGTGACATCTCCATCTGGTGGCAGCATGGCAAGTGACATCTCTATCTGGTGGCAGACATAGTGGCAAGTGACATCCCCATCTGGTGGCAGGCAGCGTGGCAAGTGACATCTCCATCTGGTGGCAGGCATAGTGGCAAGTGACATGCTCAGGGCTCCCAATGATTTTGCATTATGGTGAGTTGAACTATTTCATTTTACATTACAATGTAATGATAGAAGTAATGTGTTTCAATCATCCTGACACCATAACAACCATGGTGCCGGGGATGATTGAAGCACTAACACCAGCCATTGCCCTGAAAAATTGCCCACGAAAATCCTTACCCCTTGCGCGCTTACCCTGAAGTATTTTTAGTCTGTACAATTAAAGCCAGTTATTTTCAGTGTTCTCGTGTGTGGAGATATGTTTTTAATTGATCTATTGTAGCAGTCATCGATAAAGGACAAGAATGGTGGTGTGTGTGGGGGGGGTGACATTGAAGGACCCGGCCTTGGGGCGGCAAAGGGAGTAAATCCGGGCCTGCCTGTCCCAAATTCTTTCTTGCAGCCATGTGCTCCTGTTGTGCCAAGGCTGGGAGGTCCAGTTACTCTCTTTAAATGTGAGAGCTGTACTTGCTATTATAGGCCCAGTAATAGAGGTTGTCTAGGGCAGGGCAGAGTTCCATTTGAATCTTCTCCTTACCTAGGCGGTAACTCTAGGTGCATTAGGGGACCCGTGTTGGGTAACCTATTCCTTGGGTAGACCTGAGTGGCAGTTAAAATACAGAGCGGTCGCTAGCAGCCTAGATGGGACTAAGTCCAGTTGAGATGGGGCACCCTGGCATCAGGGTACCTGTATGGATCAAGACTCTGATGTAAATCCTTCAGGTTGCCTATTTAATCCCAGCAATGGTACATATGCTGCTTTAAGGAAATGTAAGCTCCAAGTGTTGCACCTCCTCAGAGATCTGACGAGCAGAGAGCCCAGCCACCTTCTGGACCCCAGCTGCAGGGTACCCAATCATCTTCCAGACCACTGCAGTGGGGTACGGTGGAGCATCTGGAGGCAGGGGAACTTTCAGGACCTGAATCACCAGCTGGTGGCACTGTGGTTCTCTGGGCTAAAAATGTTAGTTCCAGTGTCCCCCAGAGGGTGTCTCCCAGAAGCTAGCTTCTAGTAATCAGTCTCCACCTGATGCTGGCTGCTGGGAGGGTACTTACCATAAGTCCCTTTTCTGCTGATACATCTTGTGTCAGTGTTTTGCTTGCTGTGCTAAGTCAGATGCTGCTGCCATTTATCCTGCTCCTGATCTTACCCTTCCCCTGCATTCTGTACCGTGCACCCAGCTGCCCTATTTCTGCCCCCCTTGCTCCTGTAACCAGTCCTGGTTCCCCCCCTCTTTGTATGCTTCCTTACCTTGTATTCCCTGTGACCTATGCTCCCCATCTTGTATATAGTTAGTTTGTCAGGTTTATGTTACTTAGTTAAGCTTTTGGTTATATAGTTGTAGTTCACATATGCTTGTTTCCTGATGAGTGGATGTCTTTTGTCCTGTTAATAAATTTACTTCACTATTTATATAGTCTGGTCTCAGTTTCTAAGTGTAGCCATGCAGATCTGGTTGTACAGACTCTAATAATTGTGTGGGGGGAAAAGTAGATAATGCGTGGAGTGGAGCCTGTGGGTCAGCTGTGTGACTAGTTCCCCATCAGGTTAACGCTACTTTGGGTTGCCGTAATACAGCAGTGCCCAAACTTGAAAGCTGCTATTGGAAGGACTAGCAGCTAGGTATGCACCCACCTATGCGCAATGTTGAAATAAAGTAAAGGAGACATAATAGTCTATCTATCCATGTCAGTCTCCACCCACCACTAGTATTCATCTTCTTTGCCATGCACCTGTCAGTGTCATGGTAACAGTAGGTGGTGATGGAGGGTGTAATGGAGTGCACTGAGGAAGTGTCCACTGTGGACAATACTTCCCCAGGGCATACCTGGAAAGATTTGTGTGGCAACATGTTACATCCTACACCACAAATATGAGCAGAAACGTGTAACATGGTGCCAAAGCTGACCTTAGCCTTTATCCAGTTATTGAAGCAGTATTTAAGACAACCAAAAACAAATAATACTATATTTCAGCCTAACAATCCTTTACTGTGGGACCTGCATTTATTTCATTGTTTTCTGTTAGGATGTTCTTATTTTGGTTTGCACCTGGGGATCTTGCCATTAACACAACTCCTGTGGAGTGTCTACACTCTGGATGAAGGAGCACAGTAGGCAAATTTGGCCAGCATGGTCAGTCAGAAGGCAGGGGAGTGTTAGATGCACTAGCAGGTCCAAATACAGTGAAAAAAAAGAATAAAAAAAATTCAGCTTACGTTTTTATGCAAGTTACAGCATTTTGCTTTTAAGACTTTTTGTATAAAGCCTTTACTTCAAAGAAAAATGCACAATCATTGTAAGTACCCACGTGCATGTAAAATGGTCTGCCTCAAACACCTAACTACTACATGTGCAAGACAGCTTGTTCTTTGGGGCCCAAAAACTAAATAATTTACAGGCCAGAGCACCAGATAAAATTAGGAAAAAGTGAAACCCAGAAACGAATACAGCTACGACAACTAATGCCCCGTACACATGGTCGGATTTTCTGACAGAAAATGTTCAATGAAAGCTTGTTGTCGGAAATTCTGACCATGTGTAGGCTCCATCGAACATTTTCCATTGGAATTTCCGTCACACAAAATTTGAGATCTGGATCTCAAATTTTTCGACAACAAAATCCGTTGTGATAAATTCCGATCATGTGTACACAATTCCAGCGCACAAAGTTCCACGCATGCTCGAAATCAAGCAGAAGAGGAGCCGCACTGGCTATTGAACTTTTTTTTCTCAGCTCAGCGTAGGTGTTGTACGTCATTGCGCTCTTGACGTTCGGAATTTCCGACAAGATTTGTGTGACCGTGTGTATGCAAGACAAGTTTGAGCCAACATCCGTCGGAAAAAATCCATGGATTTTGTTGTCGGAATGTCCGATCGTGTGTATGGGGCATTAGACTGGTTAGACTGAAATATAAGAAATGTATCCTTTGAAGTTCAATACAATTTTCAGGGTTAGCGTTATGCCGCATACACACGACCTGACTTTTCGACCGGACTTATCCGACGGACGCCGACGGACCAAATCCGGCGGACAATCCGATCATGTGTGGGCTTCACCGGACCTTCAGCGGACTTTTCCAGTCGCAAATCTGACGGACTTTAGATTTGGAACATGCTTCAAATCTTTACGTCGTAACTCCGCCGGACCCATAAATCCGCTCGTCTGTATGCTAGTCCGACGGACAAAAACGCACGCTAGGGCAGCTATTGGCTACTGGCTATCAACTTCCTTATTTTAGTCCGGTGTACGTCATCACGTACGAATCCCTCGGACTTTGGTGTGATCATGTGTAGGCAAGTCCGGTCGTTAGTAAGTCTGTTGAAAGTCCGCCAAAAGTCCGTCGAAAGTCTGTCGAAAGTCGGGCGGGCTGTCGGACTTTTGTAGCTGAAAAGTCCGACCGCGTGAACGCGGCATTAGCTTTTGTTTACTAAATGCTGAGTTTTAGTGCTCAAAATATATAAGAAAAAAATAGTAGTAATACTTAGATAATCACCAGTTTGAGTGCCTAAAGCACAAAGACAAACATGATCCCCAAAAGCATTGTTGCTAATGAAAAACGCTAGTTAATTAAAACGTTTTTAAAATGCATTTTAAAGTGGTTGTTAACCCACTTCTAATAAATGGTCTTATCCCCTCTGTACCATTATAACATGTTTCCCTGTGCCTGTGTAATGTAAAAAATCCGCCGATCTGTACCGATATAAGCTCCGCTCCGGGCGCTCAGCTGATTCCTCTCCTCTCTTCTCTCTCTGGCTCACAACTGCAGTGGGTGGGGCCGAGCCCTCCCGCTGATGTCAGTCGTGGAGGAGGGGGAGAGAGGAGAGAGAGAGCGCCAACAATCAGCTGAGCGGTGGGAGCCCTGTTTATACAGGTACAGATCGGCTGATTTTTTTACATTACACAGGCACAGGGACACATGTTATAATGGTATGGGGTGGACGTTGGTACGAGCAGGGAGGGGAGGAAGACAGAGGAGACACAGACATGAGAGTGCTGCAGAGAGCAGGCTGCGGATGATAGAATCACGCAAACTGACCACAGTGTCAGGGCTCAGCAGCCATAATTATCGTGGTCAGTTTGCAGAGGGGAGGGTATAGCCAGACAGGATCATCCAGGTTTTTTAGGGTATACATAGGGCCAAATGACACAGCAAAAGCACTGTGCTGTATAACATGCTTTAGGGGAACAGGATCTGGTTTTTTTGGGGGGGGGGGTTGGTGAAGGCTGAGGAAGGGGCGGGGTTCAAGCTGAGAGGGGCCAGAGGGTAAGTAGTAATACTGGTTTGTGTGCTGTGTTGTGTGAGACATTGGGGTTGATTTACAAAGGCAAATAGACTGTGCACTTTGCAAAGTGCAGTTGCACTCAGCAAGTGCAGTTGCTCCAGAGCTTAGTAAATGAGGTAAAGATTCCCTTTGCAAAGAATACCCAATCACATGCAAGGAAAATAAAAAAAACTGCATTTTTGCTTGCACATGATTAGATGATAGAAGTCAGCAGAGCTTTTGCTCATTTACTATGCTCTGAAGCAAGTGCTTTTGCAGAGTGCAACTGCACTTTGCAAAGTGCATAGTCTATTTGCTTTTAGTAAATCAACCCCAGTGTGAGCTGGACAGGTAATAAAAGGTTAGCAAGTTGGGAATAGTGAGGATCAGTGTGGGTAGTGTGAGTTTGGATGTGCTCAGGGACTGACAACTGAAGTGCAGAATGTGCTTGTGTGAAGGGGAGTTTGTGTGGATATGGTGCTGTGAGACTGCGGGGGCATTGGATGAAGTGGGGTCTGGGACAGTGACATATTAACGGGGCTGGTTAGGGTTGGGCAGGGGAATATCTGGAAGTGGCACCCCTAGAGTTTGACCCTCAGCCCTGATGACATTTGAGATATGTTGCAACAGTGCACTTTGCCCTTCAAAAATACTTCACATGTGGTAGGAGCATCTGTACATTTTAGTATTTATGTGTTGAGCCTCTAAATGTGGGGACCGAGTTTCCTCACCAGTCTGATGTAGGACGGCAGTCTGTTGTAGTAAGTTGTAGTAACTTGATGCCCAGTCATGGCTTGCATTTGTTGTTCAAAAAGTTGCTGTTGTAGTATTGAACATAGGCTTCCCACATCAAAGCCTAATATATTACATTTTTAAGAGGTATGCCAACAACAAACACAAATGGGCTCATTGGCTCATCCTGAGTATGTAAGATTTGGCAACAAAAAAACATTTGTTAAACATTGTATACCTATATCTTCTTCAAATAGACACATTCAAAGCAATCTTAACAGAGAAATTTGGACATGCATTTGTTACTTACCATGCTGCCAATCATCAGTGCCATCCTGAATATCCACTCCTACGATGGTGTCTAGACTGATGATTGGCACCTGTGTTCGTTGATAGTTCAAGAGTAGCTGCTTGTGGGCAGTGTCCACCCCACACCTGGTGACATACACCTGCCGAGCCCAGCCATCAAGTTATTCTTCGGTGGGCCACAACATACAGTACCATGCATACGCTTCAGAATGTTGTTTTGGGGACACTGAACCCTGGACCCCCACTGCATTAACAGCCATCGTAAACTCATCCCACAGCCGGGACATCTCACTGAGCACAGTGCGGAATGACCTGCCCCCCCCCAAGCTGGTTATAATGCAGCAAATAATGCCTGACAAGGGCCAGTTTTTCAGCATAGGAGGCAAGGGGTCTGGAGGCTGTGCACCCTCTTGATGTCCCCTCACCAGCACTGAAGTCAGATCCAGGGGAAGGATGCAGCGGAGATGGTGTACTTGTCCGCACCTCAGATACCAGCTGTCCTCTGGAGGAAGCTTGCCCCCTCCCATCAGCAGCTGGAGCCCCCCTCACACTATAGCCAGACAACCTGCACCCCTGCCCCTTCTTGTGGGTGCCTTGTTAAACCAAGTTGGGCAGGTGGTCTAGCTAAGTGGTGGTTGCAGCAGCAGCAAGGTGTTGGTGGTGGCAGTAGTGGTGGGGTAGAAGGCAGGTGCAGAAGTTGTGATGGAAATAGAGACTTGAGCAAATCTGTTATTTGCTAGGCCTAAAAGCACAATAGAAGACCGGTTGGCAAGCGCACCTACCAAAACAAACAGCACAAGGAAGGAGGAAACAGCAAAAGAAAGGGGGTGTGGTGAAGAAACTAACTCTGTGAAGGGAAGCGAGACATGGCAAAAGCTGCTATTTGATAGCCCAAAAAGCACAATAGAAGACTTGTAATGGCGGGATCCACTTACTTGAAATGTAAAGACAGGAAGGATTAACCACAAAGAAGGTCTTGGGAGGGGTCAACAAAATGCTGGGAAGGAAAGAGCGAAATGATAAAAGCTGTTATTTGCTAGCCCAGAAAAGTACAATAGAAGACTTGGTGGCAGGCAGCACTTATCAAATTAAACAACACAGCAAATGACATGGGGTGTGGTGAAGGAATAAACAATGTTAAGGGAAGAAAGACATGAACAAAGCGGTTATTGCACTATAAACTTTTATTTTTTTAATAATTGTAAGCGTGCCTTACCATGATGATGATTATGTTGTATTAATTTTTTATAAGGCTCTGACCTCAGAAAAAGTGGATGGATCATGGACACACAGCTCCAATTTATAGAGCAGTAGAGCAGCATCTAGGTTCCTCATAATTGAGCGTCACATGTTTATGGTGCATGGGAGCATCCGGCCCCTCCAAAACCACCTCTGCCACTTCCTAACCTCTTCTAGCACTATATCTGGGATTAGCCAACCAACCGTGTCCAGGGTGTTTATGCAGATCATTAATGCCATTTTTGACCTTGTGCCACAATTGTGCCCCACTTGACATTAACTGAAGTTGAGCGGAAAAACATACCATTGTACTGAATGTCCCTTGATCCTGGGGGCAATTGATTGTACACAAGTTGCAATCAGGGCACCCAGGCAAGGGGTAATTTACTATCGTAACTGCAAGCAGTACGATTCCCTCAGGCTAGGTTCACACCAAATACCGATGCGGCTCCCAGCAGGGGTCCTGTGTGTCCCTGTTCACCATTTCAGGTTCGATTTCAGACCAAATTTTTGGCTGAATTTGGACCTAAAATGGACAAAAAGATGCACAGGGCTCCTGTGCAAATTTGCACCGGACCTGCAGCAGAGATACAGTATGTGAACCGGCTCCATAGAGAGCCAGTCAAAATCTCCTGCTATGTTGATTGGATGCCCTCAGGTTGGCTTGTTGGTAAAGTATTGTGTTTGTGGCATAACATTATAATAAATGTGCCTGTTATTTCCTGAACATATCACCTATCAACATGTAAATGGGAAGAACCTAGAAAGAGACAACTAATGGCAACCTATTTAATCAAACATTGACTTAATCCAGCCATATGTGCATCTAAATTTGACTGATTTTCCAGGGACCAGCATCATTTCAATCCATGTTGGACCACAGCTAGCCACAGTTGTGACCATGTTTGTGAACTGACCTAAATCCTGGACTTCCATTTTGGTTTGGGGTGTCTAAGGTCTTATGAACATATGGAAAGTCATAATGTTTTTTGGTGATATATATTTTTTTGCAGGGGATTCCAGTTACCGACAGCTGACATGGCTGATGGCCCAAGTCAGGCACCCTTGGAGCCAGGAAGAACACCAGTATAGCAAGGCTTTGCAGGGAAGCTGGGGCATTGTCATCTCCTCAAGAGCCAGTGTCTCTGCTTAGCCAGGCCCAGGGGGGAGCGCCTGTATGCTCCTCAGGTGGCTGCCAGGATCATCCTTGCTTGTTGCATTTCAATCCATGTTGGACCACAGCTAGCCACAGTTGTGACCAGGTTTGTGAACTGACCTAAATCCTGGACTTCCATTTTGGTTTGGGGTGTCTAAGGTCTTATGAACATATGGAAAGTCATAATGTTTTTTGGTAGTATATATTTTTTTGCAGGGGATTCCAGTTACCAACAGCTGACATGGCTGATGGCCCCAGTCAGGCACCCTTGGAGCCAGGAAGAGCACCAGTATAGCAAGGTCTTGCAGGGAAGCAGGGGCATTGTCATCTCCTCAAGAGCCTCTGGAGGAGACAAAGATCGTCAGCTGCCTGTCCCCACAAGTGAAAACAATGCGGCTGAAGTGGCTGTCCAAACCGAGCTGATAGCCTGGTACTTTACATGTACGTATTCAAACAAAGGTATGCATGATATTGTGGCCAAACTACCACCTATGGCAAACTGTGGCTCATTTTTACAAGAGTGGAGACGGAGTAGAACAGCTGTCAGGTGTTTGTGCCCATGCCCCTGGAGGAGAGATGTAACCTATATATTTGTGAATGACCTCTGCTATGTACTTAAATATGTTTTTTTAACTTTCAGCAAATAACATCTTTGGTGTAAACCATGACACGTATCCCGAGAAGCCTGTTAGGAAGGGCTGTCTGGGTCAAGTGTGTTCCTTAAAGGAGAAGTATGGGAAAGCAAAAATAGGTAGCACATGTTATCCTCATACTTCAATCACATTTCTTTCTTTCCTCCATCCTTTAGTTGATGCAGTATAGGCTTTTGAACAGTTGAGAATCAGCCTCTAACGTTCTCTCTCTGTTTAAATGTTTACAGGGGGTAGATACAACTCCAGTAATCCAGACCCTCTTTCAGTCCCTCCCTCTCTTGGACATGTGGCCACACTTGGTAAAGCGGTGCACACCCAAGCTGCTATTTAGAGTGGGCGCGCTTTTCACGTGCCTCTGTTTCCATGGCAGCATGTCCCCAGCTTAAATCCAAAAGCACAGGCAACGTGACACAAGCAGTGCAGTCTCCTCACCTCCGTGCAGTTCTGCTGCCCTTGTGCTCTGGGCGATCTTTTCTTGGATGTATCTTCCTCTCCCCTCTGCAAGACTCCAACACCTTCTCCCATGGGCCTTGATGTTCCTGTGTCCTCCAAATTCCCCCCACTCAGGGGCTTTCAAAGCCAGGTTGGCAGGATGGAGAGGGGGGGGAAGGGAGTGTCAGTGAACAATTTTCATGTCCCCTGGATGAACACAGGTATTCTATTCTACACATGCCACTTTGTTATTTCAGAAGGGGAGACATGGTAAAGAGCATATTAACTTGTATACTTTGTATATTTTCTGAAATGAACACAGTGATATGTGTAGAGAGTAGGGATGAGCCGAACACCCCCCGGTTCGGTTTGCACCAGAACCTGTGAACGGACCGAAAAATTTGCACAAACGTTAGAACCCCATTGAAGTCTATAGGACTCGAACGTTCAAAATCAAAAGTGCTAATTTTAAAGGCTAATTTGCATGGTATTCTCATAAAAAGGGTTTCAGGGCCGGGTCCTGCCCCAGGGGACATGTATCAATGCAAAAAAAAGTTTTAAAAATGGCCGTTTTTTCGGGAGCAGTGATTTTAATGATGCTTAAAGTGAAAAAAAAAAGTGAAATATTCCTTTAAATATCGTACCTGGGGGGTGTCTATAGTATGCCTGTAAAGGGGCGCGTGTTTCCTGTGCTTAGAACAGTCCTTGCACAAAATGACATTTTTAAAGGAATAAAAGTCATTTAAAACTGCTTGTGGCTTTAATGTAATGTCGGGTACCGACAATATGGATGAAAATCAGTGAGACAAACGGCATGGGTATCTCCCCAGTCCATTACCAGGCCCTTTGGGTCTTGTATGGATATTAAGGGGAACCCCGCACCCAAATTAAAAAAAGGAAAGGCGTGGGGCCCCCAGGCCCTATATACTCTGAACAGCAGTATACAGGCGGTGCAAACAAGACAGGGACTGTAGGTTTGTTGTTAAGAAGAATCT
Organism: Lithobates septentrionalis; assembly: GCA_037952835.1. NCBI lineage: Eukaryota > Metazoa > Chordata > Amphibia > Anura > Ranidae > Lithobates > Lithobates septentrionalis. The sequence goes on along the minus strand of JBBDGP010000520.1, from coordinate 2,381,450 downwards.
GTTTGTAATTTTGAACTGGTACATTTTTAAAGTGTAGCTCCAGCCAAAAATCTATTTTTAAGCTTTTTGGAAAACATAGGGAAGGGTTATAACCCCTGTGACATTTTGTTTTGCTGTCTGTGCTCCTCTTCAGAAGATTTCACCTCACTTTCTGTCACAATGACAAATGTTTTTAGAAAACTTGGGGTTTTTAGTGAAACAAGGATTGGTGATAAAGCATCAGTAAGTTGGATGTTTGAAAGTAGGGGCCTGGGGGCGTGGTCTGGCGTATAACACAAAAGTGCACAGAGTACTTCATCCCTGATGAGGCCGCGTTCTTTCTTCTACAGCTTTCCTCCATCCCCATCAAGAAATATAAGAAATCAGGGGGCGTGGCTTGTGCGCAACTGTAATGGACGCTTAAGCCGTTAGCTCGGTCAGAGACCAGGGACCTATCGACATAACCGGAGGGATACAGAACCACCGGAGCCCATACGGAGCTCCCACCACAAGTCGGAACCTGCCCTCATGCTGTCCCGCAAACGAAAAGACACAAGACAGCCTAAAAAACTCACAGACTTCTTCACAATGCCGGCTTCAGAGGGGGAGACGTGGCAAGATGGCGGCGGCGGCGAGGCTGCACAGGCTTCATCGTCATACACTGACCTGCCCGACGAATTTACTGGAGATTGGGATGACGGAGTGAGACCGCTATCATCCCGAGACCCCTCGTCACATAGCCCGCTCTCCAACAGCCCTGCCAAGGCAAGGATGAGGCTGGATCCGGTCACACAGACCTCAGGCGCAGTGAGTAACTTTCCCCACACAGCAGCTGCAGGCCTCACTACACAAACATCCATAGCAAGCTTTCCAACCTCCGGCCAGCCGGTGCTGGACACAGTAATGAAGGATATGCTACTATCTCTTCAATCATCCCTGATGGTCAATTTCTACACACTGATACATCAATTTACAGCTGAGATGCAAGGCATGGGGGAGAGGGTTCAACATATTGAACACAAAATGGATGAATGCTCTCTGACAGTAAATGACCTCATAGACGCATACAAAGACCAAGCTGACGACAACGATCGAATAAAAGCGAAACTCGCGGATCTAGAAGACCGCTCGCGAAGAAATAATATTAAAATTAGAGGGGTTCCTGAAACGGTGCTTCCTGCTGATCTACCCAAATATGCGGCAGACATGTTTGATAAATTGATCCCTGAAGTATCACAGATTGAACGCATTGTGCATCGAATTCATCGCATACCAAAACCCAAACACCTTGAGGCATCCGTACCTAGGGACATTCTGATGAAAATTCACTTTTTCCCTACCAAAGAAAAGCTACTAGCAAAAGCCTGATCTGCACCTGATCTCCCAGCACCATATCAGGGCATCCACCTATATGCAGATCTCTCTCAGTACACCCTTAACATGAGAAGACAAATGAAAACCGTTACTAAAGCGCTTAACAATCATAAGATTTCTTACAAATGGCGCCATCCGGCCACTGTGGTGATTACCAAAAATGGTACTACGCACAATGTGTTCAGCCTTAAGGAAGGCCTCCGACTACTACACACATGGGGCATCATCCCAGAACTTCCAAGCAATGAGACATCACTCAATCCTAGCCCACACAACTCAGGCCCACCTCCACTAGGCCGCCAAAAGCGAGAATTCCGTAAACCCACTGAAAAATGATGTATCCCCTGACAACTACTACAAGAGCGCCTTACATCCCTGGTCTGACTCCCTGCTAAGTCACATTTAATTTGATAACTAGTTTGAACACTGCCTCCACTCCTGGTCAGTTACCTATTTAGCACACTGACCTTTTTCTTATTTTACCAAATTGGTAAAATCCTTTATATTTTTCTTTTACTTTTAATTTTTTTCCTTTGTTGAGTAGCGGCTGCTTCCCAACAGTTGCCTGATCCACACTATTGTTTACACAGTTTTCAGGCGGAACATTACTTTTGTTTACCGTTTTTGATTTATTAAGCAATAACTGTTTTATATGTTTTGTTGACCACAGTCTATACCATTAAGGGACGCAGGCTCATCCTTTGATACTAGGACTCCCAAGGAACAACCATCGGACACCCATTCCGGACCCATCAACAGCGGACATCTTCAAAACAGAGATAAGTAAGCCTACGTTATTGCACACTACTCCCACACTACCACTACAATGGATATCAACTTATCATCCATAAACACGAAAGGATTGAACCATCCTGCAAAACGAGCATCGCTATGGAAAACAGCATTAACCCACAATAGTGATATCATATGCGTACAAGAAACGCACTTTGCCCAAGATAAGATCCCCAACTGCCAACACAAAACATTTCCTCACATCTACCAAGCATGCTATTCTAAGAAGCAAAGGGGAGTTCTAATAGCTATTAGAGACACTGTCAGTTTTCAGCTACAGGACAGTATTCTGGATCCAGAGGGAAGATTTGTCATCTTAATATGCACTATAGAAAACACAGTATACACTATTGCAACTATATATGCCCCTAATCAGGGACAAATGTCGTTCCTCAAATCTACACTGAAAAAAATCCAAAGTGTACAGCAAGGTCACTTACTGATTTGCGGGGACTTCAACTTAGTACCAGACAATGCCATGGACTCCTCTTCGGGTCCAAAAAGATTTGCATCCCCTCTGAACTCTTTTCTGATGAATAATGAACTGTATGATGTTTGGAGGTGCTGTCACGCGGCTGAGAGGGATTATACGTTCCTTTCCCCGCGTCACAACACCTACTCCCGTATAGACCTGTTTCTCGCAGATAAGTGGCTTCTACAAAATATTCATAATTCCTGCATCCATACCATCACCTGGTCAGACCACGCCCCTATCAGCATCCAAATTACCAACAAAAACTGCAAACCACAATCCTACTTATGGAGAGTGAATAATTACCTCCTACAAAACCAATCCAACGCTACTTTTTTAGCCTAAAAACTGGAAGAGTTCTTCACCACAAACGTGGGATCTGTGGCTGACCCGGTGATCTTGTGGAATGCTCACAAGTCCTTTATAAGGGGATTTTTCATACAGATGGGGTCCAACCTTAAAAAACAAAGAATGCGGAAAATACAAGAACTGACTACATCTCTTGCAAATACAGACAAACAAAACAAATCCCATCCATCACCAACATTGCAAACCCAGATCTTTAAACTCAGACACGAACTTAGAACATTACTACTTGATAGCTTCGAAAAAACACAGCGTAAACTTAAAGCTAGATCCTTTGTTACCAATAATAAAGCGGGGAAGGCTATGGCAAACAAAATCAAAGGTCACCGCATAAAATCCAGAATAACACATCTTTTCCATCCAAAATCCCATAACAAACTTCTAAATCCTCAAGAGATAGCAGATGCCTTCAGCACCTACTACGGTGAGCTTTACAACCTCAAAACGGATTGCAACACCCCCCAACCAGACCAAACAGAGATTAAGGCATTCCTAGACCATATTAAACTTCCTACATTAACGTCTGACCACCTCGCCACACTAAACCTACCATTTTCAGTAGAAGAGATCCAAAAAACTATACAACAACTCCCAAACTCTAAATCCCCAGGCCCAGACGGCTTCACCGGAGAATATTTTAAATCCTTCCACTCAATCTTGGCCCCTCATCTATGTGAACTTTACAATCACGCAACACTATCCTCACACTTTCCAGCAGAAATGTTATCAGCCCTAGTAATTACCTTACCAAAGCCGGGGAAGGAACCCACCTCTCCCCAAAACTTTCGACCCATATCTTTATTGAGCCTTGACCTTAAATTATATGCCAAAATGATAGCCAACAGACTCATGGACATTATGCCATCACTAATACACAACGATCAAACAGGTTTCACTAAGGGTAGGCAGACTTCGGACGCAACTAGAAGACTGATCAACATTATCCACCATACAAACTCAACTGGAACGCCTTCTCTGCTCCTATCTTTGGACGCAGAGAATGCATTCGATAGAGTCAATTGGAGTTATCTATCCCCCACACTACAGAAATTTGGTTTTCAGGGACGAATCCTACAGGCCATACTTGCTCTATAAACTAACCCAACAGCACGGGTATACACATCCAACCTTTTATCTACCCCATTCAACAATACAAATGGAACAAGACAGGGTTGCCCGCTTTCCCCACTAATTTTCAACCTAATAATGGAACCTTTAGCTGAACACATAAGATCTAATCCCAAAATAACAGGCATCAAAATAGGATCTCAAACGTACAAAATCAGTCTATTTGCGGACGATGTAATCTTAATTCTAACACAACCTACATCTTCCCTCCCTGAAGTCCAACACACCCTAAACTGGTTTAGCAACATATCCTACTACAAGGTAAACTCAACTAAATCTCAAATACTAGATCTTGGAGTTGATGCTGTGAATAGAATCCTCCTACAAAATCAATTCCCCTATATATGGGCAGACTCCAGTATTACATACTTGGGCATTCAGCTCACAAAATCCACCAATCTCCTTTTTCAACATAACTACATTCCCCTAAGGTCCAAAATCCAAAATGACCTTCAAAAAACAGCCAAATTTGAATTTTCTTGGTTGGGAAGGCTTGCAGCCTTTAAAATGATACAACTTTCACAAATACTGTATCTCTTCAGATCTCTCCCCATACCAATCCCAAACGGATACTTTAGATCCCTACAATCCTTACTATCAAAATTTATTTGGAATGGGAAAAGATCCAGGTGCCCTCATGCCAAACTGATCAAACATAGAATGTCCAGGGGTGTAGGATATATAGATTTCCAGGACTACTACTCTGCTTCAATATTGATACAACTTAAAGAATGGTTCTTGACACCTCCATCCACATTATGGGGATCTATTGAGAGAGAATACAGTCCTCATCACCCCTTGAACATATGGCTTTACAGCACTCACCTGGGAGCAAAAACACCATCCCACTTCTCTCCTCCAATGATTGCCTCAATCAAAGCCTGGATAAGACTACTACAGGGCACCCACCAACATACGCCCAATACACCTATGAAAATTCCCTTACTAGCTCTCCACCACCTCATAGCCCAGCTCTCTATCACAACCTGGACCAGAAGAGGTATAACACACCTACATAACATATATGACTCAGGAACTCTTAAATCGTTCTCTTTCATTCAAAAAGAATACCACATACCTCAACAAGACATGTACAAATATCTGCAAATTAAGCACTGCCTTAGGAAACTCACAAATACCCATCACACTATCCCGACTCTAGCATGGACCTTTTTTAATTCACGTACGCCAATGAAAAAAGGTATCACCCTTTTTTACAATTTATTCCAACAGAAAACCACATTCTCCAAATTCACCTCACACCTGCAATGGGAAAATGATTTACAACAAGACTTCTCTCCTCTACAGTGGCAGAGGGTGTGTAAGATAACTCAGAGAGCCACTAGATGTTCCACATTGTGGGAACTCACTGTTAAGATAACATTACGATGGTACATCACCCCTGCTAAACTCTCCAAATTCAATCCGATTAACAGCGATAGTTGTTGGAGACAATGCGGATTACGCGGTAATCTTCTTCACGTTCTCTGGCAATGCCCCAACATTCTTCAATATTGGTTGGAGATTTTCAATATCATATCTGACATTACAAAAACCAAAATATCACCTAACCCAGCACTCGCTCTACTTTCCATTGGCATTGAGGATTACCCTCCTCAACTTCACAACACCATTATAAACATACTTCTAGCAGCAAGATTGACACTAACCAGACACTGGAAAGACCACATATCCCCAAAAGTTTCTGAGGTAATAGACCTCATGAATTTACACTGCTCATATGAACAGATCATGATGACCTGTTCCGGACATGTCCAATCCTACACCACTCAATGGTCTCCTTGGTCCTCCTGGTATCTCAACACTGGTTTACTCCCTCTCCACTGATAATTCCTACTAATACTACTGGTAACAATGAATATGCTGAGCTCTCTTCCAACACACTGGATCCCCATAGGGGATCTAGGGAGAGATGACCCAGCCCAAGCGTAGACATCCTGCTTACTGTTAATAAACCTTGAATATGTTTAACACTGTAAGTCCCTTCCTACACCACCCCTGGTATTTAGACCTGAAACACTGGTCTCATAGTTATCTTTACGCTTGTACTCTAACCCATATTGTGTAACTGTTTTGACAAACTATTGTAACTGATTGTTACTGTCTTTCCATGAAAATAAATAAAAACTATTGAATTAAAAAAGAAATATAAGAAATCACTCACATGTCATTTGCTCAATGCAGCGAAGGCGTGCATCCCACTCTGCTGGAAACAACCCTTTCCCCCAGCTATTGCATTGTGGCTGTGGAGAGTGGAGGAAATAAAGAAAATGGAAGACCTGATTCTTACTGCACAACATAAACAAGAAGCACATAAAAAGATTTGGGACATCTGGAACGCTTTTATTTATCCCGAGGAAGGCCAACACTTACTGGGATCATAATACTCCTTCTACGCCTATTAGGATCACACTCCATTAGTCGGTTCACTGACTCAGCTACCGCCATGTCTTTTCCTTCTCCTACTCTTCTCCTACTCCTTTCTCTTTCTCTTTCCCCCCTGTATCACTCCCCCCCACTTTCCTTATCCTACCTCCATTTCAGGGAACTTTTGTTTCCACCTCCTAAAGAAAAGTTGAAAAAGTAGGTGGGAAACAGCCCGATACTGTGAAATCTGATACAATATTGTCTTTAGCTAATATATATCACGCCAGGGGTATCCACATGATTTAAAGGTCCATGCTCACACATGTACTGTACATTGTCTTGCATTTCTCTGACCTCTGAATAGTAATTGTAACAAAGATAATATACTCACTCATGATTGTATCTCTGGGCCCTCACCCCTGTTTGGAGTTAAATAAACTTTATATTTGAAAAAAAAGAAAGTAGGGGCCTGCCCTATATACTCTGCAGAAATTGTGGCCTTAGGTGTTGGTGTTGCCACAACACTGTAAGCCCTCACAGGGCCCTGCTGTGAAATATTAGACCAAGAATTGTAATTACATGCACCTGTTGAACAGGGGCAGAAAAATTGGGCCTTTGGTGGTGGTGGTGCTGGTGCCACAACACTGTTAGCCCTCACAGTTACTCTTGGTGGGCGCTGGAATGGGCTCTGCTGTGAAATATTAGATCAAGAATTGTAATTACATGTCCCTGTTGAACAGGGACAGAAAAATTGGGCCTTAGGCACTGGTACTGGTGCCACAACACTGCAACCCCTCACAGATACTCTAGTTGGAGCGCAGGAACGAGCCCTGCTGCAAAGAATTGCATCAAAAATTGTAATTACACGCCCCTGTTAAACAGGGGCTGAAAAATTGGGCCTTAGGCACTGGTGCTGGTGCCACAACACTGCAACCCCTCACAGATACTCTAGTTGGAGAGCAGGAACAAGCCCTGCTGCAAAGAATTGCATCAAAAATTGTAATTACACGCACCTGTTAAACAGGGGCTGAAAAATTGGGCCTTAGGCACTGGTGCTAGTGCCACAACACTGCAACCCCTCACAGATACTCTAGTTGGAGAACAGGAACAAGCCCTGCTGCAAAGAATTGCATCAAAAATTGTAATTACACGCCCCTGTTAAACAGGGGCTGAAAAATTGGGCCTTAGGCACTGTTGCTGGTGCCACAACACTGCAACCCCTCACAGATACTCTAGTTGGAGCGCAGGAACGAGCCCTGCTGCTAAAAATTGCATTAAAAATTGTAATTACACGCCCCTGTTAAACAGGGGCTGAAAAATTGGGCCTTAGCCACTGGTGGCGGCACCCAGAAACAAAAATATTCTTACAAGCTATCAGCATGATCATTGAGGAGGAAGAGAATAGTCACTCAGCATAACAGGATAGTCACTCAGCATCAGCATAGGCAGTCTTGAAGGGATCTGACATTTCAAAAAAATGTATTCAGTTACATCAGCATCAGGTGCCTCCCGAAGATGTTTCATCCTCTGCTCCCTCTGCGACGGCAAGATAAGGTCTGCAACCTTACTCTTGTAACGTGGATCAAGGAGGGTTGCCAACCAGTAGTGATCCCTCTCCTTGATTCCACGAATACAAGGATCCTTCCGCAGGCTTTGCAGGATCAGGGAGGCCATGCAGCGTAGGTTTGCTGAGGCATTCGGTCCGGAATCCTCTGTGTCACTAAGGACGACATGATCTGCAGCCACCTCCTCCCAGCCACGTACAAGTCCATGGGTTTCTTGGGACTGTAAATGATCCCTTAAAGACTGCTGCTGATGCTGAGTGCCAGGCTCCACCTCCATGCTGACACAATCCTCCTCGTCCTCTTCCTGTGTGATCGGCGGGCACGCAGGAACACTGTCTGGATAAAGGGGGCCTTGAGAGCTAAGGAAGTCCTCCTCCTCCTGCCTCTGTTCTGCCTCAAGCGCCCTATCCATTATTCCATGCAGCGTGTGCTCCAACAGGTGGACAAGGGGAACAGTGTCACTGATGCATGCACTATCACTGCTCACCATCCTTGTGGCCTCCTCAAATGGTGACAGGACAGTGCATGCATCCCTGATCATGGCCCATTGGTGTGGGGAAAAAAAAATAAGCTCCCCTGACCCTGTCCTGGTGCCATAGTCGCACAGGTACTCACTGATGGCCCTCTGCTGCATGTGCAGCCGCTGCAACATGGCCAATGTTGAGTTCCACCTGGTGGGCATGTCACAGATTAGGAGGTTCTTGGGCAGGTTAAATTCCTTTTGGAGGTCTGCCAGCCGAGCACTGGCATTATATGACTGGCGGAAATGCACACAGACTTTCCTGACATGCCTCAGGACATCCTGTAAGCCTGGATACCTGCCCAAGAACTGCTGCACCACCAAGTTAAGGACGTGAGCCAAACAGGGCACATGGGTCAGTTGTCCCTGTCAGAGGGCGGAGAGGAAGTTGCTGCCATTGTCGCAAAACACCATACCCGGCTTAAGTTGGCGTGGCGTCAACCACCTCTGAACCTGCCCCTGCAGAGCTGACAGAATCTCTGCCCCAGAGTGGCTTCTGTCCCCCAAGCACACCAGCTCAAGCACCGCATGGCATACTTTGGCCTGCGTACTTGCGTAGCCCCTTGAACGACTACGGAGCACCGCTGGTTCCGAGGACAAAGCACAGGAAGAGGCCAAGGAGGAAGAAGAAGAGGAGGGGGTGGAGGAGAGAGGTGTGTCAGAATCACCAGTAATGGCATTTTGGAGGCGTGGTGGCGGAACAACCTCCAACACTACTGCACCTTGTCCTACATCCTTCCCAGCTGCCAGCAGAGTCACCCAATGCGCCGTGAAACTTAGGTAACGTCCCTGTCCATGCCTGCTGGACCATGAGTCAGCGTTAATATGCACCTTACCACTGACCGCCCTGTCCAGCGAGGCCAAAACATTGCCTTCCACATGCTGGTAGAGAGCCGGAATCACCTTCCATGAGAAAAAGTGGCGTTTGGGTACCTGCCACTGAGGAACCGCACATTCCACAAGCTCAAGGAAGGGGGCAGAGTCTACCAACTGAAAAGGTAGCAGTTGAAGTGCTAGCAATTTTGCATGGGCATGCGGATGGCTGGGAGCGAACTTCTTTCTGCCGTGCAGCAGCTGGGGCAAGGAAATTTGCCTGGTACAATCTGACGTCGGTGTACCGATAGCAGATTGCCCGCAAGTACTTGGCTGTGACACAACTAATTCTACATCTTCATTCCTCTCACTGCAGGTCTCAGAGGACTGAAGGTATAGTGGGGTTGGAGATCCCAGCTGATGAGGAGCAAGGAGAGGTCCTCTTTGTTCTTCGGTGTGGGTCTTTTAGGTACGCTTGCCAAAGAACTGCATGGCAGGTCAACATATGTCTGGTCAATCATGTGATGCCCAAGCGGGAGATGTTTTGGCCACACGAGATACGCTTGAGACATATGTTGCAAATAGCAGTGGTGTGATCTGATGCACTCATCTCAAAAAAGGCCCACCTCAAAGAACTTTTGGAATAACGCGCAGAGACAGCAGCGCCCTGCACATGCGGAGCTCTAAGGTGTGATGCAGTCAGTGTGCTGCCCTTAGGCTGGCCCCTGGAGGGCATCCTGCCTCGTTGGTGATGTGCCTCCTCCTCCTCCTCTCTCCTATCAGGCACCCACATAGAGTCAGTGACCTTATCATCCCCTTCCTCCTCATCACTGGAGCAAACCTGGCAGTATGCTGCAGCAGGGGGAACATGACTGCCAGATTGCTGTCCTTTTCGGGCACCTCCTCTGTCTGGGCTCACGTTACTGCCTTCCTCTACCTGAGTACCATCATCGGAGCTTTCAAAATGCTGGGCATTCTCCTGGAGCATGTAACCAATACTGTAGTCAAACAGTTCGGGGAACTCCTCAGGAGGACATGGTGGGGCTAGGGAAGGAGTCACTGATGCCATTAAGCCGAGGGAAGAGGCAGCTGCTTTGCCAGACAAAGTACCCTGAGCCTGGGTAAGAGAGGATGAGGAGGATGAGGACGGCTTGGTCATCCACTCGACCATGTCTTCCGCATGTTGCGGCTCAACACGGCCAGCTGCCGAAAAAAAGGCCAAGCGTGTCCCACGGCCACGTGCTGATGAGGATTCACTGTGTCCACGACCAGCACTGTTGCCTCTAGACACAGAGCCTGCTTGCCCTCTTTTATTGGCTTGTGACTGTCTGCCTCTCCTTGTTGGCCTTCCAGACATACTATTGGCCTGCAGTGAGATGTAGCTGCACAAAACTGGGATGTATATATATATATATATATATACCGATTATACTGCAGCTAGCAGAATCAACTGCCTGTAGTATTATTAGTATGAGAACACCTGCACTTGTCTTCAGGTAGCTATACTGTAGGTGCAACTGTGCAGGGTATACAGTACAGTAACTGGAAATATGTCAAGAGCCTACACAAGCACCTGGCTTCAGGCAGCTATACTGTAGGTGCAACTGTGCAGGGTACACAGTACAGTAACTGGAAATACGTCAAGAGCCTACACAAGCACCTGGCTTCAGGTAGCTATACTGTAGGTGCAACTGTGCAGGGTACACAGTACAGTAACTGGTAATATGTCAAGAGCCTACACAAGCACCTGGCTTAAGGTAGCTATACTGTAGGTGCAACTGTGCAGGGTACACAGTACACTAACTGTAAATATGCTGTTAGTATATTAGGAAGAGAAGAACAGGATCTAGCTAAACTGAATACAGTGTATGTGTAATATATATATGTGTATATATATATATATATATATATATATATATATATATATATATATATATATATATATATATATATATATATATATACACACACACACAAACACCTGCATATATATACACAATACACTGTAAGTGCAGCTAACTGACTTAGCTGCACCGGCCTTGTATAGTGTGGGGCGTGTACTAAACCCCCTGAGCCATAATTGGCCAAAGCCTCCTTGGCTTTGGCCAATTACGGCTCTTTGTACACACAGCGCTGTGATTGGCCAAGCATGCGGGTCATAGTGCATAAATAAATAAATATGATGAGCTAGAGTGTGCTAACCGTGCCCTAATCCTGGCACACAGATATACAGTGCATATACAACAGAGTATAAAATAATTTAACCCCAATATGTCTATATCCCCCAAGATAAACAAACTTAATGTGCACAAATAAACAGTGCAGTGAGCATGTGAAATGGCGTGATTCATGTATGCGGCTGTGTAGTGCTTACTTTTAGCACTAGGTTCATTTTGGCTCGTAGGAATTTTTCTTTGTTCATTTGGGTCATAGTGGCCAATTATCAGCCAGCAATGCACTGTGATGCCGCAGTGAATTATGGGCTGTGACGCGCCACTCGAATTTGGCGCGAACGGCCCATATGGCAAACGACCGAACGCGCGATGTTCGAGTTGAATATGCGTTCGATTCGAACACGAAGCTCATCCCTAGTAGAGAGCATACCTGTGTTCAGTACATAGCAGGTCTGCAGAGAGGGAAACTGACATCTCCCTGTCATCTAAATCCCAGATATTTCCCCAGGGTCTCCTTTTATTGTACATAAAAAAACAAAACTTAAAATGTGTGTATATATATATATATATATATATATATATATATATATATATATATATATATAGTATAAATACAGCTGTTCTGTAAAGCCCTCAGAGGTTTGTTAGAGAACCTTAGTGAACAAACTGCATCATACACGCCAAGGAAAACACCCGACAGGTCAGGGATAAAGTTGTGGTGAAGTTTAAAGCAGGGTTTGGTTATAAAAAAACATCCCAAGCTTTGAACATCTCATAGAGCACCGTTCAATCCATCATCCAAAAATGGAAAAAGTATGGCACAACTGCAAGCCTACCAAGACATGGCCGTCCACCTAAACTGACAGGCCGGGCAAGGAGAGCATTAAGCAGAGAAGCAGCCAAGAGGCCCATGGTAACCCTAGAGGAGCTGCAGAGATCCACAGCTTAGTTGGGAGAATCTGTCCACGGGACAACCATTAGTCATGCACTCCACAAATTTGGCCTATATGGAAGATTGTCAAGAAGAAAGCGATTGTTGAAAGAAAGCCATAAGAAGTTCCATTTGCAGTTTGCAAGAAGCCATGTAGGGGACAAAGCAAACATGTGGAAGAAGGTGCTTTGGTCAGATGACACCAAAATTGAACTTTTTGGCCTAAAACACTTTGTGTGGTGGAAAACTAACACTGCATATCACCCTGCAAAATCACCATCCCCACCGTGAAACATGGTGGTGGCAGCATCATGTTATGGTGATGCTTTTGCTCGGAAGGGGCAGGGAAGCTGGTTGGAGTTGATGGGAAGAAGGATGGAGCCAAATACAGGGCAATCTTATAAGAAAACCTGTTAGAGTCTGAAAAAGACTTGAGACTGGGGTGGAGGTTCACCTTTCAGCAGGACAACGACCCTAAACATTCAGCCAGAGCTACAATGGAATGGTTTAGATCAAAGCATATTCATGTGTTAGAATGGCCCAGTCAAAGTCCAGACCTAAATCCAATTGAATCTGTGGCAAGACTTGAAAATTGCTGTTCACAGACACTCTCCAATCTGACAGAGCTTGAGCTATTTTGCAAAGAAGAATGGGCAAAAATGGGACTCTAGATGTGCAAGACTGGTAGAGACATCCCCAAAAAGACTTGCAGCTATAATTGCAGTGAAAGGTGCTTCTACAAAATATTGACTCAGAGGGGCTGAATACAAATGCACGCCACACTTTTCACATATTTATTTGTAAAACATTTTGAAAACCATTTATTCCTTCCACTTCATAATGATGTGCCACTTTCTGTTGGTCTATCCCAATAAAATACATTCACGTTTTTGGTTGTAACATGACAAAATGTGGAAAATGTCAAGGGGTGTAAATACTTTTACAAGGCCCTGTATATAAAAATAATCATGTAGCACCCTCTAGTGTCCTAGAAGAGTAATGTAGTTTTTTGTGAAAGTAGGTCAATTTCCAGGCTTGGCTAGCAGCCAAGCCTGGGTGTGTTTTGGTGATCTGGGCTGGGAGTGACCTAGAGTAATGCTGGGTGTCTCACAGGTGGTGTCTCCAGGACCTCTCACTTCTTCCCAGAATCCTATGGTGCTTTCTGGAAAAAGAGGTGGAGAGGGGAGGTAGAGCCACCTGGGCTGTGTTCTGAGGAGCCCTGACCAATCCCTAATCTGGATTTGCAGGGGGCAGGTCTCCTTAAATACCCAGGGTCAGCCCAACTGGGGGGGGGGAGTTGTATCAGGTGCAAAATGGAGATGGAGTGTTAGGCTTTTGGGGCCTTGGAGGGAGCTCCCCAGTCTAGGGGGGTATGACCTTGGGCCTGGGCTCTGGTGCGGGTGGTACACTCTTACAACCCACAGAGGTGTCCTGACCAGGAGGCACACGAGGACAGCGAGAGAACACTTCCGGGGAAGTCTCCAGGAGTTCCACAGAGGCAGCCAGGAGGGCTGGTGAGTGTACACACCATCGGGAGAACTGGGAACTGGGAGGCACGCCTGAGAGGACTGAGATGCAGCAGTCTGGGATAGGTGCAGAGCCAGTCTAGAGGATGGTGGTGGCACGGGCAGTGAAAAGGGGCAGCTGCAGCCAGGAGGGCTGGCAGTGTCTGAAGAGGTGGTACTGGGAGCAGTAGCCACAGGGACAGCTAGCACTGGGACTTTTCTCTATTTTTGCTACACCATAGGGGCCTGCGGTCCCTGCCTGCATCTGCTTTAGGCCTGGCTGAGCCAGTGTCAGGCCTACCAAATCACTGCTAGCTAGTCTGGAAAGAGCAAGCAAGGAAGTGATGTGCTAGAGGAGTGAGGAGTGATACACTGCAAGTAAGGAAGTGCAGGAGGAGAAGAGGAGTTTGTATATACCGTGATGTATATAGGAGTCGCAACTTTAACTGTTAATTACCATCCCTATCCATGAGGAAGTTTACCGCTCACAGGTAACTACCTCTCCTAGGTTCAGCTGTCTCCACAATCAAGCAGGGTGCAGGCTCTGTTTGCAACAGGAGTGATAGGAAAAATAAATAGCTGGATAACCGCACTCCAAAAAATTCACCTTTATTGTATAAGAATGGATATCAAAGCATCACAAATGGGTACAGACTAATGCCCCGTGCACACAGTCGGACATTGATCGGACATTCCGACAACAAAATCCATGGATTTTTTCTGACAGATGTTGGCTCAAACTTGTTTTGCATACACACGGTCGAACAAAGTTGCCGAAGCCAAGAAAGCGGTGACGTACACCACGTACGACGAGACTATAAAAGGGCAGTTCAGTACCAAGCGCGGCACCCTTTGGGCTCCTTTTGCTAATCTTGTGTTAGTAAAAGTTTGGTGAGAGACGATTCGCGCTTTTTCAGACTCGTGGTTTTCAGATCGTATTTCTGGTGTTCAGTTTGTGCTTGTGGGTTTGTATCTGGTCTTCAGTGTGTGCAGCGAGTTACCATTGACTTTGTCATTGTGTTCTTGTTCATTTGTTACTGATTTTCAGGTCGCTCTTCACAGGCCTTGCTGTTCTTCAGTGCGTTCTGTTACTTCATTCTGAGCAGCCGACCGTTTTCTAGCCATGTTGCGTGTACGTACTCATCATAGAGTTCGTGCTGTGCGGGGGCTTGGTGTTCGGGTCCTTACTTTGATACAAGCCCAGTCCATGAACAGGGCGAGGAGGAGTTCATGGACCAAGAATTGGTTGCTGCAGCGTTACCAGTTCTGTCACATGCCTTTGATCCGTGAGAATAATCCTGACGATTTCAAGAACTTTCTCTGGATGACGGACCCCGTATTTCACTGTTTGTTGGCTTTGCTGACCTCTTATATCAGCAGGCAGGATACCTGCATGAGGCAACCCATCACTCCGGAGCAGAGGCTAGTCGCCACCCTGCGGTACTTGGCGATGAGGAGAAGCCTGCAGGACCTTAAGTTCTCGACAGGCATCTCCCCCTAGGCTCTGGGGATCATTATTCCGGAGACCTGTTCTGCCATCATCCAGGTCCTGCAGAAGGACTATATTAAGATAAGGTTTTTATCCTTTAACATCACATTTTATTGTATTTAATGTTTGTTAATATATTGTATTTCTTTCCTCATTCCCTAATTACCATTATTGTAATATGCTGTGAATGTTCCCTTTGTCCTCATGCATGCTGGATTTTTATGTAATTTTTTTTGTCCTTCATACATATTTCCCTTCACTTACCTCCCCAGCATGCTCTCCTGGGCCTATATTCACCTCGTGTAGTCACTTAACAATGTATTTTGTCAGCTCCATAGTAGTGCTGTACCCTAAATACCCCCTAAAATGTGTAAAAATGTGATGCATGTAGTGCAAGGGCCTGCTTGAATACTTTCAAATAGTACTGTTTAAAGTTTTTGTATCCTATTATTATCTTGATAGGTAATAGCAGAATGTAAAAATGTGTACAGTGTGTATTTATATCTTTGTATTATGAATCTTCTTACCTGTCCAGTGGGCTGCCAATAGTGTAAGTAAGGAGGGGCTGGCCAAAGTACTTGTATTTAGGCATTCATCTCTCAATCAAGTGGAGAGGGTTACCTGTCCAAAACATCTCCCCCCCCCCCATAAAATTTATAAAATGGCCCATGAGAGGGGGGAGGAATCTGATAGGTGGACCTTATACTTTTGTCTTTAAATACTCCCTAAAATAAATGTTATACTGATGTTGGCCAAGAATGTTTGTGTCTAATCTGCTTTCCATGTTTATATGCAAAATTATTAATTTATTTTTCTTGTTTGACTCCACAGTTTCCTTCAAACCCACAGAAATGTCAGACTGTGGCATCCCACTTAGCCCAGCGGTGGGACTTTCCTAACTGCGGAGGGGCAATTGATGGGAAACACGTCCACATCATCCCACCACCCAACACGGGGCCATACTATTACAACTACAAGGGGTTCAATAGTATTGTGATGTTGGCGGTGGTGTCGGCTACTTACGAATTCCTGTATGTGGACGTGGGGAAGAATGGCTGGATGTCAGATGGTGGAGTCATCGCCCACACGGAGTTCTACAGGTGTCTCCAGAATGGCAGCTTGGACTTGCCACCTCCAGAAGACAATGTGGAAGGACTCCCATTCGGCGCTTGAAGCTGGTCGTCCTGAATTGCCCCCCCAGAGTGCCCGCGAGGTCCGTATAAGATACATGGAATACTTTGTGGGTAGGGGGGCCATCAATATGCAAGACAATGTCTGAGACATTTTTTTAATAAATTTTTTTTAAAACTGAACAAATATTTGCTTAGATTTACTGCTTGTCTTTCTTTTAGCTGACCCTGACTGAAATTTGGGGAGTTGTAAAAATGGCGTAATTGTGTAAAATTATAAAGCACTACAAGTGCACTTGAGACTGCACAGAAACTTCACTTGTAGTGCAAAGTGGATTTCCCTTAGTAAATAACCCCCATTGCCACTGAAAACACCAACTTTACAACAAAAAATTATTTTGAGCATTAAAAGAAGAAGCCACACATTGTGCTTTGATTAAAAAGATTGAGAATCAACAATCACATGTGCATTTATAAAAAGTTTTTAAAACAAACCAACATGTTTGTTGTATAACAATTTTTTAGGTCACATTAAAAGTAGAAATTTCCTTTTAAGGTAAAACAGGCATGTTTAAAACCAACAAGAAATACACAAATCTGGAACTTACAAAGTTCAACTTTTGTAGAAATTGAAGGCAATATCAGACATGAGTATTTATAAACTGTGTTTGATATTGCATTCAGCAGATGGGGTGAAGTCACCCCTGGAAAAGCCAAATTTTGAAGATGCACACAAATTGTCGAATGTCAACATGTGCTAGCTGCCATCATGGGGGACCAAGGGACGTGTTTTGTGGGTGCAACCCCTTCCTCTCAGCTACTTTATTATTGAGGAAGGGGTTGCACCCCCAAAAAGCATACATTGATCTCCGTGATGGCAGATAGCACATGTTGACACACTGTGTGCATCTTCAAAATTTGGCTTTTCGAGAATATGTCAAAAAATGTGCAAAAAATTTTCAGGAAAAAAAAGCAGAAATAAGTAAGGGATTTTGAGGGGTTTTAAACTCTCTCCCTAAAACATGAATGATGTTCTTCATTTTGTTTTGAACATCATTGATGTTTTGCTTGAGGTTTTCCAAGTCCCTATTACACCCCATGATCTCCCCGATCACAATCTGGGCACTTTCACTGTTGAAATGACCTTCATCCACAACATCACGATCACCTAAAAATATAGAAAAAAAAATACACCATGTATTATGATTATGCCAGCATCCATCTCTTACGTGAGCCTGTGGTCGCAGACACTCATCTGTTGTGGTGACAATTTCCACCACATCTCCCTCCTCCTCCTCCTGTTGTGTTTGTGGGACCACCTTCTTCCTGAGGTGGGGGGTCCGTGGTCTCCTCTGATGAGTGGTGTCTCCGAGTCTTTTCTCCCCTATGTAAAAAAAAATAGGTATACTTAGCACACAGATATTTTATGACAGAAATAGGAATATGAAACATTGCTTGTAAGTGGGGTACAATTGTCTGTTTTGGCAGAGTTCCAAGATGAAAAAATATTTTTTCTCTTTGTCAAGCTTGAATACTTACCTGTTTTGTACAAGCTTCACAGATGGAGACACCCCTATAGTATACACTGGAGCACCTGTGTGGGCCCCCTAATAAAAAGGGTGTTCTTGTGTCCCACACTAGTGCTCCAGCGTCCAGATGTGTAAACAGCTGCTGAGTGTCCTCTCCTTACACAGAATCTAGTTTGCATTTCATTCTAGTTACAAACCCATCTAGACACCAAAATTATTTTAAGAGAAGTAAGCCAGAAAAAATGTATTGAAATGCATCTGTACAAAAGAGGCTTAACGAACAATGTTTCCTACGAACAAATATTGTGTCCATGAACATGAAAGTTGCCATTTTAAACTGTACAACAGTAAAGAAAAAAAGAAAAAAGAAAAAAGATGATCTTTTGGCCAATCTGGACATGGGGGAGGAGCTGTTGACCAAGATGGCCGCTTAGGCAGACCGCTGACTGACATGCTGCAAACATTGGGCGTCTGATGTATACACAGCCGGTGTATGTTTCTGATATGCCTCCGGCTTACCTCTGAGCAATCCCCCTCTTACCTATCCAGCTGAAAGCGCTATAGCCCAGGGGCGGCAGCGTGAGTGGTAGCGGCGGTATCCGGCATTCATAGGAGCGGAGACCCGCGGGAGATACGACGCGACGAGATACAAGCCGGTTGAGTGCCTGGAGTGCCTTGGAAACAGAGTCGGGAGACAGCGGACGCGGGAGGGCGGGAGCCTCTGTGAGTCTGCGGAAGCGGACGACAGTGGTCCTCGCCTGAGAGCGTCCTCTCCGGCAGAGTTACCAGGAACGGAGCAACAGAGAGCAGACGGACCTCCAAAACATAAAGGTCAGCCGCCCTAACACTACCACTACTAAGATAAATTAAGCTATTACTAAGCTAATGGCTCACTGAAAGCTACAGAACACAGGACGGAGATAGGAGCTGCAGGTAGGACACAGGAGTGTTACAAAATCCTGTTTCCCTGGTTTCCTGAGACATCCCCTGGAATATTTGGTTGCTGGACAATCCTTGTAGGGACATAAAAATATAGCTCTTAAAAATAATTAAAGACATAAAGAGAGAAGGGAAAGAAAGAAAGGAAAAGAAAAGGGAAGGAGAAAGGAAGGCCGTTTTTTTCTGATTGACACATATATCAGTGGTGGGGGGAGGGAGAAAAGAAAATAAAGGAAAGAAGAGAAAGGTAAAAACATAGACCACAAAATTAAAGGGAAACACAAAATCCCTGAAAGCACCCCCTTGCCTCCATCTATCTTGCATAGAAGGGGAAAGAAAGAAATATGGCCCCCAAGAAGAGTAGTAAGACCCCACAGCCTCAAAAAGGTAAAAAGGACAAAACAGAAGGTATTAACAAAAGCACTACAGGGGTACAACCAACACAAACAACTGATATTAAGGAATTTTTTCAACAATTACAGTTACAGCTACACTCCTCTCAGGTAACACAGATGCTACAATCATCGCATGACCTGTCTAATATAGCGGAACCAATAGAAACATCTAGATCATCAGGAGAAGAGCAATTAAACCACCCCAGAAATAGCTCATTGATGGACACAACAGGGTCTTCAAGTGAACAAAAAGAGGAAGATAAAGAAAAATGGGATATAAGAGCTTACATACATTCGCTTCCTCCTAGGGCAGATATGGATCAATACGTACATAGGCTAGAAAAATCATATAAAGAAGAGATTCAAGAGCTTAAAATATCTACAAAAAATATGCAAGAAAAAACGGACATAATAGATAAGAGAGTGTCAAAAACGGAACAGGAATTGCTACAGATGAAAGAAAAAATACAGAAGCAAGAGACCCAATTAAAGCAAATAATAAACAACTTAGACGAACAGGAGAATAGAAGCAGAAGATCCAACATAAGAATCAGAGGTCTAAAAGAGACAGTGGGCCCAAAAGAGCTTATAGCAACACTACAAAAAATATTTCAGGAAATTACCTAGGACATTGATATAAAAGATTTCATCATTGAACGAGCACATCGGGTAGCAGGAATAAGGAAGCTAGACATTAATAAACCTCGGGATATCATCTGCAAAATGCACTATGCCCATATCAAGGATAAAATAATGCTTTCTGCCCGCCAAAATAAAAATATCCAATTTGATGGAAAACCCCTAATGCTTTTTCAAGATATATCAAAATATACATTGGATCGTAGAAGAGCGCTAAAACCCCTAGTGGAACAATTGATAAAAAATAATATTCACTACAGATGGAAATTTCCATTTCAGCTACAGATCCAAAAGGAAGGACAGACTATCTCATTTAGAGATCTGGAGGACTTACCGGAATTTTTAGTGGTTCTAGGAATCCCAGAGTTAGCATTGCCGGACTGGCCCATAAAATATATGCAAGCATCCAAGAAAATATAAGGGGACCCTTGAGGGGGAGGAGGGAGGAGGGATGAAACGAGAAAATGGGGAAAAGGAGTATAATAACTGGATAATTTGGATCCTAGACATAAAGGGTTTTTGGTGTATGGGAGTTTTTTTTTTTTTTTTTTTTTTTTCTTTTTTTCCTCTCAACACAGAAAAGATAATATATAGAGTATGCTATATTAGAATGAGATATATGAAATGTGTTCGGAGATATTGATTTTGTAAGCTATATAATAATGTAACCATTTTTTATATACGGTAACGAGTTTTATACATTAGATGAGATAAGGGGTTTTTCCCCTTTTTTTTTTTTTATTTTTTTTTTCCCTTTTTCCTTATATAACATAATAAGAGATAATATATATTTAGTATGTTGTTCGCACCAAGAGATACACAATGCACACACAGGTAGATAATAATTTGCATAAAGGTATACACCAACGAGATAAGCAATGATAATATTAGGTATATGGTAAATAGTAGTATTAGGTGAAGGTTTTTTTTTTTTTTTTTTCCTCCCTCTTCTTTCCTTTTTAACACAACACCTAGGAGATAATACACATTTTATATATTGTCCACATCAAGAATTATGTAAAGTTCACATAGGTAGATAACAGTTTTTATAAGGTTTTATAAGTTTATGCACTAAGTGATTTTTGCCCTCTTTTTTAACACAGAGAAGATAATATACAAAGGTCCGTTATAATATAACGGGTTAAATGAAAAGTGTTTATGAAATGTTTTATACACAAGAGGATTGGGGGGTGTTTTTTTATTTATTTATTTATTTTTTATTTTTTTTCTCCACACAACACATGGAGATAATATACACTCTTTTTTTTAATATACACTTTTTCTGTTGTTCACAAGAAGAGTTATGTAATGTACATATGGGCAGATAACAATTTCTATAAAGTTTATGCACTAAGGGATATGAAATGGTAATGGTGGGTTTTTTTTTTTTGTTTTTTGTTTTTTTTGTTTTTGTTAATAAGGATAAATATCTGGGATGCATCCCCTCCCCCCTACACCCCTCCCCAAGAAAGGTGAGGGTAAGAAGGGAAAGAAAGAGCCAAGGAAAATAGAGATGAAAGAGACCCAAGATAGGAGGAGGATGATGAAGGGAAAGAAAAAGGGGAAAGAAAAAAAATGATAAAATGCAGCAAGAGGTCGGCGGTCGAGAGGCGACCCTTGGTCACCAGGCTCAAAACCCCCCATAGTAGGGAACTTACTTAGATAGTAAGAAAGACTATTTTTTTTTTAGTCAATAGATATAGGATAGTGTGGGAGTGAGGTGAGTCTGAGAGTGGGGGTTCGTAGTTTTTTTTTTTTTTTTTTCTTCCTTTTTTTTTTTTTTTTTCTCTTCTTATTGGCTCTATTGGTCCTAAAATATGAAAATATGCTCGTACAACATTAGAGGTCTCAACTCAGCATCAAAAAGGTCACAGGTCCTGTACTCTCTTCATAAACAAAAAGTGGGGGTGATCTTTTTCCAGGAGACGCATTTCCATACAGACCACGTCCCAAATCTACAAAATAGATTCTACACCACTTGGTATCATGACTCCTTTCGATATTCAAAATCAAAGGGCGTCTCTATAGCAATACATAAAACAATACCTCACCAAATGCTGGAAGAATGGCATAATAAGGATGGAAGAGCAATATTACGCAAACTTATTATATATGGCAAAAAGTATACATTTATTAACATGTATCTACCTAATCAAGGACAATATAAAGTAGGAACACAAATGTTAAAACAGCTTATGGAAAAAGCTGAAGGGATAATAATAATTGGAGGAGATTTTAATTTGGTACTTGATAGGGAAATGGATACTACAGCATCTTCGATAATACAGATGGGCAGAGAGAAGAAAAACTTCTTAGATATGATAGCAAAATACCAGTTGATTGATATATGGAGGGCACTACACCCAACAGACAAGGATTTCACATTTCATTCAATAGTACATAAGACATACCATAGATTAGACTTTTTTTTGATAAACCAAATGGGGATGGCGGTAACTTCATCTTCCGAAATAGGTAGTTCGATATGGTCAGACCATGCACCCGTATTTTTGGTTTTGGACTTGCTTAAGGGTAGTAACAAGAAAGGGAATTGGAAGCTCAATGATAATTTGCTTCATGATGAGACTTGTGTGATAGAAATAAGGAAGGCAATATCAGACTTCTTACACGATCACAGAGAAGATACTACTTCGCTGCCTATCAAATGGGAAACATTAAAATGTGTAATCCGAGGCCTTTTTATAAAACACGGGGCTAGATTGAAAAAATTAAAAGGTAACAAAATAACCCAACTATTAAAAGAAATACCCATAATAGAAGCTCAACACAAACAAAATCCAGTACGCGAAATACTAATAGAGTTATCAGAGAAAAAAATAGAACTAAAAACCTTGATTGATGAGCAAACCGTACGTATAAGAGATAGTAACCGTGCCCTATACTATCAACAGGGTAGTAAACCAAGTAAACTTCTCGCAAGAGCTCTGCGCCTTTGGGGCAATATACAGCCTATTGTTAAGATCAGATCGGATAAAGGTAATATGAGATACGACCCAAAAGAGATATTGAGAGAGTTTCAGACTTTTTACACAAAACTATATAATATCCCTAATAATATCACGAATAGAGATTCAAAGAGCATCCAACAAAATATAGAACAATACATGAGAGAAACAGCACTCCCTGTATTAGCTCCGACAGATAGGGTACAACTAGATCAGGACTTCTCAGAGATAGAAATACAAAATGTAATTGATGCATTAGTACCAGGGAAAAGTCCAGGCCCTGACGGTTTTACCCCAAGATTCTATAAAACATTTAAAAAAGAACTTGTCCCAATTATGAGACAGACATTTAATGCAATATCTACATTACAACCCCTTGTTCCACAAAGTATGCAGGCCTATATTTCACTTATACCCAAACCAGAGAAAGATCATACTCTATGTGGAAATTATAGACCTATCTCGCTAATAAACATTGACCTGAGAGTGTATGCTAAAATAATTGCTAATAGACTTGCTCCATTAATGCCCGTGTCCATACACTTAGATCAAGTGGGCTTTATAGAGGGGAGAGAAGCAAGAGATAACACTCTAAAAACACTCGCATTGGTGGAGCATGTAAAAAGGAGCTCCATCCCATCCTGTCTTTTGGCGATTGATGCTGAGAAAGCATTCGACAGGGTGGGATGGAGATTCCTCAGAGAGACCCTTATACAGTGGGGAATAGGTCCCATACTTTTGGACAAAATAATGGCCCTATACAAGAATCCTACAGCGAGGATACGAGCAAATAGCGATCTATCGGAGATAGTTCCCATAACAAACGGAACCCGTCAGGGCTGCCCGCTATCCCCAATACTGTATACACTAGTGATGGAGCATTTATTAATAGCGATTCGGAAAAATACGGATATACAGGGAATTAAAGTAGGAGATAAGGAGTATAAAATGTCTGTATACGCAGACGATATATTACTATATATCACAAATCCATTGATATCAATACCAAATTTGATAACTGAATTTAATCGATTTGGTACATTGAGTAATTTTAAAGTAAATTATAGTAAATCTGAGGCTCTGAATATTAATTTACCGAGCGCTATGGTGGAACTCCTTAAAAAAGATTTCTCATTTAAATGGCAAGAGAACACAATTAAATATTTGGTTACCTATATCCCTTCTGATCTAGATAAGTTACAGGAGTATAATTATGTCCCAATGGTACAAAAAATTATGAGAACATTACAACAATATGAAAAGGGGATGTTCTCCTGGATGGGTAGAATAAATATAGTAAAGATGGATATACTGCCCAAAATATTATATATCCTTCAAGCAATACCTATTTTTCCCTCAACAAATACTTTGGATAAATTGCATAGAACAATAGGAAGATTTGTCTGGGGAGGCAAGACACCCAGAATTAAAAGAACGGTGTTAATTAAAACAAAAGAAGATGGTGGCCTTGCCCTCCCAGATATAGACATGTACCTTAGAGCAATAATGTTAACCAGAATAGCAGACTGGTTTCACAACAGAAATAATAAACAGTGGGTGGAGCTCGAAGAGGAGATTACAGCCTTTAAGTTAAAATCACTCCCTTGGATTAAAAAAGCGCAAAGACCACTAGAGAGGGAGATGCCCTCCCTAGTGGTATCAACATTAAAAGCTTGGGATAACTTAATAAAAAGAAAGATTGGATCTACTTATAGAGGCCCAATGACCCCACTATTCAGCAATCCAGAGTTCCCACTGACACTCGAAGCTAAAACATTTCTCAAATGGAAAAGAAGTGGGGACACTAGGATAATAGAAACGATGGAAGAGAATAAACTCCTCCCATTGGAAAAATTGGGGGTAGAACATAGAAATAAATGGATGCAATACGGTCTGCTCCAGAGGTATATAGAGTCTTTAACAAGAGAATCCATAATAGATAGGCCTTTGACAAATTTGGAGAAAATTTTCTTGCAAGAACTTAGACCCACCCATGTCTTATCTAAGATTTACAAATATTTAATTTCAGAAAATAATAGACAGACGTTACCATATATTAAAAAATGGGAACTAGAGTTGGGAATAGAATTTCCTAGAGAAATGTGGGGGAAAAGCAATTATAGCGACTCATAAACTCTCAATATCGGCCAAACATCAGGAAAGAAACTACAAAATTTTAGCTAGATGGTATAGATGCCCTGTGGACCTACATAAAATGAATCTGGACAACACAGACATCTGTTGGAGATGTCACTCAACCCAGGGCACAATGTCACATATTTGGTATTATTGCTCAGAAATCCAACCATTCTGGCAAAAAATATTTGAAATTTTTAGAGCACTGACGGGGACCAACCTGTATCCAGAAATACACGTAGCAGTGTTATCCATGATTCCAGGATCAATAAAGAATATAAAAAAAGGAATTTTGAAATACTTTTTGACAGCAGCCCGGACGGTTATAGCTAGAAAATGGAAAAACACACTTGCGCCGTCTGTTAAGGAATGGGAGTGTGAGATGGTGGGGATGCGTACCCTGGAAGAAAGAATGATAATAGAAGAAGGGTTAAAAAAACAAACATTAAATGCATGGACAAGATGGGAGGAGTTTAGAGCCTCATCGAGACTTTTGAGGACAATATAAAAATAATAAAGAATATAATTGGAAGAGATCCCCTTTTATAGGGTTTTTTTTTTCTTTTTTTTTTTTTTCTTTCTCTCTCTCTCTTTTTCTCCTTCTTTTTTCGTATGAATGGGTATGAATGTGGGGAAGTGAGGGGGGGGGGGGGCAAATAGGTTTTTTTTAGATATAGGTTCTACATCCTTGATTTAAAAATATGAAGACACAAAATGAAAAAAGAATTTGAATGATGTTTGGATAAAAATGATAAAATTGCTTTATTATTTGGATGTATATTAACTGGATAAATGTGTTATTGAAAATGTTTTGATAAATAAAAATTGTTAAACAGTAAAGAAAAGCACATGAAGCAGCACGAACGTAAGAAAAAGAAAGAACAGGAACACAGGACAACTACTTACTTTTTTGGAGCACTCTCCTGATCCTTCTATACTGATTGTGCTCCCTTAATTTGAGGTCCGACCACCGCTTCCTCAGTTGATCCTTGGATCGCAGTAGCCAAAAATTACGGTGCAGACTCTTCACAACTTTCGCCATGATCTTGGCCTTTCTGACATTGGTGTTGGGGCAAGGTCCATACTTCCCGTCAAAGTCGGCCCTCTTCAGTATGTCGACCATCTCCACAAAGGACATATTTGATGCCTTAAATCGTCTCCTCCGGGATCGTGACGTTTCTGGCTCTGGGCTTTCCTCCTCCTCCTTGTTGCTGTAATTAGCACGCACCTACTCTGTCTCCGCCATGTGCTCTTCCCCACTGCGCAGAACGAGAAGGGGCGGGGAATACACTAGAAAGAACATCAGGGGTGGGCGGAGTTTCACGCATGCACAGTGTATATAAAGCGTAACACGCGTGCGTAGTACGTACAATCTGTGAGCGGAGGAAGGAGTATCGGAAGCGCCGATCGTGATAATAAAGGTAACTTTTAAACTGCTTAGAGATTGAGGCCTATATTGGGTCAAGATTAGGAGACTTTAGCCTGACATTAGGGTTTGTCTTGTGTATTGCAGATAAAATGGATGGCTTCAATGACCACAATTTCATCCCCCTGTTCATAGACAAATACAGGGAGCTGCCCTGTCTGTGGCAGGTGAAACACCCACAATATAATCATAAACAAAAGAGGCAGGTAGCGCTGGAGAAACTGCTGGAGTTGGTGAAGCCGGTGGTCCCCACAACAACCATCCCCTATTTAAAAGCCAAAATTGGTGGCCTGAGAAGCACTTATCTTAGGGAGCGCAAGAAGGTCCAGGATTCCCAGAGATCAGGAGCTGCAGCAGATGACGTTTATGTCCCCAGGCTGTGGTACTATGAGAGACTGCGATTTCTGTCAGACCAGACTGAAGTCAGGGAACCCCTATCAACCCCCCTTCCTTCCACTCTTCCTTCCACCCTATCTTCCACCCCAGATGAGGCTTCCGATGTCCAACCTGGGACTTCCAGCCAGGAAGAAGTGGAGGAGCCCAGCTTGAGCCAGGTATAGCATTGTTCTACAGATTTCTAGTCAATAAATAAATTATGTTTACTAGATGTTATTATTGATCACTAATTGCTGATTTAATAAAGTGTTTTATATATCAATAGACAGTAATGGGCAAAAATAATTGGGACAAGAATGAAAAATGCTGGGCTCAGAATGATAGTCTGGTATATTTGTTAACATTCAATTTGCAACAGTCATGAGATGAAAATTGTGTGTGATTGATGAAGAAAAAACTATAACTATGTCCCTTTTTCATACACAGGAAGACCTCAGCCAGGAGTAGGCTGTGGAATGTGGCACACAAGAGGAGGCTGTGGAATGTGGCAGCCAGGAGGAGGCGGGGGCTAGTGGCAGCCAGGAGGAGGCGGGGGTAAGTGGCAGCCAGGAGGTGGCTGGGCCCAGTAGGAGCCTCACAGAATCGCAGGTTCCTCCCCTCCGCCTTACAAACAAAAGACCCAGATAGGGGAGCAACGTGGAGGATTCAGCACTCAGGCTCATTCAGGAGGCTTCTGTGTCCCTCAGAGCCACCCCCACTCGTGAAGAGGCCTTTGCCTGCATGGCTGCCACAAAACTGCAGGACATGCAGGAGGGCCAACGCCTCATGTGTGAGGAAATTATTTATAAAACATTAACTAAGGTGGTGAAGGGCGAAATCACACCTAATACCCACCTGTGTGAGTTGGACCATCCTCCTCCTCCTGCCACAAATCCACCACCACAGACACAGCATGGAAGGAAGCATGGAAGGAAGACAAGAGAGTGATGACCTGGGTTCAGTTTAGTTTGACAAAAGATGCAGGCTCTTGTATGACCACAGCCTGGGGACATGTATGTCATCTGCTGCTGTTCATGATCGCTTGGACTTCTGGACCAGATTGTACTCCCTTATATATGAAAAAATGAAGAGAGAGATAAGATGGGTAGTGCCGACAGGGGAACTGGACCGTGCAGAAGAATGGGCAAAAGTCTGGCACTACCCATTGGGATCTGGCACCCATGGGTTGTTTGCTCCGGGTGATGTACTAGAGGGCACCTGAATTTGGAGGTGTCTACTCTTTTGTCTTTCCGACTTGCAATAGATTAGGTGAGCACAACTATTTTCTTATCATGGTCTATATTTATTTATGGCCGAAATGTATTTATAATTACAATAATTACTTATATTTTGTATGCAATCTAGAGAAAATCAGTGATGTCCCTAATGCCTTGACGAAGCAAAGTATATGCTAAACATGTTGGCTGGCTGATCACAAATGTTTTCTGAACACAAGCTATTGCATGGTCATCCTGACGTTTGATTGCTAATTCTGTAATGTATATTTTAACCACTTAAGGACCGCCTCACGCCGATTTACGTCAGCAAGGTGGCACGGACAGGCAGAATCACGTAAATATACGTGATCTGCCTTCCGCGGGTGGGGGGGTCTGATCGGACCCCCCCGGTGCCCGAGGCGGTCCGCTTCTGACCAGCGGCGATCAGAGATGAGGGGACCCCCTCGTGATCGCCGCTGGCCAATGAAATCATTCCTTTGCTGCTGTATGCTAAAAAGCAGCAAAGGAAATGATGTCATCTCTCCTCGGCTCGGTATTTTCCGTTCCGGCGCCGAGGAGAGAAGACTGTAATGTGAGTGTAAAACACACACACAGTAGAACATGCCAGGCACACAAAACACCCCCCTTTACCCCCCCGATCCCCCCCCCCCCGATCACACCCCAATCCCCCCTCCCCCCCCCCCGTCACACTGACACCAAGCAGTTTTTAATTTTTTTTTTTTTTCTGATTACTGCATGGTGTCAGTTTGTGACAGTTACTGTGTTAGGGCAGTTAGTATTAGCCCCCTTTAGGTCTAGCGTACCCCCCTAACCCCCCCTAATAAAGTTTTAACCCCTTGATCACCCCCTGTCGCCAGTGTCACTAAGCGATCATTTTTCTGATCGCTGTATTAGTGTCGCTGGTGACGCTAGTTAGGGAGGTAAATATTTAGGTTCGCCGTCAGCGTTTTATAGCGACAGGGACCCCCATATAGTACCTAATAAATGGACGCTCCAGTTGACGTCCCTATGACGAAACGCGTAGGGTGTGGCCTATTCTGACGCTTTTGCATCATCTCCCAGAGGATCAGCAACTTAAATCTGACGCTCTCCTGTTTTGATGACATTTGGTTGCCTATTATAAACTGCTTAAATGTGAGTACCATTCTGTCATCTGCGTTCAATAAAGAGTGTTTTATGGTTTTACGCTATGGAATCTCCTCTTTCTTCTCTTATGCCTAAAACGTCACCGTGACTCAGAAACAGCCTGTGGATTGCCGCACAGTGGCATACACTGTGACTGCGCATTACCCCCGCAGGGGTTAAAGAAGCTGCCTAAAACATCACCTTGACCCAGAAACAGCCTGTGGATTGCCGCACAGTGGCATACACTGTGACTGCGCATTACCCCCGCAGGGGTTAAAGAAGCTGGTGAGTGTCCGCATGATCACAAGACACGAGCACCTGGTCACCAAGATTAATACAAATACCTGCCTTGTTTTACAAAGATGTCAAGTTTTTCACTTAAGTTGTACTGAGTAGGGATGAGCTTCGTGTTCGAGTCGAACCCATGTTCGACTCGAACATCGGCTGTTCGACCGTTCGCCGAATTGCGAACGATATGGGCCGTTCGCGCCGAATTCGTGTGGCGCGTCACGGCCCATAATTCACTGCGGCATCGCAGTGCATTGCTGGCTGATGATTGGCCAAGCATGCACTATGACCCGCATGCTTGGCCAATCACAGTGCCGCCTGAACAGAGAGCCGTAATTGGCCAAAGCCAAGGAGGCTTTGGCCAATTATGGCTCAGGGGATTTAGTACACGCCCCACACTATATAAGGCCGCCTGCACGGCGGCCCTGTGTAGTGTGTGTTCCGGTGTGCTGAGAGAGAGAGAGAGAGAGACAGTGTCATTTCATTTGAGTTAGATAGATTAGGCAGAACAGTCAGTCAGTTAGCTGCACTTACAGTGTATTGTGTATATATATGCATCCCAGGTGTTGCATATATATATATACACTGTATTCAGTTTAGCTAGATCCGTTCCTGTTATCTTCTAGACTATTTACATTTAGTGCAGTGCGTCCTGCTCACAGTGTTCAGCTAGATCCGTTCCTGTTATCTTCTAGACTATTTACATTTAGTGCAGTGCGTCCTGCTCACAGTGTTCAGCTAGATCCGTTCCTGTTATCTTCTAGACCAGGGGTCCTCAAACTTTTTAAACAGGGGGCCAGTTCACTATCGGTCAGACTGTTAGAGGGCCGGACTATAGTTCGGACGCACTGTGATAAAAGTACCGCCCTCTTCCTACCTAGACCAGCTTGTGGCTCATTCTATCTCAACACTCCAAATCAGTCCATCATATCTAAGGCACCCCAAAGTGGACCACCCTAACCACAGCACCCCAAAGAACCCCACACTAGCGGGATGCACAGGGGGAGGCAGTGGGGTGCAGGGGGGACTGCAGAGTGGTCAGAAGGACAGTGGGATGGAGAGGGGGACAGAGGGATGGACAGGGGGACAGAGGGATGGACAGGAGGACAGAAGGATGGACAAGGGAACAGAGGGATGAACAGGGGGACAGAGGGATGGACAGGGGGACAGAGGGATGGACAGGGGGACGGACAGGGGGACTGTGAGATTGAGAGGGGGACTGTGAAATGGACAGGGGGACTGTGAAATGGACAGGGGGACTGTGAAATGGACAGGGGGACTGTGAAATGGACAGGGGGACTGTGAAATGGACAGGGGGACTGTGAAATGGACAGGGGGACTGTGAAATGGACAGGGGGACTGTGAAATGGACAGGGGGACTGTGAGATGGACAGGGGGACTGTGAGATGGACAGGGGGACTGTGAGATGGAGAGGGGGACTGTGAGATGGAGAGGGGGACTGTGAGATGGAGAGGGGGACTGTGAGATGGACAGGGGGACTGTGAAATGGACAGAGGGATGGAGAGGGGGACTGTGAGATGAACAGGGGGACTGTGAGATGGACAGTGAGATGGACAGGGGGACTGTGAGATGGACAGGGGGACTGTGAGGGGGACTGTGGGATGGACAGGGGGACTGTGAGGGGGACTGTGGGATGGACAGGGGGACTGTGAGGGGGACTGTGGGATGGACAGGGGGACTGTGAGGGGGACTGTGGGATGGACAGGGGGACTCTGGGATGGACAGGGGGACTGTGGGATGGACAGAGGGACAGAGGGATGGACAGGGGGACAGAGGGACTGTGGGATGGACAGGGGGACAGAGGGACTGTGGGATGGACAGGGGGACAGAGGGACTGTGGGATGGACAGGGGGACAGAGGACTGTGGGATAGACAGGGGGACAGAGGGATGGACAGGGGGACAGTGGGATGGACAGAGGGGTGGACAGGGGGACAGAGGGGTGGACGGGGGGACAGAGGGGTGGACAGGGGGACAGTGGGGTGGACAGGGGGACAGTGGGATGGACAGGGGGACAGTGGGATGGTCAGAGGGGTGGACAGGGGGACAGAGGGGTGGACAGGGGGACAGAGGGGTGGACAGGGGGACAGAGGGACTGTGGGATGGACAGGGGGGCAGAGGGATGGACAGGGGGACAGAGGGATGGACAGGGGGACAGACAGAGGGGTGGACAGGGGGACAGAGGGGTGGACAGGGGGACAGTGGGGTGGATAGTGGGGTGGACAGGGGGACAGAGGGGTGGACAGGGGGACAGAGGGGTGGACAGGGGGACAGTGGGGTGGACAGGGGGACAGTGGGTGGATAGTGGGGTGGACAGGGGGATAGTGGGGTGGGGTGGTCCTCACTTGTTAGTAGGCTGTTGCCTGAAGCCTCCGCTCTCGCTGTCACTCTTCGCGCCTCCTGTCTGCCACGTGAGGAGGACGTGAATCCGCGCGGGACTGTGCTGGAAACTACACTTCCCAGCATGCAGCGTGGCACACGGAGCCCTCCATTAATGACTGGGGTGGGGGAGGCGGCTTGAGCGGAGCGGATATGCTCCCTGTCGAAGCAGAGTGGACCTGCCCAAGCCGAGCCGACCTGGCCCCAGCCCGAGCCTGGCCTGTCGGGAATCCGGCCCTGGGTGGGGTGGGCCGGATAAATGTCCTCGGCGGGCCGCATGTGGCCCGCGGGCCGTAGTTTGAGGACCTCTGTTCTAGACTATTTACATTTAGTGCAGTGCGTCCTGCTCACAGTGTTCAGCTAGATCCGTTCCTGTTATCTTCTAGACTATTTACATTTAGTGCAGTGCGTCCTGCTCACAGTGTTCAGCTAGATCCGTTCCTGTTATCTTCTAGACTATTTACATTTAGTGCAGTGCATCCTGCTCACAGTGTTCAGTTAGATCTGTTCCTGTTATCTTCCTACTGACAGGCAGGCTTGTCTGGTTACAGTATATAAAGCTACCTGAAGAAAATTACTGGTGTTCTATTTGATCCTATTAGTACCACGGTCAGGCAGCTAGATTATTTACATTTAGTACAGTGCGTCCTGCTCACAGTGTTCAGCTAGATCCGTTCCTGTTATCTTCCTACTGACAGGCAGGCTTGTCTGGTTACAGTATATAAAGCTACCTGAAGAAAATTACTGGTGTTCTATTTGATCCTATTAGTACCACGGTCAGGCAGCTAGACTATTTACATTTAGTACAGTGCGTCCTGCTCACAGTGTTCAGCTAGATCCGTTCCTGTTATCTTCCTACTG
The DNA here is from genome assembly GCA_037952835.1 of Lithobates septentrionalis. Classification (NCBI taxonomy): domain Eukaryota; kingdom Metazoa; phylum Chordata; class Amphibia; order Anura; family Ranidae; genus Lithobates; species Lithobates septentrionalis. The sequence goes on along the minus strand of JBBDGP010000520.1, from coordinate 2,348,509 downwards.
ACAGGCAGGCTTGTCTGGTTACAGTATATAAAGCTACCTGAAGAAAATTACTGGTGTTCTATTTGATCCTATTAGTACCACGGTCAGGCAGCTAGACTATTTACATTTAGTACAGTGCGTCCTGCTCACAGTGTTCAGCTAGATCCGTTCCTGTTATCTTCCTACTGACAGGCAGGCTTGTCTGGTTACAGTATATAAAGCTACCTGAAGAAAATTACTGGTGTTCTATTTGATCCTATTAGTACCACGGTCAGGCAGCTAGACTATTTACATTTAGTACAGTGCGTCCTGCTCACAGTGTACAGCTAGATCCGTTCCTGTTATCTTCCTACTGACAGGCAGGCTTGTCTGGTTACAGTATATAAAGCTACCTGAAGAAAATTACTGGTGTTCTATTTGATCCTATTAGTACCACGGTCAGGCAGCTAGACTATTTACATTTAGTACAGTGCGTCCTGCTCACAGTGTTCAGCTAGATCCGTTCCTGTTATCTTCCTACTGACAGGCAGGCTTGTCTGGTTACAGTATATAAAGCTACCTGAAGAAAATTACTGGTGTTCTATTTGATCCTATTAGTACCACGGTCAGGCAGCTAGACTATTTACATTTAGTACAGTGCGTCCTGCTCACAGTGTTCAGCTAGATCCGTTCCTGTTATCTTCCTACTGACAGGCAGGCTTGTCTGGTTACAGTATATAAAGCTACCTGAAGAAAATTACTGGTGTTCTATCCCAGCTTAGTGCAGCTACAGGCCATTAGTATGTCTGGAAGGCCAAGAAGGAGAGGCAGACAGTCACAAGCCAATAAGAGAGGGCAAGCAGGCTCTGTGTCTAGTGCTGGTCGTGGAGACGGGCATCCTCATCAGCACGTGGCCATGGGACACGCTTGGCCTTTTTTTCGGCAGCTGGCCGTGTTGAGCCGCAACATGCGGAAGACTTGGTCGAGTGGATGACCAAGCCGTCCTCATCCTCCTCATCCTCTCTCACCCATGCCCAGGGTGCTTTGTCTGGCAAAGCAGCGGCCTCTTCCCTCAGCTCAATGTCATCAGTGACTCCTTCCCTAGCTCCACCATGTCCTCCTGAGGATTCCCTCGAACTGTTTGACCACAGTGTTGGGTACATGCTCCAGGAGGATGCCCAGCGTTTGGAAGGCTCTGATGAGGATACTGAGCTCGATGAAGGCAGTAACATGAGCACGGACAGAGGGGGTGCCCAAGAAGGACAGCAATCTGGCAGTCATGCTCCCCCTGCTGCAGCATACTGCCAGGTTTTCTCCAGTGATGAGGAGGGAGGGGATGATGAGGTCACTGACTCAACGTGGGTGCCTGATAGGAGAGAGGAGGAGGAGGAGGAGGAGGAGGAAGAGGCGGCACATCACCAACGAGGCAGGATGCCCTCCAGGGGCCAGCCTAAGGGCAGCACATTGACTGCATCACACCCCAAAGCTCCACATGTGCAGGGCACTGCAGTCTCTGCGCGTTATTCAAAAAGTTATTTGGTGTGGGCCTTTTTTGAGACGAGTGCATCAGATCGCACCGCTGCTATTTGCAACATATGTCTCAAGCGTACCTCACGTGGCCAAAACATCTCCCGCTTGGGTACCACATGCTTGACCAGACATATGTTGACCTGCCATGCAGTTCGTTGGCAAGCGTATCTAAAAGACCCACACCAAAGAACAAAGAGGATCTCTCCTTGCTCCTCATCAGCTGAGATTTCCAACCCCACTAGACTTCCAGTCCTCTCTGAGACCTGCAGTGAGAGGAATGAAGGTGTAGAATTAGGTGTGTCACAGCCAAGTACTTGTGGGCAATCTGCTTTTGGTACACCAACGTCAGATTGTACCAGGCAAATTTCCCTGCCCCAGCTGCTGCACCGCCGAAAGAAGTTTGCTCCCAGCCATCCACATGCCCAGCGGTTGAATGCTAGCTTGGCAAAATTGCTAGCACTTCAACTGCTGCCTTTTCAGTTGGTAGACTCTGCCCCCTTCCGTGAGTTTGTGGAATGTGCGGTTCCTCAGTGGCAGGTACCCAAACGCCACTTTTTCTCACGGAAGGCGATTCCGGCTCTCTACCGGCATGTGGAAGGCAATGTCCATGCCTCGCTGGACAGGGCGGTCAGCGGTAAGGTGCATATTACCTCTGATTTATGGTCCAGCAGGCATGGACAGGGACGTTACCTAAGTTTCACGGCGCATTGGGTGACTCTGCTGGCAGCTGGGAAGGATGCAGGACAAGGTGCAGTAGTGTTGGAGGTTGTTCCGCCACCACGCCTCCAAAATGCTGATTGTGACACACCTCTCTCCTCCACCCCCTCCTCTTCTTCTTCCTCCATGGCCTCTTCCTCGGAACCAGCGGTGCTCCGTAGTCGTTCAAGGGGCTACGCAAGTACGCAGGCCAAAAGATGCCATGCGGTGCTTGAGCTGGTGTGCTTGGGGGACAGGAGCCACACTGGGGCAGAGGTTCTGTCAGCTCTGCAGGGGCAGGTTCAGAGGTGGTTGACGCCACGCCAACTTAAGGCAGGAATGGTGGTTTGCGACAATGGCACCAACCTCCTCTCTGCCCTCCGACAGGGACAAATGACCCATGTGCCCTGTTTGGCTCACGTCCTTAACTTGGTGGTGCAGCGGTTCTTGGGCAGGTACCCGGGCTTACAGGATGTCCTGAGGCAGGCCAGGAAAGTCTGTGTGCATTTCCGCCGGTCATATAATGCCAGTGCTCGGCTGACGGACCTCCAAAAGGAGTTTAACCTGCCCAAGAACCGCCTAATCTGTGACATGCCCACCAGGTGGAACTCAACGTTGGCCATGCTGCAGCGGCTGCACACGCAGCAGAGGGCCATCAATGAGTACCTGTGCGACTATGGCACCAGGACAGGGTCAGGGGAGATTGGTTTTTTTCCCCACGCCAGTGGGCCATGATCAGGGATGCATGCACTGTCCTGTCACCATTCGAGGAGGCCACGAGGATGGTGAGCAGTGACAGTGCATGCATCAGTGACACTGTCCCCCTTATCCACCTGTTGGAGCACACGCTGCGTGGAATAATGGACAGGGCACTTGAGGCAGAACAGAGGCAGGAAGAGGAGGACTTCCTTAGCTCTCAAGGCCCCCTTTATCCAGACAGTGTTCCTGCGTGCCCGCCGATCACACAGGAAGAGGAGGAGGAGGAGGAGGAAGAGGAGGAAGATTGTGTCAGTATGGAGGTGGAGCCTGGCACTCAGCATCAGCAGCAGTCTTTAAGGGATCAGTCCCAAGAAACACATGGACTTGTACGTGACTGGGAGGAGGTGGCTGCGGACGTTGTCGTCCTTAGTGACCCAGAGGACTCCGGACCGAATGCCTCAGCAAACCTACGCTGCATGGCCTCCCTGATCCTGCAAAGCCTGCGTAAGGATCCTCGTATTTGTGGTATCAAGGAGAAGGACCAATACTGGCTGGCAACCCTCCTTGATCCACGTTACAAGGGTAAGGTTGCGGACCTTATCTTGCCATCGCAGAGGGAGCAGAGGATGAAACATCTTCGGGAGGCCTTGCAGAAAGGTCTGTGCAATGCGTTCCCAGAGACTGGGAGGTTACAAACTCCTGTTTCTGGACAACGTGTTGCTGAGGCTTCGGTCAGTCAAAGAAGGAGCGGTGGAGAAGGTGGCCGTCTGACCGATGCGTTCAGAGAATTTTTTGGTCCGCAGCCCCAAGGTATGATCGGTTCCAGCAACCATCGCCAGCGTCTGTTTTACATGGTGCAGGAATACCTAGGGGCAAGATCAGACTTGGACACCTTTCCCACCGAAAATCCTCTGGGTTACTGGGTCTTGAGGATGGATCACTGGCCAGAGCTTGCACAGTATGCAATTGAGCTACTGGCCTGTCCTGCATCCAGCGTTCTTTCGGAACGCACATTCAGTGCTGCTGGAGGCGTGGTAACCGATCACAGGGTGCGTCTGTCCACCGACTCGGTCGATCGGCTGACCTTCATAAAAATGAATCAGTCTTGGATCACCACCAGCTACCAAGCACCTGATGCTGATGTAACCGAATAATTTTTTTTGAAATCTCAGATCCCTTCAAAGACTGCCTATGCTGATGCTGAGTGACTATCCCTGAGTAATTATCCTCTTCCTCCTCAATCATCACGCTGATAGCTTGTAAGAACATTTTTGGTTCTGGGCGCCACCACCAGTGCCTAAGGCACAATTTTTCAGCCCCTGTTTAACAGGGGCGTGTAATTACAATTTTTGATGTAATACTTTGCAGCAGGGCTCGTTCCTGCATTCCAACTAGAGTGTCTGTGAGGGGTTGCAGTGTTGTGGCACCAGCACCAGTGCCTAAGGCCCAATTTTTTTGCCCCTGTCTAACAGGGGCGTGTAATTACAATTTTTGATGCAATACTTTGCAGCAGGGCTCGTTCCTGCATTCCAACTAGAGTGTCTGTGAGGGGTTGCAGTGTTGTGGCACCAGCACCAGTGCCTAAGGCCTAATTTTTCAGCTCCTGTTCAACAGGGGCATGTAATTACAATTCTTGATCTAATATTTCACAGCAGGGCCCTGTGAGGGCTTACAGTGTTGTGGCCACAGCAACACCTAAGGCCCAAATTTCTGCTGAGTATATAGGGCAGGACCCTACTTTCAAACATCTAACTTACAAACGACTCCTACTTGCAAACGGAAGGAGACAACAGGAAGTGAGATGAAATCTACCCCTAGGAAGGGAAATTCTCTCCTGTAAGAGTTAATATGGGAAAACAATTTCTCCTTTCCACTGATTCTTTCCAATCCTTGTTCCACAAAAAAACCCAAATTTTCAAAAAACATTTTTCATTGGGACAAAAAGTGAGGTGAAATCTTCTGAAGAGGAGGAAAGACAGCAAAACAAATGTCACAGGGGTGATAACCCTTCCCTATGTTTTCCAAAAAGCTTAAAAAAGATTTTTTGGCTGGAGCTAAACACGTTAAAAATGTACCCGTTCAAAATTACAAAGAGATTCTACTTAACAACAAACCTACAGTCCCTGTCTTGTTTTTCACCGCCTGTATACTGCTGTTCAGAGTATATAGGGCCTTTCCTTATTTTAATTTGGGTGCGGGGTTCCCCTTAATATCCATACAAGACCCAAAGGGCCTGGTAATGGACTGGGGGGTACCCATGCCGTTTGTCTCACTGATTTTCATCCATATTGCCATGACCCGACATGACATTAAACCCGCAAGCAGTTTTAAATGAGATTTTTTCCTTTAAAAATTACATTTGGTGCAGGGACTGTTCTAAACACGGGAAACACGCGTCACTTTACAGGCATACTATAGACACCCCCCAGGTACGATATTTAAAGGAATATTTCACTTTTTTTTTTTACTTTAAGCATCATTAAAATCACTGCTCCCGAAAAAACGGCCGTTTTTAAAAGTTTTTTTTGCATTGATACATGTCCCCTGGGGTAGGACCCGGGTCCCCAAACCCTTTTTAGGACAATACCATGCAAATTAGCCTTTAAAATGAGCACTTTTGATTTCGAACGTTCGAGTCCCATAGACGTCAATGGGGTTCTAACGTTCGTGCGAACTTTCGGTCCGTTCGCAGGTTCTGGTGCGAACCGAACCGGGTGGTGTTCGGCTCATCCCTAGTACTGAGTACTAGTCACGATTTAACCTATGTAATTATTCAGCAATGTTATGTTTGTCAATCACTATATGGGGTTTTTATGCGGATGGAATAGCTTTGGCTAAAGTCATTTTTTGATCCCCTGTTCCCCTTCCCCCTCCCCCAATTCAAAGGGGGCCAACCTAGCCGTTAAATTTGCTATATGCGATTTTGTTTATATTTTGTTTATAATTTACATGCGACTTTACATGTGGGATTTGGCTACACACGATTTACAAAGTATTTTTTTAAACTAGGACAACGTTACACCTACACACTCCAAAGGGGGTCACTTTGCTGTTTTATGTTTGGGTTTTTTTCCGTTTAATTTTTTATTTGCAATTTTGGTTTATACTTTATATGCGACTTTACATATGGGATTTGGTTACACACGATTAACCAAGTATTTCTATGTATTAGGACTGCGCCACACCCATACACTAACCCTTCACTTACCTTCTGTTTTTTCCACCTTGGTGGAAATCACATTTGTGGAGGCAGCAGTCCTTTATGCGATTTCTTCCATTGTTTCCATTTTTTTCCATTTTCTCCACTTTTTTCTCTACTAGGACAACGTTACACCTACACACTCCAAAGGGGGTCACTTTGCTGTTTTACGTTTGGTTTTATTTTCGTTGAATTTTTTATTTGCAATTTTGGTTTATGCGACTTTACATATGGGATTTGGCTACACACAATTTACCAAGTATTTCTATAAATTAGGACAGCGCCACACCCACACACTAACCCTTCACTTAACCCCTTGATTGCCCCCTAGTTAACCCTTTCACCACTGATCACCGTATAACTGTTACGGGTGACGCTGGTTAGTTTGTTTATTTTTTATAGTGTCAGGGCACCCGCCGTTTATTACCGAATAAAGGTTTAGCCCCCTGATTGCCCGGCGGTGATATGCGTCGCCCCAGGCAGCGTCAGGTTAGCGCCAGTACCGCTAACACCCACGCACGCAGCATACGCCTCCCTTAGTGGTATAGTATCTGAACGGATCAATATCTGATCCGATCAGATCTATACTAGCGTCCCCAGCAGTTTAGGGTTCCAAAAAATGCACTGTTAGCGGGATCACCCCAGATACCTTCTAGCTCCTGCGTTTTGCCCGTCCGCCCAGCCCAGCCCACCCAAGTGCAGTATCGATCGATCACTGTCACTTACAAAACACTAAACGCATAACTGCAGCGTTCCCAGAGTCAGGCCTGATCCCTGCGATCGCTAACAGTTTTTTTGGTAGCATTTTGGTGAACTGGCAAGCACCAGCCCCAGGCAGCGTCAGGTTAGCGCCAGTACCGCTAACACCCACGCACGCACCGTACACCTCCCTTAGTGGTATAGTATCTGATCGGATCAATATCTGATCTGATCAGATCTATACTAGCGTCCCCAGCAGTTTAGGATTCCCAAAAACCCAGTGTTAGTGGGATCAGCCCAGATACCTGCTAGCACCTGCGTTTTGCCCCTCCGCCCGGCCCAGCCCAGCCCACCCAAGTGCTGTATCGATCGATCACTGTCACTTGCAAAACACTAAACGCATAACTGCAGCGTTCGCAGAGTCAGGCCTGATCCCTGCGATCGCTAACAGTTTTTTTGGTAGCGTTTTGGTGAACTGGCAAGCACCAGCGGCCTAGTACACCCCGGTCGTAGTCAAACCAGCACTGCAGTAACACTTGGTGACGTGGCGAGTCCCATAAGTGCAGTTCAAGCTGGTGAGGTGGCAAGCACAAGTAGTGTCCCGCTGCCACCAAGAAGAAGACAAACAGGCCCGTCGTGCCCATCATGCCCTTCCTGCTGCATTCGCCAATCCTAATTGGGAACCCACCACTTCTGCAGCACCCGTAATTCCCCCATTCACATCCTCAACCAAATGCAGTCGGCTGCATGAGAGGCATTTTCTTTATGTCCTCCCGAGTACCCCTACCCAACGAACCCCCCCGAAAAAGATGTTGTGTCTGCAGCAAGCGCGGATATAAGGCGTGACACCCGCTATTATTGTCCCTCCTGTCCTGACAATCCTGGTCTTTGCATTGGTGAATGTTTTCAACGCTACCATACACTAGTTGAGTATTAGCTTAGGGTACAGCATTGCACAGACTAGGCACACTTTCACAGGGTCTCCTAAGATGCCATCGCATTTTGAGAGACCCGAACCTGGAACCGGTTACAGTTATAAAAGTTAGTTACAAAAAAAAGTGTAAAAAAAAATAAATATATAAAATAAAAAAAAATTGTTGTTGTTTTATTGTTCTCTCTCTCTCTATTCTCTCTCTATTGTTCTGCTCTTTTTTACTGTATTCTATTCTGCAATGTTTTATTGTTATTATGTTTTATCATGTTTGCTTTTCAGGTATGCAATTTTTTATACTTTACCGTTTATTGTGTTTTATTGTTAACCATTTTTTTGTCTTCAGGTACGCCATTCACGACTTTGAGTGGTTATACCAGAATGATGCCTGCAGGTTTAGGTATCATCTTGGTATTATTCTTTTCAGCCAGCGGTCGGCTTTCATGTAAAAGCAATCCTAGCGGCTAATTAGCCTCTAGACTGCTTTTACAAGCAGTGGGAGGGAATGCCCCCCCCCACCTTCTTCCGTGTTTTTCTCTGGCTCTCCTGTCTCAACAGGGAACCTGAGAATGCAGCCGGTGATTCAGCCAGCTGACCATAGAGCTGATCAGAGACCAGAATGGCTCCAAACATCTCTATGGCCTAAGAAACCGGAAGCTACGAGCATTTCATGACTTAGATTTCGCCGGATGTAACAGCGCCATTGAGAAATTGGGAAAGCATTTTATCACACCGATCTTGGTGTGGTCAGATGCTTTGAGGGCAGAGGAGAGATCTAGGGTCTAATAGACCCCAATTTTTTCAAAAAAGAGTACCTGTCACTACCTATTGCTATCATAGGGGATATTAACATTCCCTGAGATAACAATAAAAATGATTAAAAAAAAAATGAAAGGAACAGTTTAAAAATAAGATAAAAAAGCAAAAAAATAATAAAGAAAAAAAAAAGCACCCCTGTCCCCCCCCTGCTCTCGCGCAAAGGCGAACGCAAGCGTCGGTCTGGCGTCAAATGTAAACAGCAATTGCACCATGCATGTGAGGTGTCACCGCGAGCGCAGATCGAGGGCAGTAATTTTAGCAGTAGACCTCCTCTGTAAATCTAAAGTGGTAACCTGTAAAGGCTTTTAAAAATGTATTTAGTTTGTCGCCACTGCACGTTTGTGCGCAATTTTAAAGCATGTCATGTTTGGTATCCATGTACTCGGCCTAAGATCATCTTTTTTATTTCATCAAACATTTGGGCAATATAGTGTGTTTTAGTGCATTAAAATTTAAAAAAGTGTCTTTTTTCCCCAAAAAATGCGTTTGAAAAATCGCTGCGCAAATACTGTGTGAAAAAAAAATGAAACACCCACCATTTTAATCTGTAGGGCATTTGCTTTAAAAAAATATATAATGTTTGGGGGTTCAAAGTAATTTTCTTGCAAAAAAAAATATTTTTTTCATGTAAACAAAAAGTGTCAGAAAGGGCTTTGTCTTCAAGTGGTTAGAAGAGGGGGTGATGTGTGACATAAGCTTCAAAATGTTGTGCATAAAATGCCAGGACAATTCAAACCCCCCCCCCCCCAAATAACCCCATTTTGGAAAGTAGACACCCCAAGCTATTTGCTGAGAGTCATGTCGAGTCCATGGAATATTTTATATTGTGACACAAGTTGCGGGAAAGAGACAATTTTTTTTTTTTTTTGCACAAAGTTGTCAATAAATGATATATTGCTCAAACATGCCATGGGAATATGTGAAATTACACCCCAAAATACATTCTGTTGCTTCTCCTGAGTACGGGGATACCACATGTGTGAGACTTTTTGGGAGCCTAGCCACGTACGGGACCCCGAAAACCAAGCACCGCCTTCAGGCTTTCTAAGGGCGTAAATTTTTGATTTCACTCTTCACTGCCTATCACAGTTTCGGAGGCCATGGAATGCCCAGGTGGCACAAAACCCCCCAAATTACCCCATTTTGGAAAGTAGACACCCCAAGCTATTTGCTGAGAGGTATAGTGAGTATAGTGTATAGAGGTATAGTGAGTAAAATGGGGTCATTTGGGGGGGGTTTGTGCCACCTGGGCATTCCATGGCCTCCGAAACTGTGATAGGCAGTGAAGAGTGAAATCAAAAATTTACACCCTTAAAAATCCTGAAGGCGGTGGTTGGTTTTCGGGGCCCCGTACGCGGCTAGGCTCCCAAAAAGTCCCACACATGTGGTATCCCCATACTCAGGAGAAGCAGCTAAATGTATTTTGGGGTGCAATTCCACATATGCCCATGGCCTGTGTGAGCAATATATCATTTAGTGACAACTTTGTGCAAAAAAAAAAAAAAAAGTGTCACTTTCCCGCAACTTGTGTCAAAATATAAAATATTCCATGGACTCAACATGCCTCTCAGCAAATAGCTTGGGGTGTCTACTTTCCAAAATGGGGTCATTTGGGGGGGTTTTGTGCCATCTGGGCATTTTATGGCCTTCAAAACTGTGATAGGTAGTGAGGAGTGAAATCAAAAATTTACGCCCTTAGAAATCCTGAAGGCGATGATTGGTTTTCGGGGCCCCGTACGCGGCTAGGCTCCCAAAAAGTTCCACACATGTGGTATCCCCGTACTCAGGAGAAGCAGCTGAATGTATTTTGGGGTGCAATTCCACATAGGCCCATGGCCTGTGTGAGCAATATATCATTTAGTGACAACTTTATGCAAAAAAAAAAAAAAAAAAAAAGTGTCACATTCCCGCAACTTTTTTTTTTTTGTCATTATTCAATCACTTGGGACAAAAAAAAATATTCAATGGGTTCAACATGCCTCTCAGCAATTTCCTTGGGGTGTCTACTTTCCAAAATGGGGTCATTTGGGGGGGGGGTTTGTACTGCCCTGCTATTTTAGCACCTCAAGAAATGACATAGGCAGTCATAAACTAAAAGCTGTGTAAATTCCAGAAAATGTACCCTAGTTTGTAGACGCTATAAACTTTTGCGCAAACCAATAAATATACGCTTATTGACTTTTTTTTACCAAAGACATGTGGCCGAATACATTTTGGCCTAAATGTATGACTAAAATTGAGTTTATTGGATTTTTTTTATAACAAAAAGTAGAAAATATCATTTTTTTTCAAAATTTTCGGTCTTTTTCCGTTTATAGCGCAAAAAATAAAAATCGCAGAGGTGATCAAATACCATCAAAAGAAAGCTCTATTTGTGGGAAGAAAAGGACGCAAATTTCGTTTGGGTACAGCATTGCATGGCCGCGCAATTAGCAGTTAAAACGACACAGTGCCAAATTGTAAAAAGTCCTCTGGTCCTTAGGCAGCATAATGGTCCGGGGCTAAAGTGGTTAAATATGTTTAACCACTTAAATACCAGGCACTTAGACACCTTCCCGCCCAGCCCAATTTTCAGCTTTCAGCCCTGTCACAATTTGAATGACAATTGCGCGGTCATACAACACTGTAAAAAAAAGAAAGGAATCACTGCGCTATATGATATATCAGTAGACAATCAAGTAAGTGAACCAATGTTAAACAATTGAAAAAAGAGCAGCCGCTTATAAGTGAGATACACACATAAACAATAAATAAACAAGAAGGAAGCAGCGCTATATTTTAAATGTAAAATGAATCACAAATAATGTAGAATGATAAAAAGTCCAAAGCAATCAAGTGCCAAATAAAGTCCAAAGGATGAAAAGATGAAAAGAAATCTTCAAAGTGTATTGGGTACCGGGCAACTGAGCCCCTAATTCGGCAAATAGAGTGAAACCGGATGGACCTTCACCACACCACAGTGTTTAGATATAAATGGGCGCTTACCAGATGGCAAGCTTAAAAAGCTTGTGACCTTAACCCGGTCGGGGCCTTTCTTGAGAAGGGGATAGCGTTTGGACACCTCCTCAGACCGTGGATGGCTCACTATCCTCCGTAAAGGAAACCAGGATGCCGGGAAGGATATGCCCATAACCTGGAGTTAATCTCATATACAATGCCCCAAAAAGAGAAGGAAGAGCAACATAGCGTAATCCTGATAGGGTATTTATTTAAAAGACTTAAAAATACACTTACAGTGTGTTGGATATAAAACAGCATAGAAAGCCGGCCGGCTAATACGAACACCCGTCCTGCAGACGGTGAATACGGCACGTCAGCACGTCAGCACCCCATTTGTGGGCACTGATTGGCACAGATTTGGCACTGACTGGGCACATGTGGATGGCCATGGGGTACATACCTGGCCATCCACATGTTTCCCTTCCCTGGTGGTCCTAGTGGCGATCCCTGGTGGTCCAGTGTGGTGATCCCAAAATCCCATTTTATTAGAAAGAGTCTTATCTCTCTCTTCATTTTTTTGGTTTGTTATTTAGGGATTGGGAGTTCTGTCTCTGTCTCTGTTTTTCCTGTAAACAAGTCCAACCATTTACTTTCTTAATCCCTTATATATGGACTCCTCAGGCCACCAATTTTGCAGTAAAATAATTGATGTGTGCCCTGGGGGCCAAAGGCTTCGCCAATTTCTGCTGTTTCTCCAGCGTTGACTCCCTCTTTGTTTGGTTATGACCCTTTAATAAATTTTTGGTTTGATTTATTATACTTGCCTATGTGTGTTTTCCTTCAAAAAGGACAGTTTGTTTGTGAGGAGGCAGGTACATTTCAAATATACAATGTGAAATTAACAAGAGACACCAACACCAAACAATCTCCTTGAGATTAAATAATACAAGATAATAATGGTGTTGTGGTAACTTGACATACAAAACACACCCAAAACTATTCTGGAGTTAAAAAAAAAAAAAAAAAAAAAAAAAAAAAAAAAAAAAAAAAAAAGAAAACCACAAGATCAGGCTTTAAAAAAATCCAAAAAAAAATATTTAATCTAAAAACATCAAAAAAATATTTTTTCGGTAGATGTGACAAATAAAAATACTATATTGATGAAATCACGATAAATAATAAAGAAAGAAGTTTGTGAGAACTCTGTGTGAATATGAAGCAAAACTACTTCATTCTTCTAGCATTATAAAGAAGAAGAGAGTGCGCTGCATTAAACAATTTAAAACATTGCAGCCTGATGAAAGTGCTATATCCATTCCGAACGCTAATTTTACCAGACCGAGCAGTTCCGTCTCGGAATTTATTCTGAGCATGTGTGGCACTTTGTGCGTCGGAATTGTCCACACACGGTCGGAATTGACGCGATCGGATTTTGTTGTCGGAAAATTTTATAGCCTGCTCTCAAACTTTGTGTCGGAAAATCCGATGGAAAAAGTTCGATGGAGCCCACACACGGTCGGAATTTGACAACAAGCTCCGATCGCACATTTTCCGTCGGAAAATCCGACCGTGTGTACAGGGCATAACTGTACAGCCACTGATGCGTTTCACACCAGGCACGGTGCTTAGTCATAGCTAGATGCTACATATACAGACACATATATACAAATTAAACAATTTAACCTAATGGCCAAAACATGTGTACCATTAGTTAAGTTGAAAACACCCGTGAGCATCTAGAATCTACATAATCACCACTGAACAAAAGAGTGCCCCCCACTGGAGAAACTATATATCAAAGCCTATAAAAATAAAATAATTTTTGCTAGAAAAAGACACCAAGTGCAACAAAAAACACCATAATTGTATAAAATGATCGCTTGTATAGTAAAATCAACATGGACCAGCATATGCGACAAGGAAGGCGACCAAAATGCCTATCACCGAGCATAAAAACCGGTGCATGATACACAGTGATTTTGATCTGCTACAACATTAAGGCTGTGTTAAGGCTCTGTTACCACTACTGCGAGTTGTTGTATGACTTAACACATGTCAAGTCGCATGACAAGTCAAAACCCATGTATTTCAATGGTGCTAGTTCTAATTGGTGCGATTCAAGTCGCAGCGACTCTAAAAAAGGTTTTTGCACTACTTCATTCCAACTTCGGTGCGACTTGTACTCACATGGCTTTCACCGGTCGCATGACATTGCATGAAAAAAAATCAAATTGCAAAGTCGCACTGTAAATTGTGCGATTTTGAGGTTGCAATAGTGGAAACAGAACCCCAAGCAATCCCTTCTTTAAGTAGATTTATATAAAAAATAATTCTTATTAAATATTATTTAATATCTAATGACATTATAATCAAATAAATAGTTACATTCTTACAGACTACTGATCCATCCTAATTCCATAAAAACCTCCCTGTTAATTTATCAAAGATAGACCACACTTAACCAACAAAACCATCAAAATCGGTCATGTTTGTAATGATTCCTGATATATGCATATTTCTGTATATACACAGGCATAGGGACGTAGCCACAACAAATAGTCACCAAAGAAATAGATATACCAATTAATAAAGCAGTGTACAAATATGTGTCAATGTAATGGACAAATATGTAACGACAGTGAGGGTTGAATGGTGACTGTGGCTAATCTCCAGAAATATATATATGTGGCTCTAAAAAAGGGGTACCAATCTCAAAAGGTGATAATGAGAACAAGAGAGGCAAAATAAAAATAAATATGATGGAGAGCAGAAGAAAAAACAATGAGTAAAACAGAGCTACGATGGAATATTACAGCAAACAGCAGGATGCAAAATTATGTAATATGAACATCCTGCAAGAGAACTTCCCATATCGATCTCAGGCAAAATGTACAGAGTCCAAACTACCAGTACGGGGCATACCATGTACAAATCAAATGTATCATTCATAAAAATGTGTAATATCCCACTCAAAGTTGAGGCAAATGGGCCACCTGGTATTGAGGTGAAAAATCTAATAAACCTCTCTCTTACATAGTAACCTGAACTTATCACCTCCCCTTTTTGGTACCATGATTTTCTCAACCCCCTGAATGCGTAGGCTACTGACATCCCTATTGTGACACAGGTTCCAGTGCCTAGCTATGTTGGTGGAGTGATCCTTAGAGATGTCATATAGGTGGTCATACAACCGATCCCTCAGCCTTCGGGTCATGCGCCCCACATATTGAATGGAGCATTGTTCACAAGTGACCACATATACCAAGAATCTAGTGTTGCAATTAATGAAGGAAGATGCCTTAAATCCTTGTTTAAAGAACTGGAATGAATCATATCACCTCGCAATATGTGGCGGCAATACGGACAATTATTGCCCCCACAGCTAAATGATCCCTTGAATTGTTGCCAATATGAACAATGAGATCCACTAGTATAAAGGCTGGGGGACAGTGTCCCGCCAAAAGTAGGGGCTCGACGAAACACAGATTTAATACCCTTGGACAGAATTTGGGCATATGATGGATCGTTATACAAGACTGGCAAATATTTCTCAATCGTATTTCTAATTTTATTAGACTCAAGACTATAATGCCGCGTACACACGGTCGGACTTTTCGTCTACAAAAGTCCGACGGACGCCGGCGGTCTAAAGCTGGCTGACAAACCGATCGTGTGTGGGCTTCCCCGGACTTTCAGCGGACTTTCAGCGGACTTTTCCAGCCTCAAATCTGACGGACTTTAGATTTTTCCACCACAGCCGGACTCCCCCCAGACGCCCTCCTGTCCCCCTCTGGAGGCCCTTACTACACACAGCGCCCACAGAGCCCCGCAGACGCACAATATGGAGTCGGATGACTCTCGGCCCCCCTGGCTGGCGGATGTCATGGCGGCCATTGCTACTTGCCAATCCTCGTTAACAACAAAGATTGAAGCTGTTCAACTGGATATGGGTCTAATTCACCAAGATATAGATAAAATCAGATCGCGAGTCACTGAAACGGAGCAAAGACTGAGTATAACCGAAGACACCGTGGCGGAACATGGAGCATCACTCCGTACACTTCAATACAAAGTAAAGGCCCTCGAATACAGAGCCGAAGACGCGGAGAACAGGAAGCGGCGTAATAACCTTCGCATTGTTGGTTTACCGGAGGGGGCGGAGGGGAACAACCCTACCTCCTTCATAGAGGGTCTCGCCTGAGAGTCCAGGGTGGCGAGACAACCCGTTTCTTCACCACTCCAAGGGAGGCTTCCGCCTGGCTGGACTCGCTACCACAGATTCGCTGATGGTCTACCTGGTATGTGCTGTATGACCCTTTTCACTGTTTACTCACCGTAGCCTGGGCCCAGGTCTGGGCTATCACACGAACTACCACATGGATGACTTACTTTGTTGCACAAGTTATGCTCGGTTCAATCCATGGTGTGTCCGGACTTGTGGGGGGATGCTTACTGTCCCCACCAGGGGAAATTCTAAGCTAATGCCCCTGCCAAAGAACTTGGTCAGGAGACCGTTGAAATATGAAGTTCCTTTACACTTGATTGTTTCCTCGAGGAGTGATGGAGTTCTTGTTCTGTATTTCCATCCTAAGATGGATCAACTTCACTGTGAGGTTGCATTATGGGTTACTTCCCTTCGTCTGACTTTCTAAGTCCTCACAGCCTGTTGCATCACAAGCGGAGACCTCACGGGTGTAAGCCGCTTGAACTGCTGTTTCCTCCCCCCGTGTGAAGTTTCGGGGGGGTGGGCTCGCCTCTTCCACGGACCCCCTGTTCCAGCCGGCGAGCTGAATAAGTTTGGGATTGAAACCCGCCTCAGTCGGGTGGGGTGGGGTAAGTTCCCCTAATGGGGCTCGTTTCATCTACTTTAAATATTGGTATCCGTTATTTGTTTTTAGTTTTGTTTTGTTTTTGTTTGATATTTGTACTAAAATAATTGACTCATCAGCATTGCACTGTCTACAGATATGTCCATTTCGGGTTCTGGGGTCCAGTCCAGGAGCCGTTAACTGCATAGATCCTAACATTCTCATTATTCCTGGTAGTCCTGTCCTCCCTTAACATCATCTCATGGAACACCAGGGGACTGAACTCCCCGGTCAAGCATTCCCTGGTGTTCCAATTCATTAAAACTTATAACCCACATATATGTGTGCTCCAAGAGACACACCTAACAGGACGTAGGGTTCTGGCCCTAAAAAAAACATGGGTAGGCCGCCACTACCACTCCACGCATTCTCTATGGGTGTCACTATACTGGTATTGAAGTCACTTCCTTTTCGGCTCTTGGATTTGGCCCTGGACCCTGATAGTCGGTATGTTATTATTCATGCTAAAATATACTCTCTAACGTGGACCATTGTGGGCTTATATTTGCCTCCCCCTGCTTCCTTGCGGGTGCTCAATCAGATCACCGGCAAGATGGCCGACTTTGCATCTGACAATAATGTTATCTTGGGTGATAATAATCTGGTCCTTGACCCGGATTTTGATAGGCTAACTCCTGCAGGACATCATTGCCCTGGGCTGGCTGAGTGGGCGGATACCTATGGCCTGACTGATGTCTGGAGGTGGCGTCATCCCCAGACCAGGGCATACACGTGCCACTCTGCCTCTCACAGAACGTTTTCCAGCATTGACTTGGTCTTCGCAGGGAGTCAGGTCCTCCCCTGGGTCACAGACATACAAATACTGCCAAGGGGAATTTCCAATCACGCACCCCTGTTGTTGTCATTGGACCTTTCCCTTGGCTCAGTAGAAAGGATATGGAGGCTCTCCAGAATTTGGATTACAGACACTGCAGTAGACTCCCAATTTAGAATGGAATTGCTTGATTTTTGGGCTGTAAATGTGGGCTCGGCTGACCCCGTAGTTGTGTGGGAAGCCACAACGAGGGGATATTACCAGACCATCATTGCCAGAGTCCAACGAGAGCGTAGGGCAGACTTGATTAAGGCTGAGAGGGAGGCGAGTAGTGCGGAGGCTCTTTTTGTTCGTACCCGAGACCCTGTGCACTATTCGCATCTACAACTTATGACGAAGGAGGTGGTCCGTCTCCGTACCTCTTACCCAGAAGAAAATGTTGGCTCAATCCCAACGGATTTTGAGCAGGGAGAGCGGTCAGGCCGTTTGTTGGCCTGGCTCTCCAGGGAACAGGCGGGAGGGATGAACATCTCACATATTAGGGAATATTTTGCGGAGTTCTACGAATCCCTCTATAGGTCCAGGACTATGGAGGGGAGGATCTGGTTGCATACCTGGATGACATTGATATCCCAACCCTTACAGTAACGTATCGTGACAAGCTTGATGCTCCAATTACGTCCCTGGAGATATTACAGGCACTTAAAACAATGCAGACAGGAAAAACCCCGGGACCCGATGGCATCCCTGTGGAGTTTTATAAACAATATGCTACAGAACCAGTTGATAAACTTCAGGGCCTCTTCTCTGCATCGACATGCCTCGAGAAACTCCCGGACACAATGAGCGAAGCGATCATAGGGGTGATCCCCAAGCCAGGGAAAGACCCCATGTTATGCTCCTCCTATCGCCCTATATCCCTTCTATCCCAAAAGTACTGGCAAAAGTATTGGCCAATAGGCTTAATTTGGTCATTACTGTCCTTATCCACAGGGATCAAACCGGCTTAATGCCCGGGAGAGGAACTGACATTAACATCAGACGCCTCCATACTCACATAGACAGGGCAGATGAGGTGACTAAAGGAACGGTGGCCTCATTCGACGCGGAGAAGGCTTTTGACTCCGTCGAGTGGGGCTACTTATGGGAGGTGCTCTCGCGATTTGGGTTTGGCCCGGGTTTCACAAAATGGCTCCGCATGCTATACCAGGGCCCCTCAGCTAGAATACGTACCAACGGATGCCTCTCGGGGAAGTTCCAATTGTTTCGAGGCACGCGACAGGGGTGTCCCCTCTCCCCGGGTCTATTTGCTCTGGCGATGGAGCCCCTGGCTATATTGTTGAGGGCCGACCCTGGGGTGAGGGGACTTCAGGTGGGTCCCATTGAAGAGAAGTTATTGCTGTACGCGGACGATGCTCTGCTTTATCTAGTGGATGCGTCGTCCTCTTTGCAGACTGCACTTGACCTCATTAACAGATTTGGTGGGTACTCGGGGATTCGCATTAATTGGGACAAGTCGGTTCTTTTCCCGCTCCATCCCTCGACCCCTAGGACACCACACCCACAGCTTAAGTGGGTAGAGGACTTCAAGTACCTGGGAATAAAAATTAGCGGCAAAGTCCAAGACTACATGGACAACAATTTGCGTCCACTCATGACACAGCTTACGGATAGGTGTGCTGCCTGGCGTTCCCTTCCATTGATCCCTGTTGGCAGAGTCAATTTGCTAAAAATGATCTACCTTCCCAAATATCTCTACTTTTTCCGTAACACACCCATACACATCCCTAATGCCGCGTACACACGAGCGGACATTACGGCGGACTTTGCCCGGCGGACTTTTCGACGTACTTTCCGACGGACTTTGTGAATGAACGGACTTGCCTACACACAATCCACCAAAGTCCGTCGAATTCGTACGTGATGACGTACGACCGGACTAAAACAAGGAAGTTCATAGCCAGTAGCCAATAGCTGCCCTAGCGTGGCTTTTTGTCCGTCGAACTAGCATACAGACGGCGGACTTTTCGACCGGACTCGATTTCAACGGATAAATTTAAAACAAGTTTTAAATCTAATTCCGTCGAACTTTTGAGCAAACAAAGTCCGCTGGAGCCCACACACATCGAATTGTCCGACGAAATCCAGTCCGCCGGGCAAAGTCCGCCGTAATGTCCGCTCGTGTGTACGCGGCATAAGACTTTTTTCCGAAGGCTGGAGAGTCTGCTGATACACTTTGTCTGGGCTGGGAGCCCACCCAGGGTGGCCAAGCAGATCTTATATCTCCCACTTTCGGGGGGGGGATTGGCGCTACCGAATTTTCAAATCTACTACTGGGCAGCCGTCCTGGTCACGATTCGGTGGTGGTTCTCCCAGCCCACGCAGAATCCGACGGTCACTCTGGAGGCAGCCATTCTGGGTTCCTTTGCTGCCCTGAGCAATCTCCCATTTCGTGGTCTCAGGGCCAGTTTGTCCATGACAACTCCGATGCGAACCACTGTGAGGGTCTGGCAGGAGGCTAGGAAAATATATGGGAAGCCCAATTACATTTCGCCTCACATGCCCCTATGGGGTAACCCTATGCTCCCCCACTTTTACACTATACCAGACCCCTCTCTCTGGGCAAAAAAGGGAATCCTTTCATTAAAACATATAGTTAAGGATGGCAGGCTTATGACTTTCCAAGCCCTGAGGCAATCCTTCGCTATCCCGTCCACCTTCCAATTCAGATACTGGCAGCTGAAGCACGCCTTTGAGGCTCAGTTCCCTGCCCCTCACTCTTGAACCAGACTCCATTGAACGGCTCTTGACTTCCAGTGTGATGGGAAAGCCTCTCTCAACACTATACCTATACCTTACAGTGGAGTACGATGCCAAGCTAACTAAAACCTGGGAGAAGTGGAGGGTTGACATTCCCTCTTTGGAATGGAGGGAGTGTCTAATCTCCTACATTCCTTCCATGATAGCTGCAAAAGACAGGTTCATACAATTTAAGTTCCTACACAGAGCGTATTTCACCCCACAGAGATTGGCGCGCATTTACCATCAAAGAGATCCCAACTGTCAGAGATGCAGGCAGGAGGTGGGCACTTTTTGGCACATGGTCTGGTCTTGTCCCAAACTCCGACCCTTCTGGTCAGCAGTGGCCTCCACACTGAGTAATGTCATAGGCTCAGACTTGCCGGTGGATCCCCAAATACTATTGCTCAGTCATCTGGAGGATGTTGAGGGAGATAGGTATAGTAAATTGTGTCTAACCTTCACATTGTACTACGCTAGGCAGGAAATTCTACTGCGATGGAAACTGGTGGAGCCTCCTACCCTAGCCTCGTGGATAAGGTCGGTGAATAAGGTACTCCCCCTGTATAGATTGACGTATGAAAGTAGGCAATGACCGGGGAAGTTTGATAAAATCTGATCATCCTGGGTGGACGCCTCCGGAGATCCTGAACCCCCTACCCCATAGGTAGGGCGTGAAACATAGTGGAGGACATCCTATATCTCACGTCTATTCTTCTTATGCCCATATCCCTTCATCCCCTCCCCCCCCTTCCTCCCCCCCCCTTCTCCCTGCCTCCCCCCCTTCTCCCTCCCTTCCCCCCTCTTCTTCTTCTCCCCCCCACCGCCCCTACCAGGATTGATTGAATATTGGGTTACTTACCTTATATTATCTAAGAGTTTATAATGTTATGATGCCATGAGGAGTATTGTTGAGTGAAATTTCTGACATTTGCACAACTGGAATACCTGATAAGTAGTGGATATCGCTTGAGGGAAAATCTTATTGTCATTATTCTTACCGTAATGATTGTACTCATTTCTTGTATTGTAATGCTGATTTGTTTAATAAAAAATTTCTGTTAAAAAAAAAAAACTACTGTATATCCATCGGGGCCAGGAGCGTTATGTGGCTTTAGTTTACTGATTGCACGCGTATATTCGTCGATTGATATCGGAGCATTTAGTGCCTCAGACTCAGCATCGGAAAAGGACGGTAGGCCTGAAGAGGCTAGATATTCTCAAATTAGTTGTTGCTTTTGTGCTAACTGGTCTGGTGGGATATTTATCTGTAGATTATATAGTGACTGATAGTATTCTCGAAAGACCTCCGCAATTTTGCTAGATTCAAAAATACGGTTCCCTCCATCAGAGTCTATGTGTGGGACATAGTTTCTCCGTGAGTTTTCCCTAAGTGAATGGGCTAAGAGTTTGCCCGATTTGTTCCCTTGTAATGTACATTTCTAGCTCTAAGTATCTGTATACTGGTCTCTTGTTTCATCAGGGAAGATAGTTTTTCCCGCTGTAGCCTGAGGTCCAGTGCTACGGTTTGTGAAAGTGATTTTTTATGTTTGGTCTCTAAGTCCGCTACCAATTTTAGTTGATCCTGAAACAGTTTTTGATTTCTTTTGCGTGCTTCCGTCGCCTCTTTAATCAGTATACCTCGCATAACGCATTTATGCGTTTCCCAAATGCTAAATGGAGAGATTTCTTCTGAGACATTTTCATTAAAGATTCTGGTCAATTCGCTAGTAAGATCCTTTTGGGGTTGACCTTCCTGTAGCAGCGAGTCATTAAGTTTCCATGTCCAAGGTCTGTTAGCCGTCTTAGCTGGAGATCTAGAGACACCGGAGAGTGGTCTGACAGCGTTTGTAGCCCGATAGTCGAGTTGATCACAGCTGGTAGTAACGATTGCGATACTAATAGATAGTCGATTCTTGAGCAACTATTGTGTGGCGCCGAATAAAAAGTATAGTCGCGCTCAGCTGGATGCTGAACTCTCCAGACATCTACAAGTCGCATAGATTGTATAGCTTTTTTTATTCGTCTTAAATATTGATAGGATAAATGTTTAGTGGATTTAGAAATGTCCAGCAGGGGATCAAGGGCCACATTGAGATCTCCACCCAGTATTAAACCACCCTTCATAAAGACCTGTAAGTTATTAAGAATTCCATTCAGACAGCTCAGCTGAGCCTGATTAGGTAAATAAATAGATGCCAAAGTAACCAGCTAGGTCGTCCTTAAGGAAAAGGTAGCGTCCTTCCGGGTCGCTCATCTGATCGACGTAGGACCATGAAACCATCCCCGAAAGCAAGGTACTCACCCCCCTCATTTTGGAGTCTGGGGCTGTGCTATGGAAAACTTGTGGGTATCTCTCATCTTTAAATTTAGGTATCTTCCCAGATTGAAAGTGAGTTTCTTGTATAAAAACCACTTGTGTGCACATACGCCAAAGTTCACGTAGGACCGTTGTGCGCTTTTCCGGTATATTCAAACCATTGGCATTTAAGGAAAGACAACGCACATTGGTCATAGTGAGACCTGAGATCTATCTCCTATGTTTTATCGGAGTGGGTGCAGAAAGATGTGGGGATGGAGAGAGAGCGAGAGAGGAAAAAAAAAACCCTCCCACAAAAAATATATATTTAACAAACTACTAATAAGGCTCTAATTGAGCCTGCGCACCCCTGCAGACTCCTCCCAGAATAATTCGGGAGGGGTTAGCACTGGGAGGCAAAGTACCTATGTAGAGGAGCTAGGGAGCGACACAAAAAATGGAGGTCGCTCGGATCATATTAACATGGATATCACTTGGAATTTTTAACCTGATGCCCATCTCTTATGCCCCGTACACACGGTCGGATTTTCCGATGAAAAATGTCCGATCGGAGCGCGTTGTCGGACATTCTGACCGTGTGTGGGCTCCATCGGACATTTTTCATCGGATTTTCCGACACACAAAGTTTGAGAGCAGGTTATAAAATTTTCCGACAACAAAATCCGATCGCGTCAATTCCGACCCTGTGTGGCCAGTTCCGACGCACAAAGTGCCACGCATGCTCAGAAGAAATTCCGAGACGGAACAGCGCGGTCTGGTAAAATTAGCGTTCGCAATGGATACAGCACTTTCGTCAGCCTGCAATGTAAAAAATGGTTTAACACAGCGCACTCTCTTCTTCTTTATAATGTGAGAAGAATGAAGTAGTTTTGCTGCTGATATTCACACAGACTTCTCACAAACTTCTTTCTTTATTATTTATCGGGACTCCCTCAATATATTTAGATTTGTCACATCTGACAAAATTATTTTTGGGTTGTTTTCTTTTTTGTTTTGTTTTTTAAAGGCTGTTTTTTGTTTTTTTTTAGGTTTGTATTTTTTTCAAGGCTGATCTTTGTTTTATTTTATTTTTATTTTTACTCCATAATATTTTTGTGTGTGTTTTGTGTGTCAAGTTACCACAACACCATTGATATCTTGTATTATTTATTCTCAAGGAGGTTGTTTGGTGTTGGTGTCCCTTGTTAATTTCACATTGTACTTTAGAAATGTACCTGAATCCTCACAAACAAACTGTCCCTTTTGAAGGAAAAAACACATAGGCGACTATAATTGAAACAAAAATTCCTTTATTAAGGGCTCAGAACCAAACAAAGAGGGAGGCAACGCTGGATAAACAGCAGAAATTGGCGAAGCCTTGGACCCCCAGGGCAGACATCAAATATTTAACATCAAAATTGGTGGCCTGAGGAGTCCTTATCTAAGGGAGTGCAGTCTGGTCCAGAAGTCCCAGAGATCCGGAAAGCAGCAGATGACATCTGTGTCCCCAGGCTGTGGTACCACAAGAGGCTACATCTTTTGCCAGACCAGATTGGACCCAGGGTCATCACTTTCTGGTCTTCTTTCCACGCTTCCTTCCTGGCTGTGGCTCTGGTGTTGGAGATGTGGCAGGAGGAGGAGTAGGACCTGAAGGAGGAGGAGGAGGAGGAGGAGTAGTAGGACCTGGAGGAGGAGGAGTAGTAGGACCTGGAGGAGGAGAACCATGTGTGAGGTCACAAATGTGGGTAGCAGATGTTATTTGGCCCCTCAACCCCTTATTGAGAGCTTTCAAAATTAAGGACTCACACAGGAGTCGTTGGCCCTCCTCCATCTGCAGCATTTTGCAGGCAGTTATGCAAGCAAAGTCCTCCTCCACAGTGTGGGGGGTTCTCAGGGCCTCTGTAGCCTTCCAAAAGAGGCCTATGGCAGCCTCCTCCAGAGTACTCCTCTTCCTGCCACTTTGTCTTTGCGGGTGTAGAGGAGGGACCTGGATATCAGGCAGCCTGCTTGGCCCGGCCACCTCCTGGCTGAGACTTCCCTGTATATGAAAAAGGGACATGGTTTTAGTTTTTGCATCATCAATCACAATCATAAATTAGTACTCCAAACTAACATCTATTTAACATCATTGATTGGACAACCAGAAATATTTAGAAGAATGCTATACCTGGCTCAATCTGGGCTCCTCCACATGTTGCTGCCTGGAAGGCCCAGGTTGGGCGTCAGAAGCCTCAGCTGGGGTGGAAGGAAGCGTGGAAGGAAGAGTGGAGAGTGCTGGCCTGGGTTCAGTCTGACCTGCCAGAAAATGCAGCCTGTCATAGTACCTCAGCCTGGGGACATAGATGTCATCTGCTGCTCCAGATCTCTGGGAATCCTGGACCTTCTTGTGCTCCCTTAGATAAGTGCTCCTCAGGCCACCAATTAGTATCTTCAAATAGGTGATGTCTGCCGTGGGGACCACCGTCTTCACAAATTCCAGCAATTGATCCAGCGCTGCCTTCCTCTTTGTTTGGTTCTTATAATGTGGGTGGTTTATCTGCCACAGACAAGGCAGCTCCCTGAACATATCAATGAAGATTGCCATAAAGTCGTTATCTTTCAAGATATCCATTTTCACTGCAAGACACAACACAAGACAAACCCTAATGTCAGGCAAATCTCTCCTAATCTTGTTACAATATAGGCCTCAATCTAGAAGAGGTATAGGCCCAAGTTTGGCTCTTACCTTCGTTATCACAATCGGCGCCTCCGATACTCCTTCCTCCGCTCACAGATCGTACGTACTACGCAGGCGTGTTACGCTTTATACACACTGCGCATGCATGTAACTCCGCCCGCCCCTGACGTTCTTTCTAGTCTATTCCCCGCCCCTTTTTGTTCGGCGCAGTGGGGGAAGAGCATATGGCGGAGACACAGCAGGTGTGTGCTAATTACAGCAACGAGGAGGAGGAGGAGGAAAGCCCGGGTCCGGAAACGTCTGGATCCAGAAGGAGAAGATTTAAGGCCTCAAATATGTCCTTTGGGGAGATGGTCAACATCCTGAAGAGGGCCGACTATGATGGAAAGTATGGACCTTACCCCAACCCCAATGTCCGAAAGGCCAAGATAATGGTGAAAGTAGTCAAGAGTCTGCACCGGAATTTCGGGGTACGACAAATGAAAGATCAGCTCAGAAAGCGGTGGTCGGACCTGAAATTAAGAGAACACGAGCAGTACAGAAAGATCCGGAGAGTGCTGCAAAAAAGTAAGTAGTTGTGCTGTGTTCCTATTCTTTTTGTGTTTATTACGTTCGTGCTGCTCCATGTGCTTTTTTGTTGTACAGTTTAAAATGGCAACTTTCATGTTCATGGGCACATTATTCATTCGTATCAAACATTTTTATTTCGGCATATAAAACACCATTGTTTTGGCCATATGCATTTGACCACATTTTTTAGGGCCTACTTGTATGAAACTAATTTGGTTGTGTAGATGTGTTTGTTACTAGAATGAAATGCAAACTAGATTCTGTGTAAGGAGAGGACACTCAGCAGCAGTTTTCACATCTGGACTCTGGAGCACTAGTGTGGGACACAAGAACACCCTTTTTTAGGGGTCCCACACAGGTGCTCCAGTGTATACTATAGGGGGGTCTCCATCTGTGAAGTTTGGACAAGACAGGTAAAGTATTCAAGCTTGACAAAGGACACTCAAAATTCTACATCTTGGAACTCTGCCAAAATTTACAGTTGTACCCCACTTCAAAGCAATGTTTCATATTTATAGTTCTACCATCAAAAATCTGTGTGCTAAGTATACCATTTTTTTTTCACATAGGGGAGAAAAGACTCAGAGGACACCACTCATCCGAGGAGACCAGAGACCCCCCCCAGAGACCCCGACCACAGGCTCAGGTAAGAGATGGATGCCGGCATATTTATAATACCTGTTTTTTTTTTGGTTTCTATCTTTTTAGGTGATCGTGATGTTGTGGATCCTGATCCTTTCACCTCGGAAAGTGCACAGATCCTGATCGGGGAGATCATGGGGTGTAATGTTGCGTTGGAAAACATCACGAAAAACATCAATGATGTTATTAAAAAAAAATAAGAACATCATTGATGTTTTGGGGAGAGTTTAAAACCCCTCCAAAGCCCTTTCTTTTATGGTGTGCTACAATGTTAAAATTTTTTCGTGAATTGTAGAAAAACCAAATTTTGAAGATGCACACAGTGTGTCAACATGTGCTATCTGCCATCACGGGAGATCAATGGACGCGTTTTGGGGGTGCAACCCCTTCCTCAATAATAAAGTAGCTGAGAGGAAGGGGTTGCTCCCCCAAAACACGTCCCTTGATCCCATGATGGCAGCTAGCACATATTGACATTCGGCAATTTGTATGCATCTTTAAAATTTGGCTTTTCCTGGGGTGACTTCACCCCATCTGAACGCAATATCAATGACAGTTCCTAAATACTCATGTCTGATATTGCCTTCAAGTTCTACCAAATGTGAACTTTGTAAGTTCAAGATTTGTGTCTTTCTTGTTGGTTTTAAACATGCCTGTTTTATCTTAAAAGGACATTTCTACTTTTTCTAATGCCACCCCAAAAATTGTTATACAACAAACATGTTGGTTTGTTTTAAAAACCTTGTCAAAATGCACATGTGATTGTGCAGGTATTAAAAAGATTATTAATCAAGAATGTGTGGATAATTGTCTCAACGCAACAACACTTTTGTGGTGCTCTAATTGCTGCTTTCTGTGACAATGGGTGTTATTTCATAAGGGCAAATCCACTTTGCACTACAAGTGCAGTTTCAAGTGCACTTGTAGTGCAAAGTGTCTTTGCCTTTAGTAAATAACACCCAACAGTGCTTTGTATAAGGTTACACAATCACACCATTTTCAGGACTCACCACATTTCTGTCAGGGTCAGCTAAAACAAACACAAGCAGTAAATGTCACCATAGATTTGCTTAATTTTTTTTTTATTTGATAAAGGTTTCACACATTGTCTGGCATATTGATAGCCCCTCTACCCGCAAAGAACTCAAGGTATCTTAGCCGGACATCACGGGCACTCAGGGAGGGCAAGCCAGGACGGCCACTTTCAAGCGCCGTCAGGGTTGGTTCATTTTGAATTCCAGCTTCAGGCCCAACTGAGCCAGCATAGTTTGCAGAATGTTTCCATAAAAAGTTGTGTAGAACACAGCACGCCAGGATAATGTGATTCAGTTTGTACTCCGCCACTTGTATGGGTGTAAGAAATAGGCGGAACTGGCTGGCCATGATTCCAAATGTGTTCTCCACCACTTTTCTGGCTCTGGCCAGCCGGTAATTAAAAACCCTCTGGTTCGGGGTGAGGGTACTCATCGGGAATGGCCGCATAAGATGGTCCCCCAGCGCAAACGCTTCATCCGCAACGAAGACAAATGGGAGTCCTTCCACACTGTCTTCTGGAGGTGGCAAGTCCAAGCTGCCATTCTGGAGACGCCTGAAAAACTCAGTCTGGGCGATGACTCCACCATCGGACATCCGGCCATTCTTCCCCACGTCCACATACAGGAACTCGTAATTAGCCGCCAACACCGCCAACATCACAATACTATTGAACCCCTTATAATTATAATAGTACGACCCTGACTTGGGTGGTGGGACGATGTGGACATGTTTCCCATCAATTGCCCCTCCGCAGTTAGGAAAGTCCCACCGCTGGGCAAAGTGGGAGGCCACAGTCTGCCATTTCTGTGGCGTGGGTGGAAACGGTTGAGGAAAACAAAAAAAAAATTGTCTTTTTGCACATTAAAACATGGAAAGCAGATTAGACACAAACATTCTTGGCCAACATCAAGATAACATTTATTAATGGGAATGTTTAAACACCAAAGTATAAGGTACACCTATCATATCCCCCCCCTCTCCTGGGCCCTTTCTAACATTATAGGGGGGGAGCTCTTGGACAGGTAACCCTCTCCACTTCATTTAGAGATGAATGCCTAAATAATGTGTATTACTTTGAACAGCCCCTCCTTAGTTACACTATTGGCAGCCCACTGGACAGGTAAGAAGTGTCATAATACAAAGATATAAATACAAATTGTATACATTTGAGCACATTTGGACATTCTGCTATTAACTATCAAGATAATAATAGTATACCAAAACTTGAAACAGTACCATTTGAAAGTATACAGGCAGGCCCTTGTACTACATGCTGTTAGGTACCTGGTAGTAGAGCCTGACTTGTAGGAGAAGACCTCTCATACAACGCTGGTTCAGGAGCCACTGGAGTGGGGACAGTGGTCTCCTGAGCACAGTGGGGTAGGAGTGCCTGTAGAGCAGAGTCTCTGATGCTGAAGTGATGAGAGATCCCACAGGGATGGATGGACTGCAGATCAGGTGGAGACTGGAGGCAGCAAGCTGGAACACTGGAGGTGCAGAGATCACTGGAGCTGAAGCTGAAGGTGCAACAGCCAGAACAACAGCAGGCACAAGCAGGGTCAGACGGTCCGGGTCAGCAGGGATATGAGACAGGCAATAACAGCAGGCAGAGGCAGAGTCGGTAGGCAAGCAGAGATCGGTAACGGTATCAGGCAGCAGTAGAAGAGTAGTAAGGCAGGCCGGGTCGGATGGTCAGACAAGCCGGATCAGATAGGTAACGATCAATCAGGTGCAGGTTTACAGGAATCACAGAGCTGAGACGAAGCAGCAATGTGCCAGAGGCACAGGGGAACTTTTATGTGCACTTTGGCGCCAAACCGGCGCTATCGCGAACACGGGCATGCCCGTACGCGCGCACGTGCACACGCACGCGCGCCCAAGCGCCGCGTACCCGCGCGCGCCCTATCGCCGCACTGACGCCCGGAAACAACAGGAACTTGCTGCAAGGTTCGTACCGGAGCTTGCCGGCGCATAGGCACATGCAAACACCCAGGTCTGGCGCCAATGGTACCCTGACACATGCTTTGGGGAATTCATCCATAAATCTGACCACAAAAGAGATGGGTATAGTGTGTATGGGTTTGGCAAAGTTAGCAGATAGATGATTGAGGATAGATAGAGAATTGTTATAAGCTGACTTAGCAGTTGGGGGGAGGGAGGGTTCCAAATGATTTGGGGACCCCCCAAAAGCCTCTGGCACTCTGCCTGAATTTAAAGCACAAATCACATTTAAAAACATTTTAGGGGGTGTTTGGGGTAAAGCACTGCTATGGAGCTGATAAAATACATTGTTAAGTGACTACATGAGGTGAATATAGGGCCAGGAGAGCATGCTGGGGAGGTAAGTGAAGGCAAATATGTATGAAGGACAAAAAAATTACATAAAAATGCAGCATGAATGAGGACAAAGGGGACATTCACAGCATATTACAATCATGGTAATTAGGGAATGAGGAAAGAAATACAATATATTATCAAACATTAAATACAATAAAATGTGATACTAAAGGATAAAAATCTTACCTTAATATACTCCTTCTGCAGGACCTGGATGATGGCAGAACAGGTCTCCGGGATAATGATCCCCAGAGCCTGGGGGGAGATGCCTGTCGAGAACTTCAAGTCCTGCAGACTTCTCTCCGTCACCAAGTATGGGTGCCGTTTATAACTGCTATTGTGTTCCCACCAGAAACAAAGGTCAGTCTTCTAATAAGAAGGGGAACCAGAAGACTGACCTTTGTTTCTGGTGGGAACACAATAGCAGTTGCTACCCAATCTATCAGTCTGAAGGTCCTGTGTTTATGTCATTGCAGGGCATAAACAGCATCTACCAACCAGCCAGGACATATCCGGGGCATCTACAGCAGACAACAGGGAGCGGTGATCTCCATATAAAGCACTACATGCCTACTACCCCTGCAGGGGTGCCTGGAGCCGGTGAGTGGGTAATCTGAAGGGGGAGCACAGAAGTCACCTGAAAGCATCTCTAAGCACCAAAGTCACCCTGATGATATTCTGGTTTTGATGCAGATAAAAGCCTATGGGACTATTATTATATACTAACTGGTTTTGATGCAGATAAAAGCTTATGGGACTATTATTACGTTTTAACCTGACCTTTTTACTGCAGCATATGTTGGGTTCAAGCTTCACTATATAATTTATACTGTATCTGCTTGGTTGATTTTCTGTGGCTGACCTATTTATCTACTTATGTAGATGCGATAGTATACATTAGCATATACACATTGTAGCGTACCTGCCTATACATTATATTTATATAGACAGCCCATATGTATATTATTCCTTTTTCAACACACGTTAACATATACCCCATTATATCAACCTAGGGACCTAAGGGCCTCTCTTTACCTATTTTATACCAACCACTTGGGTTTAGTATCTCCGGTGGAGCCCACACACAATGGGATTGTCATCTGGATTTGGTCCGTCGGCGTCCGTCGGACCAGTCCGGTCGAAAAGTCTGTGTGTACGCGGCATTAGACATCTGTAATATAAATGTGCACAGGTGGGGGCCTGACACATTGATACATTGTTTAAAGCATTAGTTAGATATCGTGGCTAGTTATAGAAGATAACATATAATTTTAAACTAAATTCAACATTACTATATGAGACCAGTATCAGTGTAAGTCCAGTCAGAAAGCAGAATCGGTGTCATAGACAACTTAGCAAACATATCGGGCAATTGGGTATGTGTACGTAGTACAAAAAATTGTTGGCCTTTCTGGATGTGCAGGGAAAAAGGAAAACCCCATCTATATGTAGCACCTTCTTCACGTAATTTTTCTAGAAGGGGCTTCATATTACGACGCATCTGTAAGGTGCATCTTGAAAGATCCGGTAGAATCTGTATAGTTGCTCCTTCGTAATCGATAGTACCCAAAGACCATGCCTTACGGATAATCTCTTCTTTGATAATATAGAAGTGCACTCTACATAGGGTGTCTCTCGGTCTGCCATCTGTCAAAGGGGCCATACCCTGTGTCTGATGAACTCTGTCCAGCTCAATATCCGCTGTCGGCTCCCTCCCTAAAATTTTGTTTAATATGGCAATGACCGTAGGGCGAAGATTTTTAGCAATTATGGACTCTGGTATTCCCCGGATTTTAAGGTTATTTCTTCTACTTGTATTTTCTAAATTGTCCTGTTGGAATCGCTTAGTATGTAAAACATGTGATTGTGCTGTTAACTTAGTTTCCAGGATTTCTATTTTTTGCTCAGCTGCAGTCTGGGTTTTTACAATGGAATCTACCCTAGAGGTCAGGCTGTGCAATGACTCTTTGATCTCCTTGAACTCGTCTCTAAGTACTTGCTGTAGCGTGGCAGTCATGCGGTCCATATCTGCCTTAGCAGAAAGTGTGGGTAAAAAAGCATTTGTACTGTGTTCAACTGGCATAGACAGCACAGCCGGGACAGCAGATCTAGCAGGTCCAGCTATACCAATTGCACCAATTGTACCATTTGTCTCAGATAGTTCTTTAAATACTGTTGGTGTAGTCTCCCGAGCACAATATGCAGATTGCTGTATGAACTGGTATGGAGACTGATTTTCCTGACCTGAAGATCCGTCAAGTATTAGCCCCGTCTGCATATTGGTATCTGTATTCATAAATATAATATTATTAGTCCTGTTAACTCCCTTAGTGACACTTGTGTCTGCCTTATGTGCTAGATGTGCTAGTTGTGCTAGTTGGTGTACAGGTGGGATTTTTTTTTTTAATAGACCCGGCAGTAAACACCCCAGCGAGCTCACCTGTCTGGATCTCCTGTGCTTGATAGCAGGTAGTCTGTATGAAGATCTGTGAGCCCAGGTCTGATATCCCCACGTCCCCGGCTCCGGCCGAAAAATGCGGGCCCCGAGAAACTGCGTTCAACAATCCAGAAGGCTGTAGCACCCCCTCTCCGTCCCCCTCGGTGATCGGCACCAGACCGCGGAGTTCAACTTTGCTCGACAGCTCTCACGGTTCTCGTGGCTCTCGGCTATCTACGAAACTTAACCCCTGGTGAGACTCAAGGGGCTTTGAGGGCAGCCCCGGCAGTACCAGAGCCGCGGGTATCGCAGGGCTTTCGGATACAGAGCCTGCCAGCGGTCGCACAGGGTAGAAACCGGTGAGCAGAGCACTTTGTGTGACAGGACCTGTGCCAAATGCCTTCCTGGGTGCTCGAGAGCCCCTTGGCATCTCCTTCCATTGCAGCGGAAGGAGGTATAGAGAGATCGTTGCAAAAGGAAAAACGGGGCAAGAGAAAAAAAAAGTATACAGCAAATTTACAGCACTGGTTAGCAGACGGTTAGCAGTTAGCAGTTAGTACTAGTTAGCACTAGTTAGCAGCCCACTCCAGTC
Organism: Lithobates septentrionalis; assembly: GCA_037952835.1. Classification (NCBI taxonomy): domain Eukaryota; kingdom Metazoa; phylum Chordata; class Amphibia; order Anura; family Ranidae; genus Lithobates; species Lithobates septentrionalis. Next base: position 2,316,007 of record JBBDGP010000520.1, on the reverse strand, counting down.
CAGGTGGCACTGAATATTGTATAGCAAATATACAGCACTGGTTAGCAGACAGTTATCAGTTAGCACTAGTTAGCACTAATTAGCAGTTAACAATCCAGTCCAGGTCCAGTCCAGCACCGCAGAACACAACGGAACACAGCAGGAAGATAAGAACAGTCAGAGATGAGTGGATTAGCAGGTAAAGGCAGGCATTGACCGGTATCCGATGTCAGGAATGGCAATAAATGAGCACAGATGAACGCCAGAGAACGCCACTGAACAGACAAGTGTCGGACATCAGACATCCGACATCAGCCTTCCAGCATCAGACAGCGTAGGTAGGGAGATTGACACCAGCCATTAAGCATCAGGCATTGATTGATCCGAGCGAGAAGAGTTCCAATTAGTGCCGCTCCTGCTCCCTCTCACTCACTCACATCACATCACATCTAACTCCGCATCACTATCTACAAATATTAATAAAGTGCATCCAAGTAATAAACAATAATCTTCTTAAAAAAAGTGCATAAAATGTGCAAATACAAAAATAGATGATCCTAAAAATAGTGCAATATAGACAGAGAAGTCAAAAATGTGCAAATGACAGTAGAATGATCTACAAATATTGTGTAAAAAATAGTCCCATTAAAAGTGCAGGCCAATCCGACTTATAAAGTGACATAAAAAAAAATATATCCAGCAGTGTAAAGAAACATTTCATCCAAAAGTGCCAAATCTCCAGGAAGATATCACCATCCGAGGTGCGCAAAAAAGGTATGCCCCAGCCTCTCACCTCAACCAGATAGAAAATGCGCCCTTCTGCTAGATGCTGATTCCACAGCAAGCGATCAAAGTCCATGATCTACAGGAACACGTAACACAATCAGGGGCATAAGCCGATCAGCTCATACACATGTAAAGGAAGAGGGGGCTCCATAGTGTAATATATCCAAGAACATTTATTTAAAAAAATGTAGCAACTTACGTTGCGTCACTGCTCACGTGACTTTATCAAAGGGTATAGAGTCGGGTGTGCAAGTTGTCTTAAATAGCAGATACGCTGTCATGGCAACCAGACTTTCCTAACAAAGTATTCAATTCTTGGTGCATTGTTGCTAAAAATAGTTTAAAATACTTTTTAAGTTAAAATCATTCATGATCTATTATGAAAAAATTATATTAGCAAAAAAAGGAATAGAAACATTTAAAAACTAACATTATGGTAATCACAAAAAATCTCTTTAAAAGACGGATACTCTAGTGGACAAAGAAATTATACCACTCATTTCATCATTAAACTCAGTGAGGACATCTAGTGGACAGTTTAAATTATAACACTCATTTTATCATTAGACTCTGTGAGGACATCTAGTGGATAGTTGAAATAACAAACTCATCTTCATTTTATAAAAAAATAACCATATCTCATGGACAAATTAAAAGCAATTTTCATTAGTACAACAAGAAAGGAGGAGGAATTAATAATTAGATATAAAAAAAATTAAATCAAACTCCACATTATGTTCTAGGGTTGCTAAAGTGAGGAGTTCATGAATCCACCAGGATTCTGATTGGTTGAGTTTAATAATCTTATTCTCCCCCCTCCAGTGAGGTTTGAATTTTTCAGTTCTACATACCAATAGAGATGAAGGGTCTCTATTGTGATACTGAGCGTAATATCTCGAAAGACTATGTTTAATGAATCCATTTTTTATGTTTTGTGTGTGTTCTCTCAGTCTCTTCCACAATTCCCTCTTTGTTCTTCCAATATATTGTATCCGACTTTGACATTCTAAAAGATAAACAACCCCTTCGGTTCTGCATGAAATAAAATCTTCAATAAAATATTCACTCCCAGTAACTGTAGATTTAAAACTAAGTTTTTTCTTTTTATACTTTCCTTAGTATGTCAGCAGGTGTAACATTTTTTACAGGGATAATATCCCTTCCCTTCAAAAAAAGAGAATTCTTTCTGAACAGGAGGGTCCAATACATTTTTTGCAATAAGATCTCTGAGTGTAGGAGCTCTCCGATAAGTGAATTTTGGTTTCTCGGGTAAAACACTTCCGAGATGACGATCAGCTTTTAAGATACTCCAATATTTGTTTAAAAATCCTCTCTATCTGTCTGTGCTGAATATTAAAATCCATAAAAAGTGGAACAATATTTTCACATTCATTATTTCTATTTAACCACTTGACGACCGCCTCACGCCGATGTACGTCGGCAAGGTGGCACGGACAGGCAAAATCACGTACATGTACGTGATTTGCCTTCTGCGGGTGGGGGGTCGGACCCCCCCCCGGTGCCCGAGGCGGTCGTGTTCTGTTCCCCCGGCGATCGGAGGTGAGGGGGAGGCCATCCGTTCGTGGCCCCCCCCTCGCGATCGCCGCCGGCCAATGGGAACATTCCTTTGCTGCTGTATGCTAAACAGCAGCAAAGAAAATGATGTCATCTCTCCTCGGCTCGGTAGTTTCCGTTCCAGCGCCGAGGAGAGAAGACATCAATGTGAGTGCACCAACACTACACACTCAGTAGAACATGCCAGGCACACAAAACACCCCGATCCCCCCCCCGATCGCCCCCCGATCACCCCCCAATCACCCCCCCCCTGTCACAAACTGACACCAAGCAGGTTTTTTTTTTTTTCTGATTACTGTATTGGTGTCAGTTTGTGACAGTTACAGTGTTAGGACAGTTACTGTTAGCCCCCTTTAGGTCTAGGGTACCCCCTAACCCCCCCTAATAAAGTTTTAACCCCTTGATCACCCCCCGTCACCAGTGTCACTAAGCGATCATTTTTCTGATCGCTGTATTAGTGTCGCTGGTGACGCTAGTTAGGGACGTAAATATTTAGGTTCGCCGTCAGCGTTTTATAGCAACAGGGACCCCCATATACTATCTAATAAATGTTTTAACCCCTTGATTGCCCCCTAGTTAACCCTTTCACCACTGATCACCGTATAAGTGTTACGGTTGACGCTGGTTAGTTCGTTTATTTTTTATAGTGTCAGGGCACCCGCCGTTTATTACCGAATAAAGATTTAGCCCCCTGATCGCCCGGCGGTGATACCAGTTTTTTTGGTAGCATTTTGGTGAACTGGCAAGCACCAGCCCCAGGCAGCATCAGATTAGCACCAGTACCGCTAACACCCACGCACGCAGCATACGCCTCCCTTAGTGGTATAGTATCTGATCGGATCAATATCTATACTAGCTTCCCCAGCAGTTTAGGGTTCCCAAAAATGCAGTGTTAGCGGGATCAGCCCAGATACCTGCTAGCACCTGCGTTTTGCCCCTCCGCCCAGCCCACCCAAGTGCAGTATCGATCGATCACTGTCACTTACAAAACACTAAACGCATAACTGCAGCATTCACAGAGTCAGGCCTGATTCCTTGCGATCGCTAACAGTTTTTTTGGTAGCATTTTGGTGAACTGGCAAGCAAGCACCAGCCCCAGGCAGCGTCAGGTTAGCGCCAGTAGCGCTAACACCCACGCACGCACCGTACACCTCCCTTAGTGGTGTAGTATCTGAACGGATCAATATCTGATCCGATCAGATCTATACTAGCGTCCCCAGCAGTTTAGGGTTCCCAAAAACGCAGTGTTAGTGGGATCAGCCCAGATACCTGCTAGCACCTGCATTTTGCCCCTCCGCCCGGCCCAGCTCAGCCCACCCAAGTGCAGTATCGTTTGATCAGTGTCACTTACAAAACACTTAACGCATAACTGCAGCGTTCGCAGAGTCAGGCCTGATCCCTGCGATCGCTAACAGTTTTTTTGGTAGCTTTTTATTGAACTGGCAAGCGCCAGCGGCCTAGTACACCCCGGTCGTAGTCAAACCAGCACTGCAGGGATACTTGCATAAGTGCAGTTCAAGCTGGTGAGGTGGCAAGCACAAGTAGTGTCCTGCTGCCACCAAGAAGACAAACACAGGCCCGTCGTGCCCATAATGCCCTTCCTGCTGCATTCGCCAATCCTAATTGGGAACCCACCGCTTCTGCAGCGCCCGTACTTCCCCCATTCACATCCACAACCAAATGCAGTCGGCTGCATGAGAGGCATTTTCTTTATGTCCTCCCGAGTACCCCTACCCAACAAACCCCCCCAAAAAAGATGTCGTGTCTGCAGCAAGCGCGGATATAGGCGTGACACCCGCTATTATTGTCCCTCCTGTCCTGACAATCCTGGTCTTTGCATTGGTGAATGTTTTGAACGCTACCATTATCTAGTTGAGTATTAGCGTAGGGTACAGCATTCCACAGACTAGGCACACTTTCACAGGGTCTCCCAAGATGCCATCGCATTTTGAGAGACCCGAACCTGGAACCGGTTACCGTTATAAAAGTTAGTTACAAAAAAAGTGTAAAAAAAATATATATATATAAAATAAAAAAAAATAGTTGTCGTTTTATTGTTCTCTCTCTCTCTCTATTCTCTCTATTGTTCTGCTCTTTTTTACTGTATTCTATTCTGCAATGTTTTATTGTTATTATGTTTTATCATGTTTGCTTTTCAGGTATGCAATTTTTTATACTTTACCGTTTACTGTGCTTTATTGTTAACCATTTTTTTGTCTTCAGGTACGCCATTCACGACTTTGAGTGGTTATAACCAGAATGATGCCTGCAGGTTTAGGTATCATCTTGGTATCATTCTTTTCAGCCAGCGGTCGGCTTTCATGTAAAAGCAATCCTAGTGGCTAATTAGCCTCTAGACTGCTTTTACAGGCCGTGGGAGGGAATGCCCCCCCCACCGTCTTCCGTGTTTTTCTCTGGCTCTCCTGTCTCAACAGGGAACCTGAGAATGCAGCCGGTGATTCAGCCAGCTGACCATAGAGCTGATCAGAGACCAGAGTGGCTCCAAACATCTCTATGGCCTAAGAAACCGGAAGCTACGAGCATTTTATGACTTAGATTTCGCCAGATGTAAATAGCGCCATTGGGAAATTGGGGAAGCATTTTATCACACCGATCTTGGTGTGGTCAGATGCTTTGAGGGCAGAGGAGAGATCTAGGGTCTAATAGACCCCAATTTTTTCAAAAAAGAGTACCTGTCACTACCTATTGCTATCATAGGGGATATTTACATTCCCCGAGATAACAATAAAAATGATCAAAAAAAAATAAAATGAAAGGAACAGTTTAAAAATAAGATAAAAAAGCAAAAAAAAAAAAAAAGCACCCCTGTCGCCCCCTGCTCTCGCGCTAAGGCAAACGCAAGTGGCGGTCTGTCGTCAAACGTAAACAGCAATTGCACCATGCATGTGAGGTATCACCGCGAAGGTCAGATCGAGGGCAGTAATTTTTGCAGTAGACCTCCTCTGTAAATCTAAAGGCTAAGTTTAAAGGCTTTTAAAAATGTATTTATTTTGTTGCCACTGCACGTTTGTGCACAATTTTAAAGCATGTCATGTTTGGTATCCATGTACTCGGCCTAAGATCATCTTTTTTATTTCATCAAACATTTGGGCAATATAGTGTGTTTTAGTGCATTAAAATTTAAAAAAGTGTGTTTTTTCCCCAAAAAATGCGTTTGAAAAAATCGCTGCGCAAATACTGTGTGAAAAAAAAAAATTAAACACCCACCATTTTAATCTGTAGGCATTTTCTTTAAAAAAATATATAATGTTTCGGGGTTCAAAGTAATTTTTTTGCAAAAAAAAAAAACTTTTTCATGTAAACAATAAGTGCCAGAAAGGGCTTTGTCTTCAAGTGGTTAGAAGAGTGGGTGATGTGTGACATAAGCTTCTAAATGTTGTGCATAAAATGCCAGGACAGTTCAAAACCCCCCCAAATGACCCCATTTTGAAAAGTAGACACCCCAAGCTATTTTCTGAGAGGCATGTCGAGTCCATGGAATATTTTATATTGCGACACAAGTTGCGGGAAAGAGACAATTTTTTTTTTTTTTGCACAAAGTTGTCACTAAATGATATATTGCTCAAACATGCCATGGGAATATGTGAAATTACACCCCAAAATACATTCTGCTGCTTCTCCTGAGTATGGGGATACGACATGTGTGAGACTTTTTGGGAGCCTAGCCGCGTACGGGACCCCGAAAACCAAGCACCGCCTTCAGGCTTTCTAAGGGCGTGAATTTTTGATTTCACTCTTCACTGCCTATCACAGTTTTGGAGGCCATGGAAAGCCCAGGTGGCACAAACCCCCCCCAAATGACCCCATTTTGGAAAGTAGACTCCCAAAGCTATTTGCTGATAGGTATAGTGAGTATTTTGCAGACCTCACTTTTTGTCACAAAGTTTTGAAAATTGAAAAAAGAAAAAAAAATGTTTTTTCTTGTCTTTCTTCATTTTCAAAAACAAATGAGAGCTGCAAAATACTCACCATGCCTCTCAGCAAATAGCTTGGGGTGTCTACTTTCCAAAATGGGGTCATTTGGGGGGGGGGTTGTGCCACCTGGGCATTCCATGGCCTCCAAAACTGTGATAGGCAGTGAAGAGTGAAATTAAAAATTTTCACCCTTAGAAATCCTGAAGGCGGTGATTGGATTTCGGGGCCCCGTACGCGGCTAGGCTCCCAAAAAGTCTCACACATGTGGTATCCCCATACTCAAGAGAAGCAGCTAAATGTATTTTGGGGTGCAATTCCACATATGCCCATGGCCTGTGTGAGCAATATATGATTTAAAGACAACTTTGTGCAAAAAAAAAAAGTGTCACATTCCCGCAACTTGTGTCAAAATATAAAATATTCCATGGACTCAATATGCCTCTCAGCAAATAGCTTGGGGTGTCTACTTTCCAAAATGGGGTCATTTGGGGGGGTTTGTGCCACCTGGGCATTCCATGGCCTCCGAAACTGTGATAGGCAGTGAAGAGTGAAATCAAAAATTTACACCCTTAGAAATCCTGAAGGCGGTGATTGGTTTTCGGGGCCCTGTACGCGGCTAGGCTCACAAAAAGTCCCACACATGTGGTATCCCCATACTCAGGAGAAGCAGCTGAATGTATTTTGGGGTGCAATTCCACATAGGCCCATGGCCTGTGTGAGCAATATATCATTTAGTGACAACTTTGTGCAAAAAAAAAAAAAAAAAGTGTCACATTCCCGCAACTTTTTTTTTTTTTGTCATTATTCAATCACTTGGGACAAAAAAAATAAATATTCAATGGGTTCAACATGCCTCTCAGCAATTTCCTTGGGGTGTCTACTTTCCAAAATGGGGTCATTTGGGGGGGGGGGGTTGTACTGCCCTGCCATTTTAGCACCTCAAGAAATGACATAGGCAGTCATAAACTAAAAGCTGTGTAAATTACAGAAAATGTACCCTAGTTTGTAGACGCTATAACTTTTGCGCAAACCAATAAATATACGCTTATTGACATTTTTTTTTACCAAAGACATGTGGCCGAATACATTTTGGCCTAAATGTATGACTAAAATTTAGTTTATTGGATTTTTTTATAACAAAAAGTAGAAAATATCATTTTTTTCAAAATTTTCGGTCTTTTTTCATTTATAGCGCAAAAAATAAAAACCGCAGAGGTGATCAAATACCATCAAAAGAAAGCTCTATTTGTGGGAAGAAAAGGACGCAAATTTCGTTTGGGTACAGCATTGCATGACCACGCAATTAGCAGTTAAAGCGACGCAGTGCCAAATTGGAAAAAGACCTCTGGTCCTTAGGCAGCATAATGGTCCGGGGCTCAAATGGTTAAATTGGAATCCTGAATCAATAATTCCCTATCCAAAGACATTACATCATTATTTTTTTCTTTAATGAAATCCTGCTGGTACCCCTTTTGTACAAATCTCCCTCTGATTAATTCCGCCTGTTTGAGAAATGCCTTTGTTTCAGTGCAATTTCTCCTTAATCTAATTAGTTGGCCTTTAGGTATATTGTCTAACAATGTCGCATAGTGACAACTATCTAATGGCAAGTAACTATTTATATCAACCAGTTTAAAATATGTTTGTGTCATTAATCTTTCCCCTTCTTTAGATATCTCTAGATCCAGGAATTGTATTTTTTCTTCACTTATTTCCTCTAGATCAACTGTGGATGAAGGATTGTGTATATGGGATTGTATGATAATTATATACAGTGGGGCAAAAAGTATTTCCTCAGCCACCACTTGTGCAAGTTCTCCCACTTAAAAAAAAATGTGGAAACAAATCCAGACAATCACATTGTCTGATTTTTGAAATAATTTATTTGCACATTATGGTGGAAAATAAGTATTTGGTCAATATCAAAAGTTCATCTCAATACTTTGTTATATATCCTTTGTTGGCAATGACAGAGGTCAAACGTTTTCTGTAAGTCTTCACAAGGTTGTCACACACTGTTGCTGGTATGTTGGCCCATTCCTCCATGCAGATCTCCTCTAGAGCAGTGATGTTTTGGGGCTGTCACTGGGCAACATGGACTTTCAACTCCCTCCAAAGGTTTTTTATGGGGTTGATATCTGGAGACTGGCTAGGCCACTCCAGGACCTTGAAATGCTTCTTACGAAGTCACTCCTTCATTGCCCGGGCTGTGTGTTTGGGATCATTGTCATGCTGAAAGACCTAGCCACGTTTCATCTTGCTGATTGGAGGAGGTTTGCACTCAAAATCCCACGATACATATACATGGCCCCATTCATTCTTTCATGTACATGGATCAGTCGTCCTGTTCCCTTTGCAGAGAAACAACCCCAAAGCATGATGTTGCCACCCCCATGCTTCACAGTAGGTATGGTGTTCTTTGGTTGCAACTCAGCATTCTCTCTCCTCCAAACACAACGAGTTGTGTTTCTACCAAACAGTTCAATTTTGGTTTCATCTGACCATATGACATTCTCCCAATCCTCCTCTGGATCATCCAAATGCTCTCTAGCAAACCTAAGATGAGCCCGGACATGTACTGGCTTAAGCAGGGGGACACGTCTGGCACTGCGGGATCTGAGTCCCTGGCGGCATAGTGTGTTACTGATGGTAGTCTTTGTTACATTGGTCCCAGCTCTCTGCAGGTCATTCACTAGGTCCCCCTGTGTGGTTCTGGGATTTTTGCTTACCGTTCTTGTGATCATTTTGACCCCACAGGGTGAGATCTTGCGTGGCGCCCCAGATCGAGGGAGATTATCAGTGGTCTTGTGTGTCTTCCATTTTCTAATTATTGCTCCCACAGTTGATTTCTTCACACCAAGCTGCTTGCCTGTTGCACATTCAGTCTTCCCAGCCTGGTGCAGGTCTACAATTTTGTTTCTGGTGTCCTTCGACAGCTCTTTGGTCTTCACCATAGTGGAGTTTGGAGTGTGACTGTTTGAGGTTGTGGACAGGTGTCTTTTATACTGATAACGAGTTCAAACAGGTGCCATTAATACAGGTAATGAGTGGAGGACAGAGGAGGCTCTTAAAGAAGAAGATACAGGTCTGTGAGAGCCAGAAATCTTGCTTGTTTGTAGGTGACCAAATACTTATTTTCCACCATAATTTGCAAATAAATTGTTTCAAAAATGAGACAATGTGATTGTCTGGATTTGTTTCCACATTTTGTCTCTCATAGTTGAGGTATACCTATGATGACAATTACAGGCCTCTCTCATCTTTTTAAGTGGGAGAACTTGCACAATTAGTGGCTGACTAAATACTTTTTTGCCCCACTATATATATATACATATATATTAGAAGGCCAGTATGCTGGCCTGAGTTTATTGGAGGGGCCCGGAGGGTATTTAAGCTGACCACTTCCCCTTCCTCTTTGTCAGTTCCAGTGCACGATACTACACGTCACTGGGCTGACGCTTCCCAGCTCACCTTGTGTTCATGAGTCTGTCCGTCCGTCCGTCCGATTACATGTCTTGCAGCTTCTCCGTGCATGGTGTATGTCTGCGGTTCTCATTTGCTGTTGCAGGTAGGGTTTGAACTTTTTCGTTCATACGCAATGTTGCGATTTATGTTTCCTATCCTGCATCTCTTTCGCTCTTAGCTGCCTCTGAGTTGTTTTCGGTCATATCCTGTCATCATTTGGCACAAGTGTAGTAGATTCACATGTTCCCTCAGCCTTGCTTGTCATCCCACCCACAAACATACGTTTTCATTTGTAGATCTAAAACTCCGAGCCACTGTTAGTCCTTGTCCGATTTCACTCGTTACAGGCTTCGTTGCTCATAGGATTCACAGTCTATGGGGTTGCCATCTCATCCATTTGGAGATGAGCATGTATTGTTTGCACAGGTTCTGTGGCTGATTGATGTGGTAATTAGACCCACCTGGTGGCTTCTCTGCACTAGATTAGCATGGGGGGCTGGGTGGTTGGTATGGGTTCGGTTTTAGAGTAAGGAGTGGCATACACTCTCCAACCAATTCATAACGGATTCACTTCATACTTTTCAACCAATTTCTTTTACCCTACTACCGATTTCATATCAGATATGTTGCATTACCTACCACAGTCTGATTCGTACCTAGTCATGTCAGCGGCACAACGGTCGCATCTGATACATCCTGCACCGATTCATATCACTCACTCTCGTACCCTGCAAACGATTCATTGTTATGTCATGTTACTCACTGATTCATATCACTTTCATGCCATACGCATCACTCCAATTCGAGCCAAGTTGCCTCGGCGGCACAACGGTTCGCGTTGGTCATTTCCCAAACATTGATTCGTAGCGGTTCTTACCATACCCTACAATTCGTTATTCATATCATTTCTACTGACCGATTCGGGTCGCAGCCACAGCTACATGCATCACAGTCCATTCCAAACCTAGTCGCTCCGACAGCACAACGGTTCACATCACGGGTATCCCGCACACCAATTCATAGCGGTTCCTATATAAACCTACGATTCGTTACTTATGTCATTTCTACTAACCGATTCGTGTCACATTTACATTTGTACACATCACAATCCGATTCAAACCTAGTCGCATCGGAGGCACAACGGTTCGCATCATCAGTATCCCACACACCAATTCGTAACAGTCCCTATCACAAATCTACGATTCGTTACGTATGCTACTTCGCAGTTCGTTCCTACATATACAATTCTACTATCCTTTTTCTTTTTCGCCTATCAGTAGGTGACCTTTTCTTTCAATCGCTGCAAGATACGCATCTCATCATAACTCCTTGCAATCGCTGCAAGACACGCATCTCATCATAACTCCTTGCAATCGCTGCAAGACACGCATCTCAACTTAACTCCTTGCATTCGCTGCAAGACATGCATCTCACCATAACACCTTGCAATCGCTGCAAGACACGCATCTCACCATAACTCCTTGCAATCGCTGCAAGAAACACGCATCTCAGCATATACCCATTTTTGCAATCGCTGCAAAACACGCATCTCAGCATTTAACCATTTTGGCAATCGCTGCAAAACACGCATCTCAGTATAAACTCCTTGCAAACGCTGCAAGACACGCATCTCACCATAACTCCTTGCAATCGCTGCAAGACATGCATCTCACCATAACACCTTGCAATCGCTGCAAGACACGCATCTCACCATAACTCCTTGCAATCGCTGCAAGAAACACGCATCTCAGCATATACCCATTTTGCAATCTCTGTAAAATATGCATCTCAGTACAAACTCCTTGCAATTGCTACAAATACACGCATCTTACCATTTACCTGTTTGCAATCACTGCAAAACATGCATCTCAGTATAAACTCCTTGCAAATACACGCATCTTAGTGTTTACCCATCTGCAATCACTGCAAAACACGCATCTCAGCATATACCCATTTTTGCAATCGCTGCAAAACACGCATCTCAGCATTTAACCATTTTGGCAATCGCTGCAAAACACGCATCTCAGTATAAACTCCTTGCAATCGCTGCAAAACACACATCTCAGCATTTACCCATTTTTGCAATCACTGCAAAACACGCATCTCAGTATATACTCCTTGCAATCGCTGCAAAAACACACATCTCAGCATATACCCATTTGCAATCGCTGCAAATTTGAAGCATGAGGTCACTGTATTGTTGGTTCAGTAGGTTTATAAGTGTGGCTATAATAGGCTTAGTATTGTTCATAATATAGAACAAGTTTTTGTATATACCGTATTTATCGGCGTATAACACGCGCCGGCGTATAACATGCACCCCAAGTTTAGGAGGGAATTTTAAGGAAAAAAACTTTTAGGAGGGAAGTTTAAGGGAAAAAAACTTACATTTAAATGCCCATCAATGCAGCCTTATCAGTGTCATTGAAGCCTTGTCAGTGCAGCCTTGTCAGTGTAGCCTTGTCAGTGCAGCCTTGTTAGTGCAGCCTTCCCCAGTGTCCATTGCAGCCTTGTCCCAGTGCAGCCTTGCAGCCTTGCAGCCATGTCAGTGCAGCCTTGTTAGTGCAGCCTTCCCCAGTGTCCATTGCAGCCTTGTCCCAGTGCAGCCTTGCAGCCATGTCAGTGCAGCCTTGTTAGTGCAGCCTTCCCCAGTGTCCACTGCAGCCTTGTCCCAGTGCAGCCTTGCAGCCATGTCAGTGCAGCCTTGTTAGTGCAGCCTTCCCTAGTGTCCATTGCAGCCTTGCCCCAGTGCAGCCTTGCAATCCCCGCTGATTTTTTGCGATCGCCCCGACATACACATCCGAGTGTACAGATTCAAATATGGCGCCGGAGGACTCGGCGGAGCAGAGCGAGCGCCGCAGAGATCGGAGGGACTGGGCGGAGCCGAGATACACATAGCCGAATGTACTCGGCTCTTTTCGGCTCCGCTCACAGTCACGCCCAGTCCCGCCCCTAGATATTTCTCTATTCAATTATGATATTGAGACGTGGCACATAATACTCCCTATGTATCCACAATACCACTATGTGGTGATACTTAATTGATTTCATCTATATATGAATGGAAACACCTGAGCACCTTCTATGAGTGGTGAGTAAATTAAGTTCTATTTCCTTTTCGGCTACTAAAATTTATAATTCAATTATCTGGGATAACTTTTTTTTTTTTTTTCCTTACTGTCAATATGGACTTTGTGGGGTCAGGATGGATGGGATACATGACTGAGATTCAAACTAATTGTAATACGGATACCGAACAAGAAATAGGCATAAACCAATATATGGGCAAACTAAAACGTTTACTGAAAAAGATCTAATATCTAATCTGGCATATAGAATTTTTACAAAAATATGTACGGGAGAATATTAATCCCCTTGGTTTAAGAATACAACTTTATCCATCTTTCCAACTAACATCCCCTGAATTTAAACTTGCCTGGGAGAATATACTGACCCAGTGTAGTTCTGAACTTATGAAACTCCTAATTTCCCAATACCAGACTGAACTTAATACTCTTAAGGCTTTACTTATCATTGGCATAACCCAACTCAAACACGAGGTTTTACCGTACGACCAAGGCGAAAATTAACTATATGGCAACTGATGATGACACTGAATCTGACTCTTTTCATATGTCTTCTCACTCTGTTTTCAGAAAAGGAAAAAGCAACACCACAAGTTCTCACAATAACTTAGGAGCACGTAAGCGAGACTATGGTGGGGGATCTTACACACCCTCTTCAAAAAAAGCCCTCCCACTCAAGACACCAGTTTATTACACTACCCTCATACACAGGGCAATACACCACAATACAGTAACGAACCACAATCACAATCTAAATATTTGGGTGCCACAGCTCTGCAAGCCATACAAATATTAAATACTCAAGCACAAGCACTCAACACTTCTCAATTAACTACTGCTGGCCCCACTGATACAGGTCGAACAACTATAGTTCCCATTGATCAATCCCAAGTACAAGGGACAAATCTTCACACTATCCCTCCACCTTTAACACAACGTTCCTCGCATATTAGACAAAGCACCCTAGATGCACATATCCAACCCAACACTCCCTTAGCAAATTTTCAGTTGCCCAGGGACACAATGCCCCTGACTTAACATCGGGACGAGATATTATTAATCTGACTCCTTATGTGTTTGAGGATGAGATTCTAGATGTTCTCAAATATGGACTTAGTTTCTGCCCTTCGGCCAATATTGACAAATATGAAACCATTAAAGATGCCTACTTATTTTCACGCAATCTGACCTATAAGTTCCTATTTGATAAGGAAGTTCTACAATCCAAACAAGACAAATCTATTTCCGAACAAGTCAAGCATTTCTCCATGGAGGACTTTCGGGCCCTCCGTGACTTAATGCTATTACTGGATGAAAATGATTCATCACAAGAATCTGGCAGCTCTATGCCCACTCAAATCTCAGGAACACTAGCCTCGTCTACACCCCCTACAAAACTATTCAAATCTAAATCCCAACGCTTTCCGGATTTAATGATCAATCCCCGGATCTGGGCTTTCCCTATAGGGACTGTCAATGACATTAAACATATGACTATCTTACCTAGCTCTAGTAATCTAACTCCCTCCCAATTACGACCCATTCAATTCTTACAAAACCATTCCGACCTTGAGATTAAGGCCTCTGACAAGGGAGGAAACATTGTCCTCATGACCGGGGCATTCTACGAATCCATGGTCATGAGGATTCTACTAGACAAACAGTGTTACTGTCACCTATCGGATGCCTCAATTGTGAAATATAAGAAAGAATATCTATGCATTATTGGATCGGCCCACCAGAGAGGCCTCATTGACCAGGATTTATATAATTATCTAAATGTACGAGCCCCCAGGGAAGCCACGTTTTATGCGTTACCAAAAACTCACCCTACCATGCCCCCTAATCGTTTCTGGGATAGGTTCTTTGACGGAAAACGCTAGTCGTTTAATCGACTCCATTTTAATGCCACATGTACTAGGTCTACCTTCTTACACTCGTGATACATTGGATCTCTTGAAACAAATAGAGGGTTTGGCTGTCCCTCCTGATGCCCTGCTCGTGACTCTGGATTTGAGTCATTATACTCTAGCATCCCTCATGAGCGGGGCATTGGGATGGTCCGCACCTTCTTAGGAGAACAAGATCACTACAGCTGGGATTATTGTGGATTTATTCTTGATCTTTTGAGATTCATACTTACCCGTAACAATTTTTGCTTTAAAGGTTCCCACTTCCTCCAGGTACAGGGTGTGGCTATGGGCACATGCTGTGCACCGGCCTATGCCAACCTGTATCTGGGGGGGTGGGAACGTAACATTTTTTCAGATGAATCACTAACTGTGTTTATCGACCACGCCCTTATTTGGCGGCATTATATTGATGATGTTTTCGTTGTATGGACAGGCACTTCTGATTTACTTGACACATTCATTCAAACTATTAGTCAAAATCAATTTAACTTAAAGTTTACGGTCTCCAGCAATTCCCAACAAATAACCTTTTTAGACCTAACTATCTTCAAAGATAATGAGAACTGCCTGGCTTCTACTCTCTACAGGAAAGAGACAGCAGGGAACACCCTGCTACATGCAGACAGTGCCCACCCTAGGCCACTCATCAAAAGTATTCCATATGCGCAATATTTAAGATTGTGTCGCAATTGCGCTCATGTGGAGGAATTTATGCTTCAGGCTAATGCCCTTCGTGCTAGACTTCTGGCCAGGGGATACACCAAAACCTTACTTCGCAGTGCCTCTAACAAAGCCATACGTCAATCACGAACCTCATTACTTTACAAAACAAAACCAGCTACTACTAGCTGTCCTGTCAGATTCATTACGAGATTCTCACAACAATACCAACAACTTTGAGATATTCTGACCAACCATTGGCAGATTCTACAAGAGGATCCCATCCTTAAGAAATATATTGGCCCCTCCCCACAAATTACCTTCAGACGAGCTAGGTCCCTACGCGACAAATTGACATCCAGTCACTACTCTATTAACTCTAAGTCAAAACAACCCAAACATGGAATATCACGATGTGGCCAATGCCCATTTTGCCCATGGATCAAGGTAGGCACAGTGTTCTCACTCCCTAATGGAGAAATCTTTACCCCTAACTTTCATGCCAATTGCAACACTGAAAGAGTAGTATACCTCATGTTGTGCCAGTGTGGCGCTTTTTATGTAGGTAAAACTATTAGACATCTGCACTGCAGAATAAAAGATCCTGTGTACTACTCGGCAGAGGGCAAGACGATCACTGCAGTCAGACATTTATATTATAAATTTGATGCATCCTTGATATCCTTCATTGTATTGGCAGTTGTCCCTAGAAAGCCTAGAGGTGGGGATTGGGATAAATATATTCTTCAAAAAGAAACCATGTGGATAGAACGCCTCAGTGCTATGTATGCTCCGGGTATCAACGAGGCTCATATAAGTCTTTTTTGTAATCTCTTTCTCTTAGCCCTACTTTATCCTATATACATCTTGATTATTTTCAGTATATATGCTTCATCCCATCTTTGCTGGTTCTTTGCACCAATATATTTATTGGCAATGCAATTCTATATATCTATTGCACTTACATTATATTCTTTTCCAATCCTAGATATTGTTATGTAACAACAGCCGTTTGTTTCTATTATTCTATACATTGTATTTATTTCTCCTTTAATTGATTATGTTTACTTTATTTGCTTGTTTATGTATATTGCGTTCATTTGGGGTTCTACTGCCCTGGTAACCCATGCTGACCTGGTCCTGCATGGGTTCTGGGAACACTTTCACCACTATGCGGCCGCCCAGGGCCACATCCCCCTCACAGGGCTGTAGGCGCATTCTGGCATTTCCGGGTCTCCTTTCCCTGTCATGCCTTGGTTGCAGCTGCACTCCCTATCTCACGTGTCGGACTGTTTCCATGCCGACACTGTGAGTGGGGACATGCACAGTCTGCACCCAGTGGCCGGCTTGGATGACGTCACGTCAGCTTC
This sequence comes from Lithobates septentrionalis, assembly GCA_037952835.1. Lineage (NCBI taxonomy): Eukaryota > Metazoa > Chordata > Amphibia > Anura > Ranidae > Lithobates > Lithobates septentrionalis. The sequence continues at coordinate 2,299,237 of JBBDGP010000520.1, read as the reverse complement.
GCCGATTGGTTGACTACAAGCGGGGCGTGTGTACAAAGAGACGCCGCTTAGCGTCCCTCTATTCAGCTCCATCCACAGTCGCTCCCTACCCAAGCGGCTGTTTGCGTGTGTTTTTCTTATGCCCACTTATACTATGGATCAGCAGTAGGTATGTTTACAACATTTATGCTGTTATATTTCTTGTAATTCTTTTATACATCTCATCCCTTTTCTCTCTCCCCCTTTTCTAACTCTAACCTTTTCTAGAAGCTATATCTGTTTGATTCAATCAGTTTAATTTATTGGCACCTAATCATCTTCTCTAATTACCCCTCATGGGCTTTCTGTTTGCACTACATCAGGTCATGTACTACAGATAACTACATGGGATGTTGAATCATCATCTGAAACTACATACAAATTTCTGCGACCACTGCTTCTCCTATATACAAATACTGGCTTAATACAGTTATTAGGATACCATTTCCTTTCCTGTACAGCCACTTTATCATTACTATTCTAGTTAAGATACTCTAATAGGGCGTACACACGGTCGGACTTTGTTCGGACATTCCGACAACAAAATCATAGGATTTTTTCCGACGGATGTTGGCTCAAACTTGTCTTGCATAGACACGGTCACACAAAGTTGTCGGAAAATCCGATCATTCTGACCGCGGTGACGTAAAACATGTACGTCGGGACTATAAACGGGGCAGTGGCCAATAGCTTTCATCTCTTTATTTATTCTGAGCATGCGTGGCACTTTGTCCGTCGGATTTGTGTACACACGATCGGAATTTCCGACAACGGATTTTGTTGTCGGAAAATGTTATCTCCTGCTCTCCAACTTTGTGTGTCGGAAAATCCGATGGAAAATGTCCGATGGAGCCCACACACGGTCGGAATTTCCGACAACACGCTCCGATCGGACATTTTCCATCGGAAAATCCGACCGTGTGTACGGGGCATAACAGTATACCTTATACTTCATCTGAAGGATATACAGATATCTTCCCTCTCCCTTCCCATTTGAGTTTGGTAAGTGTTTTTACGATTTTTCTTACTTAACACACTACGAAATGTCTATCAGCAATACTGCTTTGACCTTCTAGCTTTTTGCTGAATTCTCTGATACAATTTTAACTTGGTCCTAAATAGTTATTAAATCCCCTTTCTATACTTACTAACTATTGAATAAATAGAATCACACACGTTTATATATATTTGTTTAAGCTCCAGGGATATTTGCCCTTGCTCACACTCCTCTCCCTCCCATTCTTCCCTTGTCCCCACCCCCTTCCTTCCTTCCTTTTCCTTCCCCTTCACCCTACCCCTTTCCCGTCCCCCCGCCGCCCTTCTCCCTTTCCCCTCCTTATCCCCCCCCTGTTCTCTCTCCTATTACTTTCCTAATTTTCTTGTTCTATATTATGAACAATACTAAGCCTATTATAGCCACACTTATAAACCTACTGAACCAACAATACTGTGACCCCATGCTTCAAACTTTTTATTTTATCCTGTTACATACGTCCCCATAGTGTGTGAATATTGCCTACACCCTGCTTGATCTGTACAAGTAGCGGGCTTCCATCCTGGTGCCTCTAGTGCGCAATGTATATTTATTTGTTAGTTTGTTACATTTTAGTCAACATGATGATTAATGGTTCCTAGTTTTATTTATTTGATGACCTATATTTTCCAGTAAATCTGTTCCATGCTCCTCAAGAAGTGCTATGGCGTGTAACATGTTGAGCGAATCCTAAAGACTTCTATTGCTATCAACTACATAGCTCTCCTCTGTATACGCAGTAAGCCTATGGCGGAATAAGTGCTATTCTATTCTTACATTTTCTTTGTATATCATATTGAGCTATGTGTGGAGTGTATAACTGTAACGGTATCTCTATGAACTGATTTCTGTTTTTGTATATACGGTAATTCTTTTCTTGTTTTTAACAATTTTTGTATTTCTAAAAAATTTCAACTTTTTTTAAAACTTTACAATACTGGATATCGTGCCTATAAAGTCCAAGACCCTAGATATTTCTCTATTCAATACTGCCATGTTTGCTCCAGTGACGAGGAGGGAGGGGATGATGAGGTAACTGACTCTACTTGGGTGCCTGAGAGAAGAGAGGAGGAGGAGACACAACTCCGAAGAGGCAGGATGTCCTCTAGGGGGCAGCTTAAGCGCAGCCACCCAATTGCATCACACCGCAGAGCTCTGCAAGTGCAGGGTGCTGCTGACTCCCTGCTGACTTTTAAAAGTTTTAAAAGTTCCTTGGTGTGGGCCTTTTTCAACACGTGTGCAGCAGAGCACACCATTGCTGTTAGCAACCTATGTCTGAAGCGGATCAAGCGTGGCCAGAACAGCAGCCGCTTGGGCACCACATGCTTGACCAGACATATGACAACCTGCCATGCAGTCCATTGGCAATAGCACTTGAAAGACCCACATCAAAGAAAAAGGTGGACTTCTCCTTGCTCCTCATCTGGGATTCCCAACCCCTTTATACCTCCAGTCCTCTCAAAAACCTGCACTGAGAGGAATTAAGGTATAGCAATGGGTGTCCCAAGTACTTGCTAGCAGTACACCACCATCTGATTTTAGCAGGCAAATTTCCCTACCCCAGTTACTGAACCGTAAAAAGAAATTTGGTCCCAGCTATCCACATGCTCAGTGTCTGAATGCTAGCTTGGCCAAATTGCTAGCACTGCAACTGCTGCCTTTTCAGCTGGTAGACTCTGCCCCCTTTCGCAAATTTGAGGAATGTGCTGTACCTTAGTGGCAGGTTCCAAAACACCATTTCTTTTCACGGAAGGCTATTCTGGCTCTCTACCAGTAAGTGGAGGGCAATGTTTTGGCCTCGTTGGACAGGGCAGTCAGCAGTAAGGTGCATATTACCGCTGACTCATGGTCCAGCAGGCATGGGCAGGGACATTACCCTTTCTTCACGGCACACTGGGCAACTCTGCCGGAAGCTGGGAAGGATGCAGGACAGGGTCCAGAAGTTGTAGGGGCTTGTTCCGCTGCCACGCCTCCAAAATGCTAGTGGTGATTCTGCCACAGCTCTCTCCTCCACCCCCTCCTTTTCTTCCTCCTCTATGGCCTCTTCTGCAGATTTGTCCTCTGAACCAGCAGTGCTTTGTAAGCGTTCAAAGGGCTACGCAAGCAGTCAGGCAAAAAGATGCCATGCAGTGCTTGAGTTGGTCTGCTTAGGGGACAGGAGCCACACTGGAGCAGAGATTCTGTCAGCTCTGCAGGGACAGGCTCAGAGGTGGTTGATGCCACTCCAGCTTCAGCCAGGAATGGTTGTATGCGACAATGGCACCAACTTTCTCTCCGCTGTCCGACAGGGACACTTGACCCATGTTCCAAATTTGGTACACGTCTTGAATTTGGTGGTGCAGTGGTTCTTGAGCAGATACCCAGGCATTCAAAGGGAATGCAACCTGCCCACTAACGGCCTCATTTGTGACATGCCCACCAGGTGGAACTCAATGTTGGCAATGCTGCAGCGGTTGCACATGCAGCAAAGGGCCATCAATGAGTACCTGTGCGAGTATGGGACCAGGACAGGATCAGGGGAGCTTGGATTCTTTTCGCCACGCCAGTGGCTACTGATCAAGGATGCATGCACTGTTCTGTCACCATTTGAGGAGGCCACAAGAATGGTGAGTAGCGACAATGCATGCATCAGTGACACTATCCCTCTAGTCTCCCTGTAGGAGCACACGCTTCAAGGACTAATGGACAGGGCACTTGAGGCAGAACAGCGGGAGAAAGAGGAGGACTTCCTTACACCTCCTTTATCCAGATAGCATTCCTGTGGGCCCGCCAAACACACAGGAAGAAGAGGAGGAGAAGGAGGAGGAGGATTGGTTCAGCGTGGACGTGGAGGAAAAAACTAAGCAATAGTCTTCAAGGGATGGTTTTCAGTCCCCAGAAACCCAAGGAGTTGTACATGGCTGGGAGGAGGTAGTTACGGATCATTTGATCCTTAGTGACCCAGAGGACTCTGAATCAAATGCCTTCAAATGAAACATTAATAAATCACCGGGACCAGATGGCTTGCATCCGAGGGTACTTAGGGAACTCAGTCAAGTGATTGCCAGACCGTTGTTCCTAATTTTTACAGATAGTCTACTGACTGGAATGGTACCAGCTGATTGGAGAAAAGCCAATGTAGCACCAATATTTAAAAAGGGCCCAAAATACATCCCTGGGAATTACAGACCAGTTAGCCTAACATCAATAGTATGTAAACTCTTGGAGGGGATGATAAGGGATTATATACAAGATTTTAGTAATAAGAACGGTATCATTAGCAGTAATCAGCATGGATTCATGAAGAATCATTCTTGCCAAACCAATCTATTAACCTTCTATGAGGAGGTGAGTTGCCATCTAGATAAAGGAAGGCCCGTAGACGTGGTGTATCTGGATTTTGCAAAAGCATTTGACACAGTTCCCCATAAACGTTTACTGTACAAAATAAGGTCCGTTGGCATGGACCATAGGGTGAGTACATGGATTGAAAACTGGCTACAAGGGTGAGTTCAGAGGGTGGTGATAAATGGGGAGTACTCAGAATGGTCAGGGGTGGGTAGTGGGGTTCCCCAGGGTTCTGTGCTGGGACCAATCCTATTTAATTTGTTCATAAACGATCTGGAGGATGGGATAAATAGTTCAATCTCTGTATTTGCAGACGATACTAAGCTAAGCAGGGCAATAACTTCTCCGCAGGATGTGGAAACCTTGCAAAAAGACCTGACCAAATTAATGGGGTGGGCGACTACATGGCAAATGAGGTTCAATGTAGAAAAATGTAAAATAATGCATTTGGGTGGCAAAAATATGAATGCAATCTATACACTGGGGGAGAACCTCTGGGGGAATCTAGGATGGAAAAGGACCTGGGGGTCCTAGTAGATGATAGGCTCAGCAATGGCATGTAATGCCAAGCTGCTGCTAACAAAGCAAACAGAATATTGGCATGCATTAAAAGGGGGGATCAACTCTAGAGATAAAACGATAATTCTCCCACTCTACAAGGCTCTGGTCCGGCCGCAACTGGAGTATGCTGTCCAGTTCTGGGCACCAGTCCTCAGGAAGGATGTACTGGAAATGGAGCGAGTACAAAGAAGGGCAACAAAGCTAATAAAGGGTCTGGAGGATCTTAGTTACAGTATGAGGAAAGGTTGCGAGCACTGAACTTATTCTCTCTGGAGAAGAGACGCTTGAGAGGGGATATGATTTCAATTTACAAATACCGTACTGGTGACCCCCCAATAGGGATAAAACTTTTTCGCAGAAGAGAGTTTAACAAGACTCGTGGCCACTCATTAAAATTAGAAGAAAATAGGTTTAACCTTAAACTACGTAGAGGGTTCTTTACTGTAAGAGCGGCAAGGATGTGGAATTACCTTCCACAGGCGGTGGTCTCAGCGGGGAGCATTGATAGCTTCAAGAAACTATTAGATAAGCACCTGAATGACCGCAACATACAGGGATATATAATGTAATACTGACACATAATCACACACATAGGTTGGACTTTATGGACTTGTGTCTTTTTTCAACCTCACCTACTATGTAACTATGTAATCTTCAGGAGGCCTTGAAGAAAGGTTTGTGTGATGCATTTCCAGACCCTGGTAGGTTACAATTTCCTGGTGCTGGACAACGTGTTGCTGAGGCTTCGTTCAGTCAGAGGAAGAGCGGTGCAGAAGGTGGCTGGCTGACCGATGCCTTTAAACAGTTTTTCAGTCCTCAGCACCAAGGTCTGATCGGTTCAAGCAACCATCACCAGCGTCTGCATTACATGGTGCAGGAATATCTAGGGGCAAGAGCAGACTTGGAGACCTTTCCAACAGAGCATCCACTGGGTTACTGGGTCTTGAGGATGGACCCCTGGCCAGAACTTGCTCAATAATGAATTGAGCTACTGGCCTATCCTGCATCCAGCGTTCTTTCTGAACACACATTCAGTGCTGCTGGAGGGTTTGTAACGGATCATAGAGTGCGCCTGTCCACAGACTCCGTTGATAAGCTCACATTCATAAAAATTAATCAGTCTTGGATCAGCAGCTATCAAGCACCTGATGCTGATGTAACATTGAAATTTCTATGAATGTGGGATCCCTTGAAGACTGCTTATGCTAACTATCCTATTCCTCCTTAATCTTGATGATGCTAGCTTCCAACAATATTTTTGGTTTAGTGCACCACCACCCAAGGCCCAACTTTTTTGCCCCTGTTTAATATGGGCATGTAATTAGAATTTTTGATACAATATTTCAATGCAGGGCCCATTCCTGCACCCAACAAGAGTATCTGTGAGGGGTTACAGTGTTGTGGCACCACCACCCAAGGCCCAATTTTTCTGCCCCTGTTTAACAGGGGCATGTAATTACAATTCTTTATATAACATTATATAGCAGGGCCTGTTCCTGCGCCCAACAAGCGTAACTGTGAGGGCTTACAGTATTGTAGCACCACCACCACCAAAGGTCCAATTTTTCTGCCCCTGTTTAACAGGGGCATGTAATTCCAAATCTTGATATAATATTTTGCAGCTGGGCCCGTTCCTGCGCCCAACAAGATTAACGGTGAGGGCTTACAGTGTTCTGGTACTACCACCATCAAAAGCCCAATTTTTCTGCCCCTGTTTAACAGGGGCATGTAATTCCAAATCTTGATATAATTATTTTAAATTTCGTGCTTAGGTATATACGAAGCTGCAGCCTCCCTAGAAAAAAAGACTCCACAGATGAAGTCCAAAAAATGAATAATCAAGGGAAGGGAATTTGGCGCTGCTTACAACAGATATTTAAATTACATGTCTACTACCACCTGTGATACTAAATAAAATGTATAATTTCTCTTATATATCTCTGTGAGTATATTTTCCTTTTAAAACAGGTGTCATAAATATAAACAACCAAATGTAGTGTGAAAAAATATATATACCGGTATGTGGAAAAAATGTAATAAATTAAGTAAATATTGAGTCTACTTCTGTAACATAAAACTATCCACAATAAATTCCATATTCCCAAAGGTGCAAATTCCAAGTGATACGATTTATCACATTTTCCGTGCAGAAAATGAGTGAAGTGCTCCCCCTTAGGTTTATGCACTCACCAGAAACCCCTACCCCTGCAGGGGTAAAAAGCATGTAGTCAGATATGCCTCCGATCCTGGTGTCTCAATAATCAGTACAACCTCCTGCTTCGTGGCGTTGCTTGTGCAATAGGATATCCACGTGAAATTAATAATAAAAGCAGGCACTCATAGCGTAAATCCGTTAAATTCAAAATGTATTTGCCAAGAGTATAAAGTCTTTCCTTAAAAAGAAGTGGCTCCAATTACCCCGATTCATATAAGCATACAGACAATTTACTGGGTCTGGACAGCGTGCGTTCCACAGACCACAGTTTTGTTTAGCTGTGGTCTGTGGAACGCACTCCGCACTTTAAAATTAGCATTTTTCACATTTGTATCCCATGGACTTTAACCACTTCAATACCCGGCCATAGTCAAATGACGTCCACAGATGGGATCTCCCATCCTGGGTGGACGTCATATGACGGCCTCTGCTTTCCGCCGCTACTACGGGCCCCCGGCAGGACACAGCCGTTCCCCGATGGGGGTATTGAAGCGGCGGCGGCGGGCGGCGGAGCATTGGTAATGGCAATGCAGAGCGGCATTGGGAAGCGGCGTGTATCGTAGGTAACGGCGCGCAGAGCGGTGATCGGGGCTAAGGCTTTTCCCCTGGATACAGCTCAGCCCCGATCACTGTAGCCAATGACATGGCTCTTCACCACATGACCGGCTGTGTCCAATCACAGCCGGTCAGTAATGTAAACAGAAACACTGTGTGTGTAACTGCTGTTGCTGGGCTCTTCTCCTCACACACCGATCCAGTGTGAGGAGAAGAGATCAGCTAACAGTGAGTTACCTATTACATATGTACTACTGTGCCCAGATTGCCCCCCCTAAATAAAGAGTACCTGTCATCAGGAGTACCTGTCATCAGGAGTACCTGTCATCTAGAGTACCTGTCCATCAGGAGTACCTGTCCATCAGGAGTACCCGCCACCTCACCACCTGCCACCAGAGTACCCGCCACCTTATCACCTGCCACCAGAGTACCCGCCACCTCATCACCTGCCACCAGATTACCTGCCACAAGAGTACCTGCCACCAGAGTACTTGCCACCAGAGTACCCGCCACCTCACCACCAGAGTACCTGCCACCAGAGTACCTGCCACCAGAGTACCCGCCACCTCATCACCTGCCACCAGAGTACCCGCCACCTCATCACCTGCCACCAGAGTACCCGCCACCTCATCACCTGCTACAAGAGTACCTGCCACCTCACCACCGGCCACCAGAGTACCCGCCACCTCATCACCTGCCACCAGAGTACCTGCCACCTCACCACCCACCACCAGAGTACCTGCCACCTCACCACCTGCCACCAGAGTACATACAGCCAGTCAGCCACTATGTCCAGAAAGGTGTACACCCCAGAAGAGGCATACCAAATACTGAGTCTGACTGATGAGAGCAACGGGGAGCTCTCACTGCTCAGTTCAGATTCTGGTTCGGAATATGAGCCCCCCGAAGGCAGCACATCAGGATCCGAATCAAAGGAGGAAGCAGTCCGTCCAAAAAGAGGACGGTCTGAACACCAGGCAGCTACCAGCAGTGCCAGCGGCGGTAGACCCCAGGAGGAGGGGCCCAGTACAAGCGCTGCTAGACCCCAGGAGGAAAAGCCCAACACAAGTGCACGCCAAAGAAGTAGGACCCAAACCCATCTTCCAGATTCCTTGGAAAACCCATTGTGGCTGCCTTCTACCACAGGGTCAGCCACGATCCCCCCTTTTACAGCACAGCCGGGTGTGCAGGTCAACACTGCAGGTTTTTCACAAATTAATTTTTTAAATTTTTTTTCCTTAACGAATTGATTCAAGGCATTGTGGACCAAACTAATCTCTTTGCCCAACAATTCATTACAACCAACCCCAGCTCCAGCTATGCCCGCCCTTTTGAATGGAGACCCCTAACGGTAGTGGAGCTAAAATTGTTTTTAGGCCTAACCCTCAAAATGGGGCTTACAAAAAAAATGAAATTCATAAGTATTGGTCGACCAAACCCATCCACCATATGCCAGTCTTTTCATCAGCCATGTCCAGGTCCCGATATAAAATTATAATGCGCTTCTTGCATTTTAGTGACAACTCACAGTGCCCCCCCCACCCCCAAAATCACCCAAACTTTGACAAACTATATAAAGTTCGCCCCCTAATTAATTTTTTTTCCCCGAAGTTTATGTCCCTGACAAAAATATATCTGTGGACGAATCCCTGGTGCAAATATTATACTAGTTTGCTCCTTCTCCGTCACCTATATCTCAAACAAACTTTGGCCTGTGGTACAGCAAGAAAAAAACTAAAGGGCTTCCCACAGCGTCTTGTCACCACAAACATTCAAAGGGGGGGAATCGAGAAGCTTGAGGAACGAAAAAGTGTTGGCTGTGAAGTGGAGGGATAGAAAAGATGTGTACATCATGTCCACCATCCACGATGACATCTCGGTGGAACTTCACAGAAGACACGGTACCGTTCGCAAGCCTACCTGTATCACTGAGTACAATAAATACATGGGGGAGGGGGTGGATTTAAACGATCAGTTGTTGCAGCCCTATCTTTCAACAAGAAAATCCCTATTCTGGTAAAAAAGTCGCAATTTATCTTTTTCATTTGGCCCTTTGAAATTCTTTCATAATCTACAAAAAATCAACAGAAACACCCACCACCTTCATAAAGTTTATTGAAGACATTGTCACTGCCCTGATTTATCAGCAAGTATCCCCCCCAGAAAGCATTCGCTCCGATTCTGTCAGCAGACTACATGAGCGCCATTTCCCGGACCATATTCCACCAACAGGATCCGGAAGACGACGCCAACAAAAATGTCGGGTGTGCACCAAAAAAGGAATTAGGAAAGATACCAGCTTCCATTGTACCAACTGTCCCTCCCAACCTGGCCTTTGCATCGGAGAATGCTTCAGGTGATACCACTAGGGATGAGCTTCGTGTTTGAGTCGAACCCATGATCGACTCGAACATTGGCTGTTCGGTCGTTCGCCGAATTCCGAACCTTATGGGCCGTTTGCGACAAATTCGTGTGGCGCGTCCCGGCCCATAATTCACTGCGGCATCGCAGTGCATTGCTGGCTGATGATTGGCCAAGCATGCACTATGACCCGCATGCCTGGCCAATCACAGCACGGTCGGTAGAGAGAGCTGTAATTGGCCAAAGCCAGGGTGGCTTTGGCCAATTATGGCTCAGGGGGTTTAGAACACGCCCCACACTATATAAGGCCGCCTGCACGGCGGCCCTGTGTAGTGTGTGTTTCGACATTGAGATACATAGATAGACAGAGAGACAGTGTCATTTCATTTGAGTTAGCTAGATTAGGCAGGACAATCAGTGAGTTAGCTGCACTTACAGTGTATTGTGTATATATATGCATCCCAGGTGTTGCATATATATATATATATATATACAGTGTATTCAGTTTAGCTAGATCCGTTCCTGTTATCTTCTTACTGACAGGCAGGCTTGTCTTGTTACAGTATTTACAGCTACCTGAAGAAAATTGCTGGTGTTCTTTTGATCCTATTAGTACCACAGTCAGGCAGCTAGACTATTTACAGTTAGTGTAGTGCGTCCTGCTCACAGTGTTCAGCTAAAACTACAAGTTAGTGTAGTGAGACCTCTGCACACTGTTCATCTAAAGCTACAAGTTAGTACAGTGCGTCCTGCTCACAGTGTTCAGCTAAAACTACAAGTTAGTGTGGTGCGTCCTCCTCACAGTGTTCAGCTAAACCTACAAGTTATTTTTTTGCGAGCTCTGAACAGTGTTCAGCTAAAGCTACCTGTAGAAGGTTGGTGGTGTTTTTCTGATCCTATCACTACCGCAGGCAGCTAAATAAGCTGCAAGTTATTTTTTTGCGAGCTCTGCACAGTGTTCAGCTAAAGCTATCTGTAGAAGGTTGGTGGTGTTTTCCTGATCCTATCACTACCGCAGGCAGCTAAATGAGCTGCAAGTTATTTTTTGGCGAGCTCTGCACAGTGTTCACCTAAAGCTACCTGTAGAAGGTTGGTGGTGTTCTCATACTACAGGCAGACAGTTGATTTTGCTAGCTGCAGTATCAGTACACATATATATATATATATATATATATATATATATATATATATATATATATATATATATATATATATATCTCAGCTTAGTGCAGCTACAGGCCATTAGTATGTCTGGAAGGCCAAGAAGGAGAGGCAGACAGTCACAAGCCAATAAAAGAGGGCAAGCAGGCTCTGTGTCTAGTGCTGGTCCTGGAGACGGTGCATCCTCATCAGCACGTGGCCGTGGGACATGCTTGGCCTTTTTTTCGGCAGCTGGCCGTGTTGAGCCGCAACATGCGGAAGACTTGGTCGAGTGGATGACCAAGCCGTCCTCATCCTCCTCATCCTCTCTCACCCATGCTCAGGGTACTTTGTCTGGCAAAGCAGCGGCCTCTTCCCTCGGCTCATCAGTGACTCCTTCCCTAGCCCCACTATGTCCTCCTGAGGAGTCCCTCGAACTGTTTGACCACAGTGTTGGGTACATGCTCCAGGAGGATGCCCAGCGTTTGAAAGGCTCTGATGATGATACTGAGCTTGATGAAGGCAGTAACATGAGCATGGACAGAGGGGGTGCCCAAGAAGGACAGCAATCTGGCAGTCATGCTCCCCCTGCTGCAGCATACTGCCAGGTTTGCTCCAGTGATGAGGAGGGAGGGGATGATGAGGTCACTGACTCAACGTGGGTGCCTGATAGGAGAGAGGAGGAGGAGGAGGAGGAGGCGGCACATCACCAACGAGACAGGATGCCCTCCAGGGGCCAGCCTAAGGGCAGCACACTGACTGCATCACACCCCAAAGCTCCACATGTGCAGGGCGCTGCAGTCTCTGCCCGTTATTCAAAAAGTTCTTTGGTGTGGGCCTTTTTTGAGACGAGTACATCAGATCGCACCGCTGCTATTTGCAACATATGTCTCAAGCGTATCTCGCGTGGCCAAAACATCTCCCACTTGGGTACCACATGCTTGACCAGACATATGTTGACCTGCCATGCAGTTCGTTGGCAAGTGTATCTAAAAGACCCACACCAAAGAACAAAAAGGACCTCTCCTTGCTCCTCATCAGCTGAGATCTCCAACCCCACTATACCTTCAGTCCTCTCTGAGACCTGCACTGAGAGGAATGAAGGTGTAGAATTAGGTGTGTCACAGCCAAGTATTGTGGGCAATCTGCTTTCGGTACACCGACATCAGATTGTACCAGGCAAATTTCCCTGCCCCAGCTGCTGCACCGCCAAAAGAAGTTTGCTCCCAGCCATCCACATGCCCAGCGGTTGAATGCTAGCTTGGCAAAATTGCTAGCACTTTAACTGCTGCCTTTTCAGTTGGTAGACTCTGCCCCCTTCCGTGAGTTTGTGGAATGTGCGGTTCCTCAGTGGCAGGTACCCAAACGCCACTTTTTCTCATGGAAGGCGATTATGGCTCTCTACCGGCATGTGGAAGGCAATGTCCATGCCTCGCTGGACAGGGCGGTCAGCGGTAAGGTGCATATTACCGCTTACTCATGGTCCAGCAGGCATGGACAGGGACGTTACCTAAGTTTCATGGCGCATTGGGTGACTCTGCTGGCAGCTGGGAAGGATGCAGGACAAGGTGCAGTAGTGTTGGAGTTTGTTCCGCCACCACGCCTCCAAAATGCCACTACTAATGATTGTGACACACCTCTCTCCTCCACCCCCTCCTCTTCTTCTTCCTCCATGGCCTCTTCCTGTGCTTTGTCCTCGGAACCAGCGGTGCTCCGTAGCCGTTCAAGGGGCCTCACCAAGTACGCAGGCCAAAAGATGCCATGCGGTGCTTGAGCTGGTGTGCTTGGGGGACAGGAGCCACACTGGGGCAGAGGTTCTGTCAGCTCTGCAGGGGCAGGTTCAGAGGTGGTTGACGCCACGCCAACTTAAGGCAGGAATGGTGGTTTGCGACAATGGCACCAACCTCCTCTCTGCCCTCCGACAGGGACAAATGACCCATGTGCCCTGTTTGGCTCACGTCCTTAACTTGGTGGTGCAGCGGTTCATGGGCAGGTACCCGGGCTTACAGGATGTCCTGAGGCAGGCCAGGAAAGTCTGTGTGCATTTCCGCCAAAAGGAGTTTAACCTGCCCAAGAACCGCCTAATTTGTGACATGCCCACCAGGTGGAACTCAACGTTGGCCATGCTGCAGTGGCTGCACACGCAGCAGAGGGCCATCAATGAGTACCTGTGTGACTATGGCACCAGGACAGGGTCAGGGGACTTCCTTAGCTCTCAAGGCCCCCTTTATCCAGACAGTGTTACTGCGTGCCCGCCGATCACACAGGAAGAGGACGAGGAGGAGGAGGAGGAGGAGGAGGAGGAGGAGGAGGAAGATTGTGTCAGTATGGAGGTGGAGCCTGGCACTCAGCATCAGCAGCAGTCTTTAAGGGATCAGTCCCAAGAAACACATGGACTTTTACGTGGCTGGGAGGAGGTGGGTGCGGACCATGTCGTCCTTAGTGACCCAGAGGACTCCGGACCAAATGCCTCAGCAAACCTACGCTGCATGGCCTCCCTGATCCTGCAAAGCCTGCGTAAGGATCCTCGTATTCGTGGTATCAAGGAGAAGGACCAATACTGGCTGGCAACCCTCCTTGATCCACGTTACAAGGGTAAGGTTGCGGACCTTATCTTGCCATCGCAGAGGGAGCAGAGGATGAAACATCTTCGGGAGGCCTTGCAGAAAGGTCTGTGCAACGCGTTCCCAGAGACTGGGAGGTTACAAACTCCTGTTTCTGGACAACATGTTGCTGAGGCTTCAGTCAGTCAAAGAAGGAGCGGTGGAGAAGGTGGCCGTCTGACCGATGCGTTCAGACAATTTTTTGGTCCGCAGCCCCAAGGTATGATCGGTTCCAGCAACCATCGCCAGCGTCTGTTTTACATGGTGCAGGAATACCTAGGGGCAAGACCTGACTTGGACACCTTTCCCACCGAAAATCCTCTGGGTTACTGGGTCTTGAGGATGGATCACTGGCCAGAGCTTGCACAGTATGCAATTGAGCTACTGGCCTGTCCTGCATCCAGCGTTCTTTCGGAACGCACATTCAGTGCTGCTGGAGGCTTTGTAACCGATCACAGGGTGCGTCTGTCCACCGACTCGGTCGATCGACTGACCTTCATAAAAATGAATCAGTCTTGGATCACCACCAGCTACTGTGACAGACTCACCCAGGACAGAGGCTATTGGAGGGGACTGAACGCAAGCCTCTTGCCCACCGATTATGGGCCCTAGCATTTGGGGGAATGGTGCTCTCTGTGAGCTGTATGCCTGGGGACCCTGGGGTTGGTGTTACTTTGGATTCAGCTCCATGTTCCCCCAAAACACACAGACTCTGGGAACCCTTTATATGCCATATTAGAATGATAAGACTGAATTATACTGTTGGGACACATCCTGTGAGGAGATGCTGGTGTCATCAACTCCAACTACCTGTGTTTATGTTAATTGAATGAGCTGATCACATTGTCCTCTATACAATGTAGGAGACGGGACGACTCCTATTGGAGCTGCTTCTATTGTGAGAAAATGTCCTGTGATAATTAACTCAGTCTGAGCAAAAGGTCATGTCTCAATCACCTAGGCTGTATAAAGGATTAGTTAATTAGCTCATGTTAATTAGGTTAATTAGGTTACGTTTGTATTGTTAGAGTAATATTTTCTCCTGTATATAAGATTGTATTCTGGTTCTGAATAAAGTCAGTTCATGTTAGCAACAAGCAAGTGTCACCTTGTTTTGTGCTCAGAGAGGTTGGGATATCTGTATACAGACTGGGAGGAAGTGGTATATGACGGAAGCGCTCAAGCGGAGTGTGGGACGTTCCGTGACAGCTACCAAGCACCTGATGCTGATGTAACCGAATATTTTTTTTTTAAATCTCAGATCCCTTCAAAGACTGCCTATGCTGATGCTGAGTGACTATCCTGAGTAATTATCCTCTTCCTCCTCAATGATCACGCTGATAGCTTGTAAGAACATTTTTGGTTCTGGGCACCACCACCAGTGCCTAAGGCCCAATTTTTCAGCCCCTGTTTAACAGGAGCGTGTAATTACAATTTTTGATGCAAAACTTTGCAGCAGGGCTTGTTTCTGCGTTCCAACTAGAGTATCTGTGAGGGGTTGCAGTGTTGTGGCACCAGCACCGGTGTCTAAGGCCCAATTTTTCAGCCCCTGTTTAACAGGGGCGTGTAATTATATCTTTCGATGCAATACTTTGCAGCAGGGCTCGTTTCTGCGTTACAACTAGAGTATCCGTGAGGGGTTGCAGTATTGTGGCACCAGCACCAGTGCCTAAGGCCCAATTTTTCAGCCCCTGTTTAACAGGGGCGTGTAATTACAATTTTTGATGCAATACTTTGCAGCAGGGCTCGTTCCTGCATTCCAACTAGAGTGTCTGTGAGGAGTTGCAGTGTTGTGGCACCAGCACCAGTGCCTAAGGCCTAATTTTTCAGCCCCTGTTCAACAGGGGCATGTAATTACAATTCTTGATCTAATATTTCACAGCAGGGCCCATTTTTGCACCCACCAAGAGCGAGTGAGGACTTACAGTGTTGTGGCACCAGTACCACCACCACCACCACCACCAAAGGCCCAATTTTTCTGCCCTTGTTCAACAGGGGCATGTAATTACAATTCTTGATCTAATATTTCACAGCAGGGCCCATTTCTGCGCCCACCAAGAGCAAGTGAGGACTTAGTGTTGTGGCATCAGCACCACCACCACCACCAAAGGCCCAATTTTTCTGCCCCTGTTCAACAGGGGCATGTATTTACAATTCTTGATCTAATATTTCACAGCAGGGCCCTGTGAGGGCTTACAGTGTTGTGGCCACAACAACACCTAAGGCACAAATTTCTGCTGAGTATATAGGGCAGGCCCCTACTTTCAAACATCTAACTTACAAATGACTCCTACTTGCAAACGGAAGGAGACAACAGGAAGTGAGGTGAAATCTACCCATAGGAAGGGAAATTCTCTCCTGTAAGAGTTAATATGGGAAAAACATTTCTCCTTTCCACTGATGCTTTCCAATCCTTGTTCCACAAAAAACCCCAAATTTTCAAAAAACATTTGTCATTGGGACAAAAAGTGAGGTGAAATCTTCTGAAGAGGAGGACAGACAGCAAAACAAATGTCACAGGGGTGATAACCCTTCCCTATGTTTTCCAAAAAGATTTTTTGGCTGGAGCTAAACACGACAGATTCTACTTAACAACAAACCTACAGTCCCTGTTCAGAGTATATAGGGCCTGGTTGCCCCACACCTTTCCTTATTTTAAATTGGGTGCGGGGTTCCCCTTAATATCCAAACAAGACCCAAAGGGCCTGGTAATGGACTGGGGGGTACCCATGTCGTTTGTCTCACTGATTTTCATCCATATTGCCAGGACCCGACATTACATTAAAGCCGCAAGTAGGGATGAGCCGAACACACCCCTGTTCGGTTCGCACCAGAACATGCGAACAGGAAAAAAGTTTGTTCGAACACGCGAACACCGTTAAAGTCTATGGGACACTAACATGAATAATCAAAAGTGCTAATTTTAAAGGCTTATATGCAAGTTATTGTCATTAAAAGTGTTTGGGGACCCGGGTCCTGCCCCAGGGGACATGGATCAATGCAAAAAAAAGTTTTAAAAACGGCCGTTTTTTCAGGAGCAGTGATTTTAATAATGCTTAAAGTCAAACAATAAAAGTGTAATATCCCTTTAAATTTCATACCTGGGGGGTGTCTATAGTATGCCTGTAAAGGGGCGCATGTTTCCCGTGTTTAGAACAGTCTGACAGCAAAATGACATTTTGAAGGAAAAAACACATTTAAAACTACCCGCGGCTATTGCATTGCCGACAATACACATAGAAGTTCATTGATAAAAACGGCATGGGAATTCCCCACAGGGCAACCCCGAACCAAAATTAAAAAAAAAAATGATGTGGGAGTCCCCCTAAATTCCATACAAGGCCCTTCAGGTCTGGTATGGATATTAAGGGGAACCCCAGCCAAAATTTAAAAAAAAAAATGACGTGGGGTTCCCCCTAAATTCCATACCAGACCCTTCAGGTCTGGTATGGATTTTAAGGGGAACCCCGTGCCAAAAAAAAAACAAAAACGGCGTGGGGTCCCCCCAAAAATCCATACCAGACCCTTATCCGAGCACGCAACCTGGCAGGCTGCAGGAAAAGAGGGGGGGACGAGAGTGCGGCCCCCCCCCTCCTGAACCGTACCAGGCCACATGCCCTCAACATTGGGAGGTTGCTTTGGGGTAGCCCCCCAAAACACCTTGTCCCCATGTTGATGAAGACAAGGGCCTCATCCCCACAACCCTGGCCGGTGGTTGTGGGGGTCTGCGGGCGGGGGGCTTATCGGAATCTGGAAGCCCCCTTTAACAAGGGGACCCCCAGATCCCCCCCCCCTGTGTGAAATGGTAAGGGGGTACTTACCCCTACCATTTCACTAAAAAACTGTCAAAAATGTTAAAAATGACAAGAGACAGTTTTTGACAATTCCTTTATTTAAATGCTTCTTCTTTCTTCCTTCATCTTCTTCTGGTTCTTCTGGCTCTTTTGGTTCTTCCTCCGGCGTTCTCGTCCAGCATCTCCTCCGCGGCGTCTTCTATCTTCTTCTCCTCGGGCCACTCCGCACCCATGGCATTGGGGGGGAGGCTCCCGCTCTTCTCTTCATCTTCTTCATCTTCTTCATCTCTTCTTCCTTCTTCATTTCTTCTCCGGGCCCCTCCGCAGCCATGCTGGCATGGAGGGAGGCTCCCGCTGTGTGACGGCGTCTCTTCGTCTGACGGTTCTTAAATAATGGGGGGCGGGGCCACCCGGTGACCCCGCCCCCCTCTGACGCATGGGACATGACGGGACTTCCCTGTGGCATTCCCCGTGACGTCACAGGGAAGTCCCGTCAAGTCACCGTGCGTCAGTGGGGGGCGGGGTCACCGGGTGGCCCCGCCCCCCGTTATTTAAGAACCGTCAGACGAAGAGACGCCGTCACACAGCGGGAGCCTCCCTCCATGCCAGCATGGCTGCGGAGCGGCCCGGAGAAGAAATGATGAAGGAAGAAGAGATGAAGAAGAAGAAGAAGATGAAGAGAAGAGCGGGAGCCTCCCCCCCAATGCCATGGGTGTGGAGCGGCCCGAGGAGAAGAAGATAGAAGACGCCGCGGAGGAGATGCTGGACGAGAACGCCGGAGGAAGAACCAGAAGAGCCAGAAGAACCAGAAGAAGATGAAGGAAGAAAGAAGAAGCATTTAAATAAAGGAATTGTCAAAAACTGTCTCTTGTCATTTTTAACATTTTTGACAGTTTTTTAGTGAAATGGTAGGGGTAAGTACCCCCTTACCACTTCACACAGGGGGGGGCCGGGATCTGGGGGTCCCCTTGTTAAAGGGGGCTTCCAGATTCCGATAAGCCCCCCACCCGCAGACCCCCACAACCACCGGCCAGGGTTGTAGGGATGAGGCCCTTGTCTTCATCAACATGGGGACAAGGTGTTTTGGGGGGCTACCCCAAAGCACCCTCCCAATGTTGAGGGCATGTGGCCTGGTACGGTTCAGGAGGGGGGGGGGCGCACTCTCGTCCCCCCCTCTTTTCCTGCGGCCTGCCAGGTTGCGTGCTCGGATAAGGGTCTGGTATGGATTTTTGGGGGGACCCACGCCGTTTTTTTTTTTTTTTTTGGCGCGGGGTTCCCCTTAAAATCCATACCAGACCTGAAGGGTCTGGTATGGAATTTAGGGGGAACCCAACGTCATTTTTTTTTAAATTTTGGCTGGGGTTCCCCTTAATATCCATACCAGACCTGAAGGGCCTTGTATGGAATTTAGGGGGACTCCCACATCATTTTTTTTTTTGGTTCGGGGTTGCCCTGTGGGGAATTCCCATGCCGTTTTTATCAATGAACTTCTATGTGTATTGTCGGCAATGCAATAGCCGCGGGTAGTTTTAAATGTGTTTTTTTCTTCAAAATGTCATTTTGCTGTCAGACTGTTCTAAACACAGGAAACATGCGCCCCTTTACAGGCATACTATAGACACCCCCCAGGTACGAAATTTAAAGGGATATTACACTTTTATTGTTTGACTTTAAGCATGATTAAAATCACTGCTCCTGAAAAAATGTCCGTTTTTAAAACTTTTTTTTGCATTGATCCATGTCCCCTGGGGCAGGACCCAGGTCCCCAAACACTTTTTATGACAATAACTTGCATATAAGCCTTTAAAATTTGCACTTTTGATTTCTCCCATAGACTTTTAAAGGGTGTTCCGCGGCATTCGAATTTGCCGCGAACACCCCAAATTGTTCGCTGTTCGGCGAACTTGCGAACAGCCAATGTTCGAGTAGAACATGAGTTCGACTCGAACTCGAAGCTCATCCCTAGCCGCAAGCAGTTTTAAATGACTTTTTTTCCTTTTAAAAATGACATTTTGTGCAGGGACTGTTCTAAGCACGGGAAACACGCGCCACTTTACAGGCATACTATATACACCCCCCAGGTACGATATTTAAAGGAATATTTCACTTTTTTTTTTACTTTAAGCATCATTAAAATCACTGCTCCCGAAAAAACGGCCGTTTTTAAAAGTTTTTTTTGCATTGATACATGTCCCCTGGGGCAGGACCCGGGTCCCCAAACCCTTTTTAGGACAATACCATGCAAATTAGCCTTTAAAATGAGCACTTTTGATTTCAAACGCACGAGTCCCATAGACGTCAATAGGGTTCTAACGTTCGTGCGAATTTTCGGTCCGTTCGCAGGTTCTGGTGCGAACCGAACCGGGGGGTGTTCGGCTCATCCCTAGATATCACACTCTGGAAAATTATTAGTCCATATTTCTATCACTGCCATTTCCCCGTTTTTAATTTCTGTCCTGAATATTTTCCTTCCTCAACCAACCATATCATTGGCTTCCATGTGAACCGACCCTGGCCTGTTTCTCAACTATGCCTCTGCCTACCCTCTGCATTGTTTTTCCGCCATGTTTTTGCCTTTCACGTGAACTGACCCTGGACTGTATCGACTATGCCTCTGCCTACCGTCTATTTCTGCCTTTTACCTGTACTGACCTCGGCCTGTTGACCATGTTTTTGTCTGCCCCTTGGATTGATCTTTCACCCTGCTACACAGGGGTCTCACATATGTGAGGGGCTCCAGAATAGTGTTCGGAGTTCAGAAAACCAGTTTTTGGTTTTCTGTGTTCCCATAACAGGGTCTGGTTGCCCAGAGGCTTCAAAGCGATTTGGGTGGGAGAAGCCTCTACCCCTGTCCCCATTCTTTCCTGACCGATGCCCTAAGCTTGATGGTACTGCCTGCTCCCTGGACAAATACTCTGGCTGTGCTGACCATACCTCTGCATGCTGCATGTACTAACTATGGACAGTATTCCTGCCTGCTGCATGGACGATCCTTTGATCCTTTTGCTGCTGCTGACCACATCCCTGCCTGCTATCTGGACTAATGCTTTGGCTGTGCTGACATCTCTACCTGTACTGACTATTCCTGCCTGCTGCCTGTTTTGCTGTCGCTGTCCACGTTCCTGCCTGCTGCCTGGACCGATGCTCTTCTCTGTGGACCACTGCACTACTAAAACTGCAGGTAAAACTTGCATGTTCTGCTGCAAACCAAACCGGGGGGTGTTCAGTTCATCCCTATTGCTAACCAATACTATTATAAAGTTGATAGAGCTAATACAATTGATTTCAATATTGGTTAAAAAAAAGAAAAAGAAAAAGAAAAAAAAGGGAGGGGGGATTTGTCATATAAATATATAGAGGAAAATATGGAAGAATGCATTCTAAATGGAGAATGAATGGAATGGCCAATGAATGAGAGAGTGTTATTGTGTCAAGGGGACAGAATAATAGTACAACAGTGTTGGGTTATGTTTAATGAATGCACAAGTTTTACCATTTAATCATTGAGATACTTAAAGCAAGGTTATTTTGTGTATGTCTTAAAATGTGTACAAGGTAAAGAGGTGTTGCTACTCCCACCTAAGAGTAGGAAAGAGGGAAAGGGTGAAATTATAAATGTCCAAAATAAAGTGTTATATATTGAATCTATGAAATGCTAAAATTTGAGGGGAAAATTTTTTGAATAAGTCAGAGTGACTATTCATGATATACTACTTTTTGAATTCCCAGAATTTAAACCATAAAGTGTTAATAGTGTAATGTTGTTTATTCATCAATGTTTTGTTGCTGAAGGTCAGATACATTTGCAAAATTGGTAGGCTGACTTCTGAGTTAGAATATGTGCTTGGGTAAAATGTTCTGTTCTGAGACCCTCTGGTCCACTTGGGTCCTGGGGATAGAAGGAACTAAAGGTGTTTATGTTTTGTTGAATACTGGATTTGAGGAAAATGTTCAGTTGAATATATATATTGAATCTCTACTGTATAAAGGAAACTGTTGCTAGGAAACATTTTATTTCTGCATGCTGAATGGACTAATGTTTGAATTAATGAAAGACTCTTTTTAACACCTCCAACGGGTTAAGGAAGGTCTTAATTAATAGTTCAGGTAGATTCTGTGGTTATTCATGTTGAATGGAGAATATTCACCCCAGCCCATGTACGTGAAGAAATACCCCCCCCCCCCCCCATTCGTGCCCCTATCCGGATACCCACTATTTGAAGAATTGACTACATCTTTTACATGGAAATCTTTGTTGTTCATCTTTGTGTTCTAATGCCACAGGAGGTCCTGAAATGAGTAAAGGGGGACTCCTACCGGAAAAATGTTCCTGGGAATGACACCTTGAGGGGGAGCCAATGACGCAAACCCAAGGCCTAAGAATTTCAGTGAACACCGCAATGAAGAGATCCAGGTGCCAGCTCAAAGACCCAAGTCTAGCCCATTGCATCAGTTCCAGTCTGTCTGTGGATGTCAAGTTCTGTCCATACAAAGAAGCAGGGTTTGGGGTGGAGAATCTTCTTCTGTTTATGTGGAAATATACAAAATCAAATCAAATCAAATCAAACCAAAGTTATGGGATCTTGGGAAAAGTTTAGGAATATGAAAATTATAATGTGGACCTCTTCCTTTTTGAAATGTATGGACATTCATAAGTCATACAAGAGAACTTTTTTTTGTGTTCTTCTTTGGGACTATTTTTCATTTGCCCTAAAGGCTGTCATCCCCCTCCCACTTGCTTTAATGGACTGTCACACCCCTTCCCCTTTATTTTCATGGACAATTTCTTTACAGCTGAGTTCTTGATATCTATTAAAATGTGAAAAAAAGGCAAGAAGCGCCAATCTGAGTGCAGTATCATTAAAAACTTTAAAGGTTATATAAAAAAACAACAGCCAAATGGCTACTCACAAAGATAGGGTTAATAAAAGCAAGGACAAGTGGTGGGTCCAGGGACGTCCTCCTCAGATGTTGTAAAGGTGCATGGTGCAGGTTCACGTGGAGGCGCTGTCAGCGCTGTGATGTACGGGTGGTCCGTGGGGTCTCTGCTGTGGGTGCTGGGCTGCAAAGAAGATGGAAGTGTCCGCAAGGAGAGCCAGCATCTACCAGGACATGAGGAGCCAGAGCCGTTGCAGTAGACCGGAACCGGATGGAGACAGGCGTGGAACGCAAAACACTGATCCAGGAACCAAAGGGCGGAAGTGACTTATGGACGTGTCAGATGACGCGTTTCAATGCTTCCGCATTTTCTTCAGATCTAATAGGCTAATGCAACAAGTGTCCTTTATATGGGAGCTATGGAGTCAGTTACTAAGCAACAAATAGAACCGAGCACAACATACTGAGTGCAATGAGAAGGTGGAATGAGATAAAGGAATTGAGTTCAGAACACCAGGAGAATGTAAGAATGAAATATAAAAAGGTGGAATCAGAAAATAAAAATAGAAATGAATAAGGGGAAAGGAAAAAAAGAAAGAGAGAAGAATAAAAATAAAGAAGAATAATGCTAAGTAAGAAATAAAAATAGTAAAGAATAATGGATGATAATAATAAAAAAATTACGTAAAAATATATACATATATATAAATTAAAAAATGAAAATTAAAATTAAAAAAATTAAAAAAATTAAATTAAAAAATTCCAAAATAAAAATAAAAAATAATAATAAAAAATTAAAAAATTAAAAATTAAAAAATAAAAAATAAAAAATAAAAAATCAAAAAATAGAAAAAAAGGAGAAAAGAAAAAGATTTTTTATATAAAAGAAGAAAAAAAGAAAAAAAATTGAAAAATAAAGAATAAGCCATAAGAAATATAAAAAATAAAAAAATATTGGCTATTATTACCGAAAAACGTATAAGTGTAGGAAACGTATATGTAAACAAATTCAACAACAAAAGGCATCCATATACACATGCAAATGAATGGATCTGGTGACCTTAAAATTGAGAATTCTGAAAACACCTAAAATAATTGTTGGAACACGTGTAAGTAAACATATATATACACACCCATGCATATACGTATATATGTATACACACAAGAAAAAATATAAATTCAGATAGTGTGGGAGAAGTTTAGCCCAAAGGTAACGAAAAAGAATATAGCTATAAGCTGATTGGGTATAGCCGAAAATGATAAGAAAGAAATAATACAAATGGGGTACAGTAAGGAGAAACCTGAGGGAGGGAAAAAACGTGGAGAATATGGTAGAATGATGAATAAAAACAGAAAGGGATATGGACCTACAAAAATATTGTTAGACCCTAGGCCAGGGGCATACTGGACTAAATAACTGTATTGATCTCTATATCTTCGTTGAGACCATTAGGTGCCAAGCTGTTTAAGGTAAAGATCCAGAAGGTTTCTTGCCTGCAAAGGCGTTGGAATCTTTCGGCAGGGGTGAATTGGTCTGATATAGATTCAATGACCCACACATTTAAATCTGCAATATTTTGTTGGTGGTGAGTAGTGAAATGCCGAGCGGTACTATATAGAGGGTTATTCGCCTGTACTGCTCTTCTGTGTTCCCCAAACCTGGCACGCAGGGTCCTAATGGTTCTGCCTACATACAACAGCCCACAGGGACAGGAGATACAGTATATGACATAGGTGGTGGAGCAATTAAAAAATGACTTTAGAGTGTATTGATTCCCGTTGGTATTGAAAGTTTTCTTGCCATGTGTGACATGGGAACAGGTGAGGCATAATGCTTTCTTGCACCGGTACATGCCTACTAATGGAATGAGGGTAAGTTGTTTGGATATAGATGATTTTTTCTGAACTGGGATTTTACTAGGGGCAATCTTTGTCTTTACATTGGGGGCCCTCTGGTAAGCAAACTGAGGAACAGTGGGTAAGGAAGGTGCTAGGTGAGGATCTTGAGCTAGGATCGACCAATGTTTTTTAATGATCAGTTCCATTCTTTTGTGACTAGCATGGAACTGAGTAATGAATCTGGTTGTAGGTTCTGTTTTCTGAGCCTTGGGGTTGGGTAAAGTGTCAGTCAGATAGAAAGAGGCAGCTTCATTGATGGTACTAGAGGGATAACCTTTGTCTGTGAACTTTTTAGAAAGAGTGGTGCATTGGGAGCTGTAATCTTCTAGTCTTGTGCAATTTCTCCTGAGCCGATGGAACTGGCTCTTGGGTATGTTTTTCACCCACCTAGGATGATGGCAGCTGGAAAAATGTAAAAAAGAATTTCCAGCTGTGGGGTTTTTTTTTTTATTTATTTATTTTATTTTATTTTTGTTTTTTTTCTTGATATCTATTAATTCTGATGTGTTTATTGTTCTTTATTTAATGCATGTTTAGGGTAATAACACATTTGTGGGAGTAGTAATCCAGGTTGATGTTAAAGGGTATTAGGGCAACAGGGATTGTAGTTGTCACGTTTGTGACAAAAGAAGTGGTTGAAAGAGGTGGGTTAGAGCCCCCCTAAAATATATTTCTTATTTTGGGTTATTACTCCTTTAAATATATTGTTGCTCTAAAGTTAGAAGTAAAAGAGATGTTTCTGTAGAGAAGATGGAAGTCTTGGTTTAGTTTTGTCCTAACCACAAATCAAAGTGATGTGATAGCCTGTTTATTGTTATAAAAGCTGTTATAAAACTGTCTGAACATTGACAGGCGAGAAATGCTATGAATAACTATATGTACATGGGGGAAGTGTTTGGCAAACTTGGATTGGTGATATCCCATTGGTGGGTCATATCTTGAATGTATATTATAAATATGCTGTACCAGGAACAATAAATCGAACAGTGTGTAATCACTCTGTGTTGTGTCACGTTTGTTTACACTGTTACCTGTGCAGAATCTGGGTGTGAAGAACGGAGAAGTGCCAGCAATAATAATATTAGAAAAGAAAGAATTCCCCTGGGTGGACTTTATCGGCACTTTGCTAAGGATACTAATGTATATAATAATTACGTAATAATAATTTGTAACAAGGTATAAGTAATAACAGAGTTTTTGCCGACCGCCGCACGACGATGTACGTCGGCACAATGGCACGGGCAGGCAAAAGGACTTATTTATAAGTCCTTGCCTTCCCGCGGGTGGGGGGTCCCCCCCGGTGCCAGCAGCAGTCGGATTATCGTCAGGGGCAATCAGAGGTGGGGGGGCACTCATTCGTGGCCCCCCCTCTCAAGATCGCTCCTGGCGAATGAGATGCTTCCTCGGATTCTGTAATGTAAACAGAAGCGGAGGAAGTGATGTCATCTCTCCTCGAGCCGGTCTTTTCGTTCCGGTGCCGAGGAGAGAAGACATCAAGTAAGTTTTCACCAACACTACACTTCCAGTAGAACATGCAGGCACACTTTTCACCCCCCATCACCCCCCCAGTCACCCCCTGATCACCCCCCTGTACCCCCTGTCACAGTGACACCAATAGCAGTTTTTTTTTTCTGATTATTGCATTGGTGTCAGTTTGTGACGGTTATAAGTGGTAGGGCAGTTAGGGTTAGCCCCCTTTAGGTCTAGGGTACCCCCCTAACCCCCCTAATAAAGTTTTAACCCCGTGATCACCCCCCGTCACCAGTGTCACTAAGCGATCGTTTATCTGATCGCTGTATTAGTGACACAGGTGACGCTAGTTAGGGAGGTAAGTATATAGGTTCGCTGTCAGTGTTTTATAGTGACAGGGACCCCCATATACTACCTAATAAAGGTTTTAACCCCCTGATTGCCCCCTAGTTAACCCTTTCACCAGTGATCACCATAAAACTGTTATGGGTGATGCTGGTTAGTTAGTTTGTTTATTATAGTTTTAGGTAGGGTGACCACATTTCCAAACTGCCATTCAGGGACACACCCCCCCCCCGCGGAGAACGGAGGGGGACACGGAGGAAGGACGCAGGGGGACAGCAGCAGAACGCAGGAGGACAGCAGCAGAACGAAGGGGCAAACGGAGGAAGAACGGAGGGGGACAGCAGCAGAACGGAGGGGGACACGGAGGAAGAACGGAGGGGTACAGCAGGACGGTGGGGGACACGGAGGAAGAACGGAGGGGGACAGCAGGACGGAGGGGGACAGCAGCAGAACAGAGGGGGACAGCAGAATGGAGGGGGACATGGAGGAAGAACGGAGGGGGACAGCAGGACGGTGGGGGACACGGAGGAAGAACGGAGGGGGACAGCAGGATGGAGGGGGACAGCAGAAGAACAGAGGGGGACAGCAGAACGGAGGGGGACACAGAGGAAGAACGGAGGGGGACAGCAGCAGAACGGAGGGGGACACGGAGGAAGAATGGAGGGGGACACGGAGGAAGAACGGAGGGGGACACGGAGGAAGAACGGAGGGGGACACAGAAGAAGAATGGAGGGGGACACAGAGGAAGAACGGAGGGGGACACAGAGGAAGAACAGAGGGGGACACAGAGGAAGAACGGAGGGGGACAGCAGGACGGAGGGGGACAGCAGCAGAACGGAGGGGGACACAGAGGAAGAACGGAGGGGGGACAGCAGGATGGAGGTGGACAGCAGCAGAATGGAGGGGGACACGGAGGAAAACTGGAGGGGGACAGCAGAATGGAGGGGGACACAGAGTAAGAACAAAGAGGGACAGCAGCAGAACGGAGGGGGACATGGAGGAAAGATGGAGGGTGAGAGCAGCAGAACTGAGAGGGAGTGGGGGAACAGCAGCAGAACTGAGGGGGAGTGGGGGACAGCAGCAGATCTGAGGGGGGTGGGGGACAGCAACAGAACTGAGGGGGGTGGGGGACAGCAGCAGAACTTAGAGGGAGTGCTGTGTGGGGGGGGGCAGCAGCAGAACTGAGTCTGGTGGGGGACAGCAGCAGAACTGAGGGGGGGTGGGGGACAGCAGCAGAACTGAGAGGGAGTGCTGTGTGTGGGGGGGGACAGCAGCAGAACTTAGGGGGGTGGGGGTCTGGGGACAGCAGCAGAACTGAGAGTGAGTGTGTATTGCTCACTGTAACTAGGTAGTGGAAGTTACACTAACCTGAAGTTTGTCTGGCGGGCGGACCTCGTGGGCGGGAGGGAGCCGGAGGGAGGACTCGGACGAGGCGGCTCAGTCAGGACGGAGAGAAGTTGAACTGTGGAGTGGAGACAGTTGGCAGCTCGGAGTCGGCCTGGGTTGCGCTGCTGGCTGGCAATGTGCTTGTGCTTCACCGGCTGCAGTGCTGGAGTAGTCGGCTTGGCGGCTCCGGGTGCGGGACTGGCAGGCACCACTGACTGGGGCTGGGCACAGGGCAGGGCAGGCTAGTAAGTGTGGCAGGCTGGCAGCTCAGCGGCTGCTCTCTCTCTCGGACTGAGGCGCGCTGCTCAGCCGTAGCATGTAGACTAGAGTGCGGGTGCCCACTGCACTGACTATCACGTGAGGGACGGTGCCAGCTGACGTCACTGGTTGCTAGACGCGGGGCGGGCGGCCCTAGCCTAGCAACCAGTTAAGCTGCATGGTGTGTGTTACTGTGTTAAACAGTGTACTACTGTATATAATGATTATAAGGGTGGCGGACTCGTCTCGGAGACAGAGCCGGACTGGTGCCAGCCGGCGGTGTGGGTTTTTTTTTCATTCCGGGACACTGTATTGTCCCGGAATGAAGGTACCCGGGACACGGGACAAAAATCTGAAATAAGGGACAATCCTGGGCAATCCGGGACACGTGGCCACTCTAGTTTTAGGGCACCCGCCGTTTATTACCTAATAAAGGTTTAATCCCCTAATTGCCCGGCGGTGATATAAGTTACGTTTTTAGGGTCAGATAAGGTCTGCGTCGTCCCAGGCAGCGTCAGGTTAGCGCCAAAACCGCTAACACCCACGCACGCAGCATACACCTCCCTTAGTGCTATAGTATCTGAACGGATCAATATCTGATCCGATCAGATCTATACTAGCGACCCCAGCAGTTTAGGGTTCCCAAAAATGCAGTGTTAGCGGGATTAGCCCAGATACCTGCTAGCACCTGCGTTTTTTGCCCATCGGCCCAGCCCAGCCCACCCAAGTGCAGTATCGATCGATCACTGACACTTACAAAACACTAAGCACACATAACTGCAGCGTTCGCAGAGTCAGGCCTGATCCCTGTGATCGCTAACAGTTTTTTGGTAGCGTTTTGGTACAGTCGCTGACAGTCAGGAGATTTTTGCCTGTGAGTCTCACTAGTGTACCCCTAAATTTAGAGCCCAAAATGGCAAATCGAAGGTACACTAGTGAAGAGGCCTACACGTTTCTGAGCATGACAGATAGTGAAGAAGAAGTCACTCATCTGTCAGATTCAGGCTCAGAATACGATCCTGTAGACGACAGCGGCTCCATGACAGATAGCTCTGACGACGGAGTTTTGGTCCCTGCCAAGGTCAGGCGTACCAGACCCCAAACTTCTTCTGCTGTTGTTGAGGTGCAGGAACCGCAGGGCTCTCGGATGGAGCAGAGCAGTACTAGGCAAGCACCAGCGGCCTCGTACACCCTGGTCGTTCATCCAGCACTGCAGTAACACTTGGTGACGTGGCGAGTCCCATAAGTGCAGTTCAAGCTGGCAAGGTGGCAAGCACAAGCAGTGTCCCGCTGCCACCAAGAAGACGAACACAGGCCCGTCGTGCCCATAGTGCCCTTCCTGCTGCATTCGCCAATCCGAATTGGGAACCCACCACTTCTGCAGCACCCATACTTCCCCCATTCACTGGCCAACCCGGCATTCAGGTGGAAACAGTTGATTTTACGTCACTGGATTTTTATTCGCTGTTTTTCACCGAAGATCTCTATAGATCTATTGTGGACCAAAGCAATTTGTACGCTGGTCAACACATCGCCACTAATCCCCAGTCCTCCCTTGCCAGAGATTGGAGGCCAATTACGGTCTCCGAATTTAAGATCTTTCTGGGCCTTTCCCTCAACATGGGCATAAATAAAAAGAGTGAGTTGCGGTCATATTGGTCCACTGACCCAATTTACCATATGCCCGTGTTCTCTGCCTCAATGGCCAGGGCACGATTCGAGCAGATTTTGCGGTTCATGCACTTCAACAACAATGAACTCTGTCGTCCTTGTGGAGACCCTGAATACGATCGGCTCTACAAAATTCGGCCCCTCGTAAACCACTTCAACCAACGTTTTGCAGACTTGTTTACTCCCCATCAAGTTGTCTGCGTTGATGAGTCCCTGATTAAATTTTCTGGCCGCTTGTCATTCAAACAATACCTTCCCAGCAAGCGCGCCAGATACGGGGTCAAGATGTATAAGCTCTGTGACAGGGCCACAGGCTATACATGTAGCTTTATGGTTTACGAGGGCAAAGATAGTCACGTAGAGCCAACAAACTGCCCTGACTATATAGGAAGCGCTGGCAAGATTGTGTGGGACTTGGTGTCACCCTTATTCGGAAAGGGGTACCATTTATATGTGGACAATTATTACACGAGCGTGCCACTTTTTAGCCACCTTTTTGATCATCAAATTGGAGCATGTGGCACCGTGCAATCTAATCGCCGGGGCTTTCCCCAGCGGCTTGTAGATTCCCGTCTTAGGCTGGGGGAGAGAGCCTGCTTGCGGTGTAATAATTTGCTCGCTATGAAGTGGAGGGACAATAAGAATGTTTTCGTTCTTACCTCCCTTCATGCAGACACGACGGTCCAAATTACTACGGCGACTGGTGTTGTGGAGAAACCCCTCTGTGTCCATGAATATAACCAAAATATGGGAGGGGTGGACCTCAACGACCAGTTGTTGGCGCCGTACCTAGTTGCCCGTAAGGCCAGACGCTGGTACAAAAAAGTGTCTGTATACTTATTTCAATTGGTTTTGCTGAACGCTTATGTGCTATACAGAGCTTCAGGACAGACTGGATCCTTCCTTAAATTCCAGGAAGAGATCGTCAGAGCCCTTCTGTTTCCAGATGGTGCTCCACCTCACCATCTCCAACCAAATGCAGTAAGCCGGCTGCATGAGAGGCATTTTATTTATGTCCGCTTGAGTACCCCTACCCAAGGAGCCCCCCAAAGAAAATGTTGTGTCTGCAGAAAGCGTGGATATAGGCGTGACACCCACTATTATTGTCCCTCCTGTTCTGGCAATCCTGGTCTTTGCATTGGTGAATGTTTTGAGTGCTGCCATACACTAGTTGAGTTTTAGCGTAGGGTACAGCATTGCACAGACTAGGACACACTTTCACAGGGTCTCCCAAGATGCCATCGCATTTTGAGAGACCCAAACCTGGAACCGGTTACAGTTATAAAAGTTACAGTTATAAAAAAAAATGTAAAAAAAAAAAAAAAAAAAAAGTAAAAAAAATAAAAACACAAAAAAATATAAAATAAAAAAAACAAAAATAGTTGTTGTTTTATTGTTAACTCTCTCTCTATTCTCTCTCTATTGTTCTGCTCAGCTTTTTTACTGTATTCTATTCTGCAATGTTTTATTGTTATGTTTTATCATGTTTGCTTTTCAGGAATGTAATTTTTTTATACTTTACTGTTTACTGTGTTTTTTTGTTAACCATTTTTTTGTTTTCAGGTACGCCATTCAGCTGCAGCGCGGATTTATTTATCTTGACAGCAACAGCGTTTGCTCCCACGATACATAAAACCGTGACTCCAGTGCTGTCGGAGGTGATTTCACCACCACAGTTATATAATTCAGCATATATGCCTAAGCGTGGGGGCAGCAGTGGGCGGAGGAGCGATTTGCTCCTACTTTTTGCGGGAGGATGCCCCCATGCTTCGGCATATATATATTTTAGGCACAGGTTACGTAAAATGTTTTATTTTTTACTATGTTTTTTTGTATTTGCTTTGCAGGTATGGTAAGTCTAATGCCCCATACACACGGTCGGACATTGATCGGACATTCCGACAACAAAAAAGGATTTTTTCAGACGGATCTTGGCTCAAACTTGTTTTGCGTACACACGGTCGCACAAAGTTGTCGGAATTTCCGATCGCCAACAACGCGGTGACGTCAACTACGTACGACGAGACTAGAAAAGGCCAGTACAGAACCAAGCGCGGCACCCTTTGGGCTCCTTTTGCTAATCTCGTGTTAGTAAAAGTTTGGTGAGAGACGATTCGCGCTTTTTCAGACTCGTGGCTTTCAGATCATTTTCTGCCGTTCAGTTTGTGCTTGTGGGTTTGTATCTGCTCTTCAGTGCGTGCAAGCAAGCTCCGCGTGACTTTGTCATTGTGTTCTTGTTCGTTCGTTACTGTTTTTCAGGTCGCTCTTCACAGGCCTTGCTGTTCTTCAGTGCGTTCTGTTACTTCGTTCTGAGCAGCCGACTGTTTTCTAGCCATGTTGCGTATACGTACTCCTCGTAGAGTTTGTGCTGTGCGGGGGCTTGGTGTTGGGGTCCTGACCTTGACACAAGTCCAGTCCATGAACAGGGTGGGGAGGAGTTCATGGACCAAGAATTGGTTGCTTCAGCGTGACCAGTTCTCTCATATGCCTTTGCTCCGTGAGATCCGTGAGAATAATCCTGATGATTTCAGGAACTTTCTCAGGATGACGGACCCCGTATTTCACCGTTTGTTGGCTTCGCTGACCCCCTATATCAGCAGGCAGGATACCTGCATGAGGCAAGCCATCACTCCGGAGCAGAGGCTCATCGCTACCCTGCGGTACTTGGCAACAGGGAGAAGCCTGCAGGACTTGAAGTTCTCGACAGGCATCTCCCCCCAGGCTCTGGGTATCATTATCCCAGAGAGCTGTTCTGCCATCATCCAGGTCCTGCAGAAGGAGTATATGAAGGTTAGATTTTTATGTAATTATTATTTTGCTCCTTCATACATATTTGCCTTCACTTACCTCCTCAGCATGGTCTCCTGGCCCTATGTTCACCTCATGTAGTCACTTAACAATGTATTTTATCAGCTCCATAGTAGTGCTTTACCCCAAACACCCCCTAAAATGTTTAGAAATCCGATTTGTGCTTTAAATTCAGACAGAGTGCCAGAGGCTTTTTTTGGGGGGTTCCCAAATCATTTGGAACCCTCCCTCCCCCCGACTGCTAAGTCAGCTGATACCAATTCTCTAACTATCCTCAATCATCTATCTGCTGACTTTGCCAAACCCATACACACTATACCCATCTCTTTTGTGGTCAGATGTATGGATGAATTCCCCAAAGCATGTAGTGCAAGGGCCTGCCTGTATACTTTCAAATGGTACTGTTGAAAGTTTTTGTATCCTGTTATTATCTTGATAGGTAATAGCAGAATGTCCAAATGTGCTCAAATGTGTACAGTGTGTATTTATATCTTTGTATTATGACACTTCTTACCTGTCCAGTGGGCTGCCAATAGTGTAACTAAGGAGGGGCTGTTCCAAGTAATACCCATTATTTAGGCATTCATCTCTCAATGAAGTGAAGAGGGTTACCTGTCCAAGATTCCCCCCCTATAATGTTAGAAATGGCCCATGAGAGGGGGGGGATATGATAGGTGTACCTTATACTTTGGTGTTGTAAAATTCCCCTTAATAAATGTTATCTGGATGTTAGCCAAGAATGTTTGTGTCTAATCTGCTTTCCATGTTTATGTGCAAAAATACAAATTTTTTTTGTTTTCCTCAACAGTTTCCTTCCACGCCACAGGGATGGCAGACTGTGGCCTCCCACTTTGCCCAGCGGTGGGACTTTCCTAACTGCGGAGGGGCAATTGGTGGGAAACACGTCCACATCGTCCCACTACCCAACTCGGGGTCGTACTATTATAATTATAAGGGGTTCAATAGTATTGTGATGTTGGCGGTGGTGTCGGCTAATTACGACTTCCTGTATGTGGACGTGGGGAAGAATGGCCGGATGTCCGATGGTGGAGTCATCGCCCAGACGGAGTTTTACAGGCGTCTCCAGAATGGCAGCTGGGACTTGCGACCTCCAGAAGAGAATGTGGAAGGACTCCCATTTGTCTTCGTTGCGGATGAAGCATTTGCACTGGGGGACCATCTTATGCAGCCATTCCTGATGAGGACCCTCACCCCGGAACAGAGAGTTTTTAATTACCGGCTGGCCAGAGCCAGAAGAGTGGTGGAGAACACATTTGTAATCATGGCCAGCCGGTTCCGCCTATTTCTGACACCCATCCATATGGTGGAGTATAAACTTAATCATATAATCCTGGCGTGCTGTGTTCTACATAACTTTTTACGCCAACATTCTGCCAACTATGCTGGCTCAGTTGGGCCTGAGGCCGGAATTCTAAAGGAAACAACCCTGACGGCGCTTTAAAGTGGCCGTCCTGGCTTGCCCTCCTTGAGTGCCCGTGATGTCCGGTTAAGATACCTTGACTTCTTTACGGATAGGGGGGCCATCAATATGCCAGACAATTTGTGAAGCCTTTATCAAATAAAAACAAAAAAAAAGCAAATCTTTGGTGACACATTGGCGTGATTGTGTAACCTTATACAAAGCACTGTTGGGTGTTATTTACTAAAGGCAAAGACACTTTGCACTACAAGTGCACTTGAAACTGCACTGAAACTGCACTTGTAGTGCAAAGAGGATTTGCCCTTAGGAAATAACCCCCATTTTCACAGAAAGCAGCAATTGCATCACCACAAAAGTGTTGTAGCGTTGAGACAATAATCCACACATTCTGGATTAACATTCTTTTTAATACCAGCACAATCACATGTGCATTTAGAAAAGGTTTTTAAAACAAACCAACATGTTTGTTGTATAACAATTTTTCTGGTGGCATTATAAAAAATAGAAATGTCCATTTAAGATAAAACAGGCATGTGTAAAACCAACAAGAAAGACACCAATCTTGAACTTACAAAGTTCACATTTGGTCGAACATGAGTATTTAGGAACTGTGTTTGATATTGCGTTCAGATGGGGTGAAGTCACCCCAGGAAAAGCCAAATTTGGAAGATGCACATAAATTTGCCAATGTCAACATGTGCTAGCTGCCATCAAGGGGGATCAAGGGACGTGTTTTGGGGGAGAAACCCTTTCCTCTCAGCTACTGTATTATTGAGGAAGGGGTTGCACCCCCAAAACGCCTCCATTGATCTCCCGTGATGGCAGATAGCACATGTTGGCACACTGTGTGCATCCTCCAAATTTTGGTTTTCGAAAAATCGCTAAAACATTTTTTACTTTGTAGCACACAAAAAAACAAAGGGATTTGGAGGGGTTTTAAACTCGCCCCAAAACATCAATGATGTTTTTATTTTTTTGAATAACATCATTGATGTTTTTCTTGAGGTTTTCCAATTCTAAATTACACCCCATGATCTCCCCGATCAGGATCTGGGCACTTTCTAAAGTGAAAGGATCTGGATCCACAACATCACGATCACCTAAAAAGAGAGAAACCAAACAAAAACAGGTATAAAAAATATGCCAGCATCCATCTTTTACCTGAGTCTGTGGTCGCAGACCCTCACCTGTTGTGGTGACAATTTCCACCACATCTTCTTCCTCCTCCTGCTCTTCTTGGGTTGGGGGGATTTCCCCTTCTTCCAGAGGTGGGGGGTCTGTGGTCTCCTTGGATGAGGGGTGTCCTCCGAGTCTTTTCTCCCCTATGTAAAACAAAAATGGTATACTTAGCACACAGATATTTGAGGGGTGGGGTGGGGTGGGGTACAATTGTCTATTTTGGCAGAGTTCCAAAATGTAGCATTTTCAGTGTCCTTTGTCAAGCTGCAATACTTTACCTGTTTGGTACAAGCTTCACAGATGGAGACCCCCCCCCCTATAGTATACACTGGAGCACCTGTGTGGCCCCCCTAATAAAATGGTGTTCTGGGGTCCCACACTAGTTCTCCAGTGTCCAGATGTAGAAACAGCTGCTCAGTGTCCTCTCCTTACACAGAATCTAGTTTGCATTTCATTCTAGTAACAAACACATCTACACAACCAAATTAGTTTCATACAAGTAGGACATAAAAAATGTGGCCAAATGCATATGGCCAAAACAATGGTGTTTTATAGGCTGAAAGAAAAATGTTTGATACGAACGAATAATGTGCCCATGAACATGAAAGTTGCCATTTTAAAATGTACACTTTTAAGAAAAGCACATGGAGCAGCACGAACGTAATAAACACAAAAAGAATAGGAACACAGCACAACTACTTACTTTTTTGCAGCACTCTCCAGATCTTTCTGTACTGCTCATGTTCTCGTAATTTCAGGTCCGACCACCGTTTCCTGAGCTGATCTTTCGATCGTCGTACCCCGAAATGCCGGTGCAGACTTTTGACCACTTTCGCCATGATCTTGGCCTTTCTGACATTGGGGTTGGGGTAAGGTCCATACTTTCCATCATAGTCGGCCCTCTTCAGGATGTCGACCATCTCCAACATCTCCACAAAGAACATATTTGAGGCCTTAAATCTCCTTCTGGATCGGGACGTCTCCAGATCCGGGCTTTCCTCCTCCTCCTCCTCGTTCCTGTAATTAGCACGCACCTGCTGTGTATCCACCATGTGCTCTTCCCCTACTGCGCAGAACGAAAAGGGGCGGGGAATAGACTAGAAAGAACGTCAGGGGCGGGCGGAGTTACACGCATGCGCAGTGTGTATAAAGCGTAACACGCGTGCGTATTACGTACGATCTGTGAGCGGAGGAAGGAGCATCGGAGGCGCCGATCGTGATAATGAAGGTAAGATCTAAACTTGGGCCTATACTGCTTTGAAATTGAAGCCTATATTGTAACAAGATTAGGAGAGTTTGGCCTGACCTTAGGGTTTGTCTTGTGTTGTGTCCTGCAGAGAAAATGGATGGCTTCAATGACCACAACTTCCTCCCCCTGTTCATAGACAAATACAGGGAGCTGCCCTGTCTGTGGCAGGTGAGACATCCCCATTATAATAATAAACAAAAGAGGCAGGCAGCGCTGGAGAAACTGCTGGAGTTGGTGAAGCCGGTGGTCCTCACAGCAACCATCCCTTATTTAAAAAACAAAATTGGTGGCCTGAGGAGCACTTATCTTAGGGAGCGCAAGAAGGTCACGGATTCCCAGAGATCCGGAGCTGCAGCAGATGACATTTATGTCCCCAGGCTGTGGTACTATGAGAGACTGCGATTTCTGTCAGACCACACTGAAGTCAGGGAATCCCTCTCCACTCTTCCTTCCACCCCAGCTGAGGCTTCCGATGTCCAACCTGGGCCTTCCAGCCAGTAAGAAGTGGAGGAGCCCAGCTGGAGTCAGGTATAGCATTCTTCTACAGATTTCTTGTCAATAAAGAAATGATCTTTACTAGATGTTATTATTGATCACTAATTGCTGATTGAAAAAAGTGTTTTACATATCAATAGACAGTAGTGGGCACCCAAAATTGGGACAAGAATGAAAAATGCTGGGCTCAGAATGATAGTCTGTTATATTTGTTAACATTCAATTTGCAACAGTCAGGAGGTTAAAATTGTGTGTGATTGATGACTAAAAAACTAAAAATATGTCCCTTTTTTATACACAGGAAGACCTCAGCCAGGAGGAGGCTGTGGAATGTGGCAGCCAGGAGGAGGCGGGGCTAAGTTGCAGCCAGGAGGAGGCGGGGCTAAGTGTCAGCCAGGAGAAGCCTGGGACCAGTCGCAGCCTGACTGAATCGCAGGTTCCTCCCCTCCGCCTTCCATACAAAAGACCCAGGAAGGGGAGTCACGTTCAGGATTCTGCACTCAGGCTTATTCAGGAGGCTTCTGCGTCCCTCAGAGCCTTACCCACTCCTGAAGAGGCCTTTTCCTGCATGGGTGCCACCAAACTGCAGGGCATGCAGGAGGGTCAACGCCTCATGTGTGAGCAACTTATTTATAAAGTCCTAATTAAGGGGGTGAGTGGCGAAAACACACCCAAGACCAACGTGATTGAGTTGGACCATCCTCCTCCTCCTCCTGCTGCCACAACTTCACCACCAGAGCCACAGCGTGGAAGGAAGCATGGAAGGAAGACCAGAGAGTGATGGCCCTGGGTTCAGTCTGGTCTGACAAAAGCTGCAGTCTCTTGTATGACCACAGCCTGGAGACACAGATGTCATCTGCTGCTTTCCGGATCTCTGGGACTTCTGGACCAGACTGCACTCCCTTAGATATGGACTCCTCAGGCCTCCAATTTTGCTTGAAAATAGTTGATGTGTGCCCTGGGGGTCCAAGGCTTCACCCATTTCTGCTGTTTCTCCAGCATTGTCTCCCTCTTTGTTTAGTTGTGAGCCTTTAATAAATGAATTTTTTGGGAAAATTATACTCTCCTATGTGTGTTTTAATCCAAAAAGGACAGTTTGTTGGTGAGGATTCAGGTACATTTCAAAATACAATGTGAAATTAACAAGGGACACCAACACCAAACAATCTCCTACAGATTAAATAATACAACATATCAATGGTGTTGTGGTAACTAGACACACAAAACACACACAAAAATATTCTGGAGTAAAAATAAAAATACAATAAAACAAAGATCAGCCTTGAAAAAAAGACAAACCGAAAAAAAATAATCTGCCTTAAAACCAAAAAAAAAAAATCCAACACAAAAATAATGTTGTCAGATGTGACAAATCAAAATATATTGAGGGAATCCCGATAAATAGTAAAGAAATAAGTTTGTGAGAAGTCTGTGTGAATATGAGCAGCAAAACTACTTCATTCTTCTCACATTATAAAGAAGAAGAGAGTGCATTGTATTAAACCATTTTTAACATTGCAGCGTGACGAAAGTGCTGTATCCATTGCGAACGCTAAGTTTACCAGACCGAGCTGTTCCGTCTCGGAATTTCTTCTGAGCATGCGTGGCACTTTGTGTGTCGGCACAGGCCACACATGGTCGGAATTGACGCAATCGGATTTTGTTGTCGGAAAATTTTATAGCCTGCTCTCAAACTTTGTGTGTCGGAAAATCCGATGGAAAATGTCCGATGGAGCCCACACACGGTCGGAATGTCCGACAACACGCTCCGATCGGACATTTTCCATCGGAGAATCCGACCGTGTGTACGGGGCATAACTGTTATACTGTAATGTTATTTTGTTTTATTTTTAACCATCATTTGCTTAGCAGGTACGCCATTCAGTTGCAGCGCGGATTTATTTACCTTGACAGCAACAGCGTTTGCTCCCACGATACATAAAGCCGTGACTCCAGCGCTGTCGGAGGTGATTTCACCACCACAGTTACATACTTCAGCATATATGCCGAAGCGTGGGGGCAGCAGTGGATTGAGGAGCGATTTGCTCCTACCTTTTGCGGGAGGATGCCCCCATGCTTCAGCATATATATATATTTTAGGCACAGGTTGCGTTAAATGTTTTATTTTTTACTATGTTTTTTTTGTATTTGCTTTGTAGGTATGGTAAGTCTTATGCCCCGTACACACGGTCGGACTTTGTTCGGACATTCCGACAACAAAATCCTAGGATTTTTTCCGACGGATGTTGGCTCAAACTTGTCTTGCATACACACGGTCACACAAAGTTGTCAGAAAATCCGATCATTCTGAACGCGGTGACGTAAAACACGTACGTCGGGACTATAAACGGGGCAGTGGCCAATAGCTTTCATCTCTTTATTTATTCTGAGCATGCGTGGCACTTTGTGCGTCGGATTTGTGTACACACGATCGGAATTTCCGACAACGGATTTTGTTGTCGGAAAATTTTATCTCCTGCTGTCCAACTTTGTGTGTCGGAAAATCCGATGGAAAATGTCCGATGGCGCCCACACACGGTCGGAATTTCTGACAACACGCTCCGATCGGACATTGTCCATCGGAAAATCCGACCGTGTGTATGGGGCATTACTGTTATACTGTAAGCATGGGAGATGCCCCCATGCTTCGGCATATATAAACGGTGCATGTATGCCCATCATTAGAAGTGGGTGGATGAAGGGAGGTATTCTAATGGTGGGCATACCCACCGATCAATATCTTTTTTTTCGTTCAGCCCACAGGCTGCATGAAAAAAAAGATTACAATTTATGCCCAACAAGGACCAGCAACGTACTGGTATGTTGCTGGACTTTAAGTGGTTATACCAGAATGATGCCTGCAGGTTTAGGTATCATCTTGGTATCATTCTTTTCAGCCAGCGGTCGGCTTTCATATAAAAGCAATTCTAGTGGCTAATTAGCCTCTAGACTGCTTTTGCAAGCAGTGGGAGGGATTCCCCCCCCCCCACCGTCTTCCATGTTTTTCTCTGGCTCTCCTGTCCCAACAGGGAACCTGAGAATGCAGCCGGTGATTCAGCCAGCTGACCATAGAGCTGATCAGAGACCAGAATGACTCCAAACATCTCTATGACCTAAGAAACCAGAAGCTACGAGCATTTCATTAGATTTCGCCGGATGTAAACAGCGCCATTGGGAAATTGGGAAAGCATTTTATCACACCGATCTTGGTGTGGTCAGATGCTTTGAGGGCAGAGGAGAGATCTAGGGTCTAATAGACCCCAATTTTTTTAAAAAAGAATACCTGTCACTACCTATTGCTATCATAGGGGATATTTACATTTCCTAAGTCCTAAGATAACAATAAAAATGATTTTAAAAAAAAAAAAGAAAGGAAAGGAACAGTTTAAAAATAAGATAAAAAAGCAAAAAAATAATAAAGAAAAAAAAAAAAAAAAGCACCCCTGTCCCCCCCTGCTCTCGCGCAAAGGCGAATGCAAGCATCTGTCTGGCGTCAAATGTAAACAGCAATTGCACCAGGCATGTGAGGTATCACCGTGAAGGTCAGATCGAGGGCAGTAATTTTAGCAGTAGACCTCCTCTGTAAATCTAAAGTGGTAACCTGTAAAGGCTTTTAAAGATTTTTTTAGTTTGTCGCCACTGCACGTTTGTGCGCAATTTTAAAGCATGTCATGTTTGGTATCCATGTACTCGGCCTAAGATCATCTTTTTTATTTCATCAAACATTTGGGCAATATAGTGTGTTTTAGTGCATTAAAATTTAAAAAAGTGTGTTTTTTCCCCAAAAAATGCATTTGAAAAATCGCTGCGCAAATACTGTGTGAAAAAAAAATGAAACACCCACCATTTTAATCTGTAGGGCATTTGCTTTAAAAATTATATAATGTTTGGGGGTTCAAAGTAATTTTCTTGCAAAAAAAAATAATTTTTTCATGTAAACAAAAAGTGTCAGAAAGGGCTTTGTCTTCAAGTGGTTAGAACAGTGGGTGATGTGTGACATAAGCTTCTAAATGTTGTGCATAAAATGCCAGGACAGTTCAAACCCCCCCATTTTGGAAAGTAGACACCGCAAGCTATTTGCTGAGAGGCATGTCGAGTCCATGGAATATTTTATATT
The DNA here is from genome assembly GCA_037952835.1 of Lithobates septentrionalis. NCBI lineage: Eukaryota > Metazoa > Chordata > Amphibia > Anura > Ranidae > Lithobates > Lithobates septentrionalis. Next base: position 2,258,434 of record JBBDGP010000520.1, on the reverse strand, counting down.
GTGACACATGTTGCGGGAAAAAGACAATTTTTTTTTTTTTTGCACAAAGTTGTCACTAAATAATATATTGCTCAAACATGCCATGGGAATATTTGAAATTACACCCCAAAATACATTCTGTTGCTTCTCCTGAGTACGGAGATACCATATGTGTGAGACTTTTTGGGAGCCTAGCCGCGTACGGGACCCCAAAAACTAAGCACCGCCTTCAGGCTTTCTAAGGGCGTACATTTTTAATTTCACTCTTCACTGCCCATCACAGTTTCGGAGGCCATGGAATGCCCAGATGGCACAACCCCCCCCCCCCCAAATGACCCCATTTTTGAAAATAGACACCCCAAGCTATTTGCTGAGAGGTATAGTGAGTATTTTGCAGACCTCACTTTTTGTCACAAAGTTTTGAAAATTGAAAAAAGAAAAAAAAAATACATTTTTATTGTCTTTCTTCATTTTCAAAAACAAATGAGAGCTGCAAAATACTCACCATGCCTGCCTCTCAGCAAATAGCTTGGGGTGTCTACTTTCCAAAATGGGGTCATTTTGGGGGGTTTTGTGCTATCTTGGCCTTTTTATGGCCTTCGAAACTGTGATAGGTGGTGAGGAGTGAAATCAAAAATTTACGCCCTTAGAAACCCTGAAGGCGGTGATTGGATTTCGGGGCCCCGTATGAAGCTAGGCTCCCAAAAAGTCCCACACATGTGGTATCCCCATACTCAGGAGAAGCAGCAGAATGTATTTTGGGGTGTAATTCCACATATGCCCATGGCATGTTTGAGCAATATATCATTTAGTGACAACTTTGTGCAAAAAAAATAAATAAATTGGTTACTTTCCCGCAACTTGTGTCAAAATATAAAATATTCCATCGACTCGACATGCCTCTCAGCAAATAGCTTGGGGTGTCTACTTTCCAAAATGGGGTCATTTGGGGGGGGGTTTGTGCCATCTGGGCATTTTATGGCCTTCAAAACTGTGATAGGTAGTGAGGAGTGAAATCAAAACTTTACGCCCTTAGAAATCCTGAAGGTGGTGCTTGGTTTCGGGGCCCCGTACGCGGCTAGGCTCCCAAAAAGTCCCACACATGTGGTATCCCCGTACTCAGGAGAAGCAGCAGAATGTATTTTGGGGTGCAATTCCACATATGCCCATGGCTTGTGTGAGCAATATATCATTTAGTGACAACTTTGTGCAAAAAAGACAAAGTTTATCATTTTCCTGCAACTTGTGGCAAAATATAAAATATTCCATGGAGTCGACATGCCTCTCAGCAAATAGCTTGGGGTGTCTACTTTCCAAAATGGGGTCATTTTGGGGGGTTTTGTGCTATCTTGGCATTTTATGGCCTTCAAAACTGTGATAGGTGGTGAGGAGTGTAATCAAAAATTTACGCCCTTAGAAACCCTGAAGGCGGTGATTGGATTTCGGGGCCCCGTATGAAGCTAGGCTCCCAAAAAGTCACACACATGTGGTATCCCCATACTCAGGAGAAGCAGCAGAATGTATTTTGGGGTGTAATTCCACATATGCCCATGGCATGTTTGAGCAATATATCATTTAGTGACAACTTTGTGCAAAAAAAAATTGGTTACTTTCCCGCAACTTGTGTCAAAATATAAAATATTCCATGGACTCGACATGCCTCTCAGCAAATAGCTTGGGGTGTCTACTTTCTAAAATGGGGTCATTTGGGGGGGGGTTTGTGCCATCTGGGCATTTTATGGCCTTCAAAACTGTGATAGGTAGTGAGGAGTGAAATCAAAACTTTACGCCCTTAGAAATCCTGAAGGTGGTGCTTGGTTTCGGGGCCCCGTACGTGGCTAGGCTCCCAAAAAGTCCCACACATGTGGTATCCCCGTACTCAGGAGAAGCAGCAGAATGTATTTTGGGGTGCAATTCCACATGTGCCCATGGCTTGTGTGAGCAATATATCATTTAGTGACAACTTTGGGCAAAAAAGACAAAGTTTGTCATTTTCCTGCAACTTGTGGCAAAATATAAAATATTCCATGGACTCGACATGCCTCTCAGCAAATAGCTTGGGGTGTCTACTTTCCGAAATGGGGTCATTTGGGGGGGGGGTTTGTGCCATCTTGGCATTTTATGGCCTTCAAAACTGTGATAGGTAGTGAGGAGTGAAATCAAAAATTTACGCCCTTAGAAACCCTGAAGACGGTGCTTGGTTTCGGGGCCCCGTACGCGGCTAGGCTCCCAAAAAGTCCCACACATGTGGTATCCCCGTACTCAGGAGAAGCAGCAGAATGTATTTTGACAGGTGACAGGGAGGAGCCTGGTAATGGCTCTGTGCACGGCGTGAGGATCCTGAGAACCCTCTCCCTGCAGCTGAGAGGAATGATCGGCCTGATGAGAAGGTGTAGGTAGCTTCCCTCCCCGCCCCCCCTGCTCATCACTCACTGAGCTGTCTTGTGGTGTAAGCCAGAGGAAGTTTGTACCTGCGTCTGACTGCAACAAGCTGTAGTGAGCGTCCCTTTTTGTCCCAACTTCAACAACAACTAAAAGATAAGTACCGTATTTTTTTTTTTTGGCTTTTTTTCTATTGCAATTGTCTTGAAGTGAAAAGGCAAAGGAAAAGTAATAGAACAAAAGAAAGGGAAAGGGAAAGAACATATTGAAATAAAACGAAATAAAATGGAATAAAAAGCGAAAGTAAATGAAAGTAAATGAAGGCGAAAGAGCTGAAAAAGTAGAATCAAGTGAGCTAAGAAAAACAATAAAAACAGGGGGGGGAACAGGGGAGAAGGAGAAGGTGAACGAGAGACAAGCCAACGGAAGAGTTGTCTCCCAGCCCCCACCTGCTTGCTGCTTCTGCTGCTGCAGTAGCTCCCTTTCTTGTGATCTTTTTTTTTTTTTTGTTTTTTTGTTTTTTGTTTTTTGCAAATGGTATTAACTATAGGCTCGATAGTATAAACTATAGAATAAGAAGAAATTTCATAGTAACAAAATGTGGAACATATAAGCTCATACTGGAACTATACTGCTGAATATATAAATCATCTTGCTGAATACTTGAATTAGATTGCATTATACCGCCAAAACATTTGAATTATTTTTATGAGCACCTGGGCCCTCATGCACATGGGCTGTTGGGAGAACGTTGTGAAAACGCCAGTGTCTTTGCAGTGACTTTTTTTTTTTTTTTAACTTTTTTCAGCGTTTTTTCAATAGCGTCTTTGAGCGTCTTTGAGCGTTTTTTTTTTTTTCCTCCTCTTTTGGCTCTTTTCTATTGCAATTGTCTTGAAGTGAACAAGCAGGGGAAAAGGCAAAAGAGCTGAAAAAGTAGAATCAAGTGAGCTAAGAAAAACAATAAAAACAGGGGGGGGGGAACAGGGGAGAAGGAGAAGGTGAAAGAAAGACAAGCCAACGGAAGAGTTGTCACCCAGCCCCCACCTGCCTGCTGCTGCTGCTGCTGCAGTATCTCCCTTTCTTGTAAATTTTTTTTTTTTTTTTTCTTTTTTTTTTTTTTTTTTTGCAAATGGTACTAATTATAGGCTTGATAGTACAAACTATAGAATAAGAAGAAATTTCATAGTAACAAAAATGTGGAACATATAAGTTTATACTGGAACTATACTGCTGAATATATAAATCATCTTGCTGAATACTTGAATTAGATTGCATTATATCGCTAAAATATTTGAATTATTTTGCTGAGCACCTGGGCCCCCATGCACACGGGCTGCTGGAAAAGCGCTGTGAAGACGCCGGTGTCTTTGCAGTGACTTTTTTTTTTTTTTTTTTTTTTTTACTTTTTCCAGCTTTTTTCAGCATTTTTGCAATAGCGTTTTTGAGCGCTTTTTTTTTTTTTTTTTTTTTTTTTCAGCTTAAGAACGCTTAAACAATTGAACAGCAACAAGGAATGCTTAATGTACTTAAGGTAGTAACATAACTTCTGGAAAACGGGGACTACTCATATCTCATTAATTATTTCTATTATTGGATTGTGGGGAGGATGCCGGGTATGAGAACGGAATAAAAGAAATATTAGTAAAAATAAGTCAATTTAAAAAGGCTGGGAGATTTTTTCATCATTAAGAGACCCCAATCAAGGGGTATTCTGGAAGGCAGCTTTGAAGATCTTATAAATCCAGCCATAGAAACAAACATGAAGGGGAAAACAACAAGAAGTGCGGGAGCAATACCGAAATCACCTAGGACCAGCCTAGGCCCAAGTCTAGGCCCTATGAACAGGTATATACAGCAAGGAATCGGAGAAGGAGAGAAACAAGTGGGTTCAAAGGGCAGACAAATAGATACAAAAGAGAAGGACAACAAGGATAAAAAAGGCCAGTATAAAGTACAAACAGAAACCAGCCACCTCTCAGAACCCAGAATGGAGCCAGAAATGGGAGAGGAAGACAGAGGAAAGGAGGAAGGACAACAAGGGCCACAGTTGCCAACAAAACAGTATATGGAAAAAATGTTCGCGGCACTAGAGAATTCCCTAAAAGCAGAGATGTCAACACTCCATAAAGATATGGGATATATGTGAAACAGAGTGGAAGAAGTAGAGATCAAAGTGGACCTACATCAAAAAACATAAAGGAACTAGAAGACGAAATAAAGAAATTAAAACGGGAACAACAGGAACAATCATATAAAATAGAAGAGCAAGAAAATAGAGATAAAAAGAAAAACTTGAGAATACGTGGGTTACCGGAAACAGAACAAGCAGAAAATCTAATAGAAAAAATGAACAATCTCTTCAACCAAATCTTGGGAAAGGAAACAACTAACACAATAGGAATAGAAAGTGTCTTTCGAGTAAAAAAACCTCAAAGGTTCGCAAGGGAAACACCTAGAGATGTAATCGTACGCTTTGAAAAATGGGAAGAAAAAAAACAGATCTGGATAAATCTAAAGAGGAAAACACAAATAGAGTTTGCGGGAGGTAAATTACAAATATTTCAAGACTTATCTCAAGAAACGTTGAAAAGACGACGGATACTAAAGCCATTATTAGAAATCCTCCGGGAACAAGAAATTCAATACAACTGGGGTTTTCCAGCATGTCTAATAGCAAGGAAAAATGGAATAAGTGCGAGGCTAAGACATGTGGAGGAGATTCCGGACTTTTGCAACAAACTAGAAATCCCCTCCCCAGAACTGGAAAAATATGCAAATAGTCAGGAGCGAATAACGGCAAGAGATGACCTACAGTGGCAAGTAAATTCAAGGATCAGACATCAAGATGTGGACTCTCGAGGAAATTAATATCTGAGAAAATACCACACAACGGTGCAAGGGGCCTTAGAGTGGAAAGGGGGGGGGGGCTGGGGTTGACGGGATGGGAAAAAAGGAAAGTGAAAGGAATGGTAAAACACAACAAAAACGCAGGGAGAGGGAGACAGGGACTCACGGAGTGGACAGGGGGTCGCCCTATTAGTGCTTAGGCAGGGGGGGAATAGGGTGTCTTACAGAGCTCCGCCTCACAATAAATAGAGCAGAGGGGGCAGAGCGTGCCCCACAAAACAAAGTAAAACGCTCTCAGCTCTAGAGAATATGGGGGTAAAAAACCCATATCAGAAAAAAGGGAGGGGGGGGGGGGTGGGAGGGGGAGGGAGGGTGGGGAGGGAGAGGTCTGAGTCACATGAGTGGTTACATAGGCACACCTATTCTGAGACAAAAGATGAGGAGACCCCGTGCGTCTGCTGGGTGTCCCCTCCATCCGGTCTCCTAGGGGGACCGCGTGGGGGGGAGGGCCGGAGGACGGGCGGGGAAGAAAAGGCACAAGAATGGAAAACGTAAACAGCATAAAAATAATCTCTTACAATGTCCGAGGACTAAATTCCCCAGGGAAGAGAAACATCATCCTCCGAGAACTAGAAAAAAGTAAAGCAGAAATAATTTTCCTACAGGAGACGCATATAACCCAAAACTCAAGTGCCAAAATTTATTCAAGAAACATACCAACATGGTATCAAGGAGACTCGCCAATAAGAAGGGCCAAAGGAGTAGCCATCGGTATAGGGAAAAATGTACGTTTTCTAATGGATCAAAGGAAAATAGACCCGGAGGGTCGATATCTTTTTATTACAGGAACTATACACGGGGTAAAATATACATTGGCCAATGTCTACTGTCCTAATAAGAACCCTAAAAAATATTTGATAGATATAATTAAAATACTAATGGAATTCAAGCAAGGAAAATTAATACTAGCTGGAGACTTCAACTTCAGCATGGACAATAAAATGGACAGTACCTCAAGAGCAAGGGACAAAGAGGTAAATCAACTAAAGAAATTAAAAAGAACATTATATGAACAGCAACTAATAGACCCTTGGAGAATTCAGCACCCCAGCACAAAGGACTACACATTCTACTCAACAGTACACAAAATTTACTCCAGATTGGATTACATCATGGTCGAACATAGAAACTTGGAAGAAATAGAAGAAACAAAAATAGGCATAATAACCGCCTCAGATCACAGCCCAGTAATCTTGAGAATGAAAATAAAAGGAGAAGTCCTTGAAAGGGGTCCATGGAGAATCAACGAAACTTTATTAGAAGACAGTGAGACTGAAAAAAGCATCATAGAAGAAATTAAAAGATATTTTGAAGAAAACGATACACCATAAATCTGTTATTAGGGGCAAGTTAATAGCTATAGGGGCAAGAAAAAAACAGGAAAGGAAAACAAACATGCAACAAATAATTAAAGAAATTTATGAATTGGAACGAAAACACAAAAATCAAGTAAACAACAAAATCTTCGGCCTACTATCTCAAAAGAGAGAGCAATTAAAAGACTGGATGGAACAAGAAGAAAGGAAGGACTACAACAGAGTAGTACAAGAAAAATATAAATGGGGTAATAAACCAGGAAAATACCTAGCAAATCTGGTAAAAAAAAAGAAGTCTTTGAATTACATTGAGAAGATCAAAAATGAAAAAGGAGAAGTGGTAAATAAAACTACAGATATAGCGATAACATTTCAAAAATACTTCAGCTCCCTTTATGCAATAAAAGGACAGGAAAGTTGGAAAGAAGCGAATACAAGAACAAAGAAGATACAAGAATATTTAAAAAAAGCAAACTTACCAAAACTAAAAATAGACCAACTAGAAGAATTGGAAAAAAATATTACGCATGAAGAGGTAAACCTGGCATTAAAGGAAACTCCCGTAGGAAAAAGCCCAGGACCAGACGGGTTTACGGTCAAATACTATAAAAAATTTGAAGAACAGCTGACTCCAAAACTATTAGAATATATGAATTCCTTAGGGGAAGATGAAGAAATAAGAAGTGAATCGTTATTAGCTCATATTACAATACTACCAAAAGAAGGGAAAGACAAAGTTAACTGCTCAAGCTACAGGCCAATAGCCCTATTGAACGCTGATACGAAGCTGTACTCCAAGATCCTGGCCACTAGGATAAAAAAACTAATCCCACTGTGGATCAACCCGGACCAAACTGGTTTTGTCCCGGGGAGAGAGGGGCGGGACAACAGCCTAAAATCATTATTGATGTTGCACAAGAAGGTGCAGAATGAGACCCCAGTTCTATTCCTGTCATTGGATGCAGATAAAGCATTTGACAGGGTAGACTGGGGTTTCATGATGGATACATTGCGGCACTTGGGTATTGGGACAAAAATGATGAAGTGGATAACAAATTTGTATAATGGCCCGACAGCAGTCGTAAAAGTAAACGGTAGACTCTCTCCAAAAATTAAGATGCAGAATGGAACACGGCAAGGCTGTCCACTGTCTCCACTATTATATGTATTGGCCTTAGAACCACTATTAGCAACACTCCGCAATAACAAAGAGGTAGAAGGAGCGAAACTAGGAGGAAAAGAGCATAAGATCGCTGCCTACGCGGACGACATCTTGATGTACGTATCCAACCCAAGAGTGTCACTCCCAAACATACTGAAAGAAATTAAAAAATACGGAGAACTGTCAAACTTCAAAATTAATCCAATAAAAACGGAAATATTAAACATAGGTCTAGAGAAAAAGGAAGTTCAGTTTTTACAAAAAGAATTCCCATTCACTTGGGTAAAAGAACTAAATTACCTTGGAATTAAAATAACTCCTAGAGTCGAAAAAATTTATCAGGCAAACTTTATTCCACTGATCAATGAGGTCAAAGAAGAAATGAAAAAGTTAAGAATACAGCCACTTTCATGGATTGGAAGAATAAATATGTTTAAGATGACGATATTACCTAAAATAAACTACAGATTACAGATGTTACCAGTAAAAATCCCGCAGAGCTTTTTTAAAATAATTAAAACAATCCTGCTAAAATACATATGGCTTAATAAAAAACCAAGAATTAAATACACGCTGATCACAAGGAAAAAGGAGCATGGGGGTCTTGCCGTCCCAGATATAAGTAGGTACTATAAAGCCATAGTTTTAACACGAATGTTAGAGTGGACAAATGAGAAAAATGAAAAAAAATGGGTGGAAATGGAAAACACAATAAGTGGAGCCACACTACATAAGAATATTTGGATTCCACGGAAATATAGAATATTGGACACCGACACGCACGAAATAACAAAAAATGTATTTAAAATTTGGGACACCATTCACTTAAAGAATGAATGGAAATATAATTCACCACTATTAGCACTCACAGGATCGAATCTCTTCACCCCTGGGAGGGAAATATTTGAAATCCAAGGAATAGGTAACCCACGACTGAAAGATATCACTAGAAATGGCAAAATAAGAACACGAGTAGAAATAGAGGAAAGGAATGGATGGAAGATGAATGAATGGAATTATACTCAAATAAGGCACCTAGTAAGCACAATACCACACCCACTGAGAGATGAAACAAAATTAACTGCACTGGAAAAGCTATGTAGCAATGAAACACCATTAAAAAACGGAACATCAAAAATTTATAGTATACTGACAGATTTGGAAGCACAAGAAAGACCAGAATATATAAATCAATGGGAAAAAGAAATGAATTTAAAAATAGATAACCAAAAAGTGGAAAAAATGATAGAAATGGGATATAATAAGGCTTGGGACATGAAGACCATAGAAATGAATTATAAACTAGTATCAAGATGGTATATGACCCCAGTAAGAATACACAGATTCCATCAAGATAGAACCTCCTTGTGTTGGAGAAAATGTGGCCAAATAGCAACGATCACACACATATGGTGGGAATGCCCAATAATAATGGAGTACTGGAAGGAAGTGTTAAATAACATAAAGGAAATAACTGGAGAAGAAATAGAACAAAATATTTGGACTTGCCTCTTCCATATCTACAATAAACCTAAGAAACAATATAGAAAATCAATAATACCTAACCTCCTGAATGCGGCCAAGGCCTTAATTCCCAAGAATTGGCTAAAAAGTGGAAAACCAGACATTAGAAACTGGCTAAAGGAAATAGATTATCACTACAAAATGGGAGGAGAGAAAGGGGATAATAGTAGATGGGAAAGTTGGAAAAACTACAAAGTCTCGGATATTTATTTAGATAGGATAAAAGAAAGAACAGGTGCAGAGCCAAGTGGATAAATAAATAACATAAAGGAACGGACCAGACACAGGGGAGGGGGGGCGGGGGGAAATAAGAGGGACTGAGAGAGACTAAGATAATAATAGGGTTTATAATTATAGAAGGCGTTTTGTCGCCGGTTTTTAAAAATATTTAAGAATATCCTAGAAGGGAAAAATAATAAAGATGTGACGGAAACAATCCACAATGATGTGAAAAAGGAGAAGAGATAAAGTTTGACACATAAAGTTGAAATAATGTCTCTCGGAAAACTTTCGCTGAAGTGGATAAAAAAAAAACAAAAAAACAAAAACAAAATGGGGTCATTTGGGGGGGGGGGGGGGGGGTTGTGCCATCTTGGCATTTTATGGCCTTCAAAACTGTGATAGGTAGTGAGGAGTGAAATCAAAAATTTACGCCCTTAGAAACCCTGAAGACGGTGCTTGGTTTCGGGGCCCCGTACGCGGCTAGGCTCCCAAAAAGTCCCACACATGTGGTATCCCCGTACTCAGGAGAAGCAGCAGAATGTATTTTGTATTTCCACATATGCCCATGGCATGTTTGAGCAATATATCATTTAGTGACAACTTTGTGCAGAAAAAAAAAGTTTGTAATTTTCCCGCAACTTGTGTCAAAATATAAAATATTCCATGGACTCAACATGCCTCTCAGCAAATAGCTTGGGGTGTCTACTTTCCAAAATGGGGTCATTTGGGGGAGTTTGTGCCATCTTGGCATTTTATGGCCTTTAAAACTGTGATAGGTAGTGAGGAGTTAAATCAAAAATGTATGCACTTAGGAATCCTGAAGGCGGTGCTTGGTTTTCGGGGCCCCGTACGCGGCTAGGCTCCCAAAAAGTCCCACACATGTGGTATCCCCATACTCAGGAGAAGCAGCTAAATGTATTTTGGGGTGCAATTCCACATATGCCCATGGCCTGTGTGAGCAATATATCATTTAGTGACAACTTTTTGTAAATTTTTTTTCTTTTTTTTTTGTCATTATTCAATCACTTGGGACAAAAAAAATGAATATTCAATGGGCTCAACATGCCTCTCAGCAATTTCCTAGGGGTGTCTACTTTCCAAAATGGTGTCATTTGGGGGGTTTTGTACTGCCCTGCCATTTTAGCACCTCAAGAAATGACATAGGCAGTCATAAACCAAAAGCTGTGTAAATTCCAGAAAATGTACCCTAGTTTTTAGACGCTATAACTTTTGCGCAAACCAATAAATATATGCTTATTGACATTTTTTTTACCGAAGACATGTGGCCGAATACATTTTGGCCTAAATGTATGACTAAAATTGAGTTTATTGGATTTTTTTTATAACAAAAAGTAGAAAATATCATTTTTTTCAAAATTTTCAGTCTTTTTCCATTTATAGCGCAAAAAATGAAAACCGCAGAGGCGATCAAATAGCATTGCATGACCGCGCAATTAGCAGTTAAAGTGACGCAGTGCCAAATTGTATAAAGTGCTCTGGTCAGGAAGGGGGTAAATCCTTCCGCGGCTGAAGTGGTTAAAATGGCAACTTTCATGTTCATGGGCACATTATTCGTTCGTATAAAACATTGTTCTTTCGGCCTAGAATATGCATTTGCCCACATTTTTATGGCCTACTTGTCTGAAAATAATTTGGTTGTATAGATGGGTTTGTAACTAAAATGAAATGCAAACTATATTCTGTGTAAGGAGAGGACACTCAGCAGCAGTTTTCACATCTGGACGCTGGAGCACTAGTGTGGGACACAAGAACACCCTTTTTCTTGGGGGGCCCACACAGGTGCTCCAGTGTATACTATAGGTAGTTCTCCATCTGTGAAGCTTGTACTAAACAGGTAAGTATTGAAGCTTGACAAAGGACAATAAAAAATGCAACATCTTGGGACTCTGCCAAAACAGACAATTGTACCCCACTTCCAAGCAATGTTTCATATTTATAGTTCTGCCATCAAATATCTGTGTGCTAAGTATACCTATTTTTTTTAATATAGTGGATAAAAGACTCGGAGGACACCCCTCATCCGAGGAGACCACAGACCCCCCACCTCTGGAAGAAGGGGAAATCCACCCAAGCCAAGAAGAGCAGGAGGAGGAAGACGTGGTGGAAATTGGCACCACAACAGGTGAGTGTCTGCGACCACAGGCTCAGGTAAGAGATGGATGCCGGCATATTTATAATACATGGTGTTTTTTTGTTTCTATCTTTTTAGGTGATCGTGATGTTGTGGATCCAGGGCATTTCACCTCGGAAAGTGCACAGATCCTGATAGGGGAGATCATGGGGTGTAATAGGGACTTGGAAAACATCCTGAAAAACATCAATGATGTTCAACAAAAAATGAAGAACATCATTGATGTTTTAGGGAGAGTTTAAAACCCCTCAAAATCCCTTATTTTTTGGCGCTTTTTGTGAGCTAAATTTTTTTACCATTTTTGGACATATTTGCGAAAAGCCAAATTTTGAAGAGGCACACAGTGTGTCAACATGTGCTATCTGCCATCACGGGAGATAAATGGACACGTTTTGGGGGTGCAACGCCTTCCTCAATAATAAAGTAGCTGTGAGGAAGGGGTTGCACCCACAAAACACGTCCCTTGATCCCCCGTGATGGCAGCTAACACATGTTGACATTCGGCAATTGGTGTGCATCTTCAAAATTTGGCTTTTCTAGGGGTGACTTCACCCCATCTGAACGCAATATCTGCAACGAAGACGAATGGGAGCCCTTCCACATTGTCTTCTAGAGGTGGCAAGTCCAAGCTGCCATTCTGGAGACACCTGTAGAACTCTGTCTGGGCGATGACTCCACTATCGGACATCCGGCCATTCTTCCCCATGTCCACATACAGTAACTCGCAAGTAGCTGACACCACCACCAACATTACAATACTATTGAACCCCTTATAGTTGAAATAGTATGATCCCGAGTTGGGTGGTGGGACGATGTGGACGTGTTTCCCATCAATTGCCCCTCCGCAGTTAGGAAAGTCCCACCGCTGGGCAAAGTGGGAGGCCACAGTCTGCCATTCCTGTGGCGTGGAAGGAAACACGTGTAGTCAAACAAGAAAAACAAATTAGTCATTTTGCACATAAACAGGGAAAGCAGATTAGACACAAACATTCTTGGCCAACATCAAGATAACATTTATTTGAGGGAGTTTTTAAAGACCAAAGTATAAAGGTACACCTATCAGATCCCCCCCCCTTTCATGGGCCATTTCTAACATTTTAGGGGGGGGCTCTTGGACAGGTAACCTTCTCCACTTCATTGAGAGATGAATGCCTAAATAATGGGCATTACTTTGGGCAGCCCCTCCTTAGTTACACTATTGGCAGCCCATTGGACAGGTAAGAAGTGTCATAATACAAAGATATAAATACACATTGTACACATTTTAGCACATTTGGACATTCTGCTATTACCTATCAAGATAATAGTAGGATACAAAAGCTTTAAACAGTACCATTTGAAAGTATACAGGCAGTATACAGGCAGGCCCTTGCACTACATGCTTTGGGGAATTCATCCATAAATCTGACCACAAAAGAGATGCCTATAGTGTGTATGGGTTTGGCAAAGTCAGCAGATAGATAATTGAGGATAGATAGATAATTGGTATCAGCTGACTTAGCAGTTGGGGGGAGGGAGGGTTCCAAATGATTTGGGGACCCCCAAAAAAAACCTCTGGCACTCTGCCTGAATTTAACCACTTGAGGTCCGGGCCATAGCCGAATGATTGCTACAGCGTGGACCTCAATTTCCGGGAGGCCGTCATGGGACGTCCTCCCCTGTGCACGCGCATCGCGCACCCTGCAGGGCGCGCGGTGTGCGCGCTGTGATCTCCGAGTCACTGAGACAGTGACAGCTGATCACATGATGTAAACAAAAGCTCGGTGATCGGTGACAGCGTGAGGAGGAAAAAAAAGCCGATCACCGGCTTATGTCAAAGGGACATCGGTCCCGAAGAGGAAGGAGGCACAAATGCCTCATCTGTGCCTGAAAGTGCCATCTGTCATTGCCACCTGCCAGTGCCCAGCAGTGCCACCTATCAATGCCCACAAGTGCCACCTATCAATGCCCACCAGTGGTGCCAATCAGTGCCACCTAGCAGTGCTGCCATCAATCAGTGCTCAATCAGTGCCCATCACTGCCACCCATCAGTGCCCATCACTGCCACCCATCAGTGCCCATCAGTGGAGAAAAATTACCTGTTTGCAAAAATTTTTAACAAAATATAAAATAAATATAATTTTTTTTTATTCTGTCTTTTTCATTTTTTTTAACAAAAACTAAAACCGCAGAGGTGATCAAATATCATCAAAAGAAAGCTCTATTTGTTGGAAAAAAATGATAAAAATTTCATTTGGGTACAGTGTTGTATGACTGCGCAATTGTCATTCAAAGTGCGACAGCGCTAAAAGCTGAAAATTGGTCTGGACAGGAGGGGGGTTTAAGTGCCCAGTAAGCAAGTAGTTAAAGCACAAATCACATTTAAAAACATTTTAGGGGGTGTTTGGGGTAAAGCACTACTATGGAGCTGATAAAATACACTGTTAAGTGACTACACAAGGTGAATATAGGGCCAGGAGACCATGCTGGGGAGGTTAGTGAAGGCAAATATGTATGAAGGACAAAAAAAAATTACATAACAATCCAGCATACATGAGGACAAAGGGGACATTCACAGCATATTACAATCATGGTAATTAGGGAATGAGGAAAGAAATACAATATATTAGCAAACATTAAATACAATGAAATTTGATATTAAAGGATAAAAATCTTACCTTAATATACTCCTTCTGCAGGACCTGGATGATGGCAGAACAGGTCTCTGGGATAATGATTCCCAGAGCCTGGGGGGAGATGCCTGTCGAGAACTTCAAGTCCTACAGGTTTCTCCCCATCGCCAAGTACCGCAGGGTGGCGACAAGCCTCTGCTCCGGAGTGATGGCTTGCCTCATGCAGGTATCCTGCCTGCTAATATAAGGGGTCAGCAAAGCCAACAAACGGTGAAATACGGGGTCCGTCATCCGGAGAAAGTTCCTGAAATCATCAGGATTATTCTCACGGATCTCACGGAGAAAAGGCATATGACAGAACTGGTCACGCTGAAGCAACCAATTCTTGGTCCATGAACTCCTCCCCACCTTGTTCATGGACTGGACTTGTGTCAAGGTCTGGACCCCAACACCAAGCCCCCGCACAGCACGAACTCTACGAGGAGTACAATACGCAACATGGCTAGAAAACAGTCGGCTGCTCAGAACGAAGTAACAGAACACACTGAAGAACAGCAAGGCTTGTGAAGAGCGACCTGAAAAACAGTAACTAACGAACAAGAACACAATGACAAGAGTCAATGGTACTCGCTGCATGCACTGAAGAGCAGATACAAACCCACAAGCACAAACTGAACAGCAGAAAATGATCTGAAAACCACGAGTCTGAAAAAGCGCGAATCGTCTCTCACCAAACTTTTACTAACACGAGATTAGCAAAAGGAGCCCAAAGGGTGCCGCGCTTGGTTCTGAACTGGCCTTTTCTAGTCTCGTCGTACGTGGTGTACGTCACAACATTCTTGGCGATCGGAAATTCCGACAACTTTGTGCGACCGCGTGTACGCAAAACAAGTTTGAGCCAACATCCGTCGCAAAAAATCCATGGATTTTGTTGTCGGAATGTCCGATCAATGTCTGATCGTGTGTACGGGGCAATAAAGTGTAATATTCCTTTAAATTTCGTACCTGGGGGGTGTCTATAGTATGCCTGTAAAGGGGCGCATGTTTCCCGTATTTATAACAGTCTGACAGCAAATTGACATTTGTAAAGGAAAAAAAGTCATTTAAAACTACTCGCGGCTATAATTAATTTGTCGGTCTGACAATACATATATAAGTTAATTGATAAAAATGGCATGGGATTTCCCCACAGGGGAACCCTGAACCAAAATTAAAAAAAAAAAAAAAATGTGTGGGGATCCCTTCAAAATCCATACCAGACCCTTCAGGTCCTCCTCTGACGCACGGAGAAAGCCGTTGCAATACTTTCTGTCACACCGTATTTGCGCAGCGGTCTTACAAGCGCGCTTTTTTTGGAAAAAATACACTTTTTTAATTAAAAAATAAGACAACAGTAAAGTTAGCCCAATTTTTTTTATATTGTGAAAGATAAGGTTATGCCGAGTAAATTGATACCCAACATGTCACGCTTCAAAATTGCGCCCGCTCGTGGAATGGCGAAAAACTTTTACCTATAAAAAGCTCAATAGGCGACGTTTAAAAAAATTCAACAGGTTGCATGGTTTGAGTTACAGAAGAGGTCCAGAGGAGGTCTAGGGCTAGAATTATTGCTCTCGCTCTACCAATCTTGGCGGTACCTCACATGTGTGGTTTGAATGTAAACATCCCTTGTAATAGAAAAAAGCATGACAGGACCGGCACAGTGGTGTAGTGGGTAGCACTCTCACCTAGCAGTAAAAAGGGTCGCTGGTTCGTATCCCAACCATGACACTACCTGCCTGGAGTTTGCATGTTCTCCCTGTGCCTGTGTGGGTTTCCTCCGGGTACTCCGGTTTCCTCCCACACTCCAAAGACATGCTGGTAAGTTAATTGGCTTCTGTCCAAAAAAATTGGCCCTAGTATATGAATGTGAGTTGGGGACCTTGGATTGTGGGCTCCTTGAGGGTAGGGATTGATGTGAGTGTGTACTCACTCAGGTTGAACTGGATGCACTGGTGTCTTTATTCAACCTTACTAACTATGTAACTATGTAAGGACCTCTTAAATATGAGATCTGGGGTCAAAAAAACCTCAGATCTCATATTTACAGTCAGGTCCATAAATATTGGGACATTGACACAATTCTAATCTTCTTGGCTCTATACACCACCACAATGGATTTGAAATTAGAGAGAAGAGTAATGCCGCGTACACACGGTCGGACTTTTCGTCTACAAAAGTCCGACGGATGCCGACGGGCTAAAGCTGGCTGACAATCCGATCGTGTGTGGGCTTCCCCGGACTTTTAGCGGACTTTCAGCGGACTTTTCCAGCCGCAAATCTGACGGACTTTAGATTTGAAACATGCTTCAAATCTTTACATCGTAACTACGCCGGACCCAGAAATCCGCTCGTCTGTGTGCTAGTCCGACGGACAAAAACCCACGCTAGGGCAGCTATTGGCTACTGGCTATCAACTTCCTTATTTTAGTCCGGTGTACGTCATCACGTACGAATCCGTTGGACTTTTGTGTGATTGTGTGTAGGCAAGTCCGTTCGTAAGAAAGTCTGCCGCAAGTCCGCCAAAAGTCCGACAAAAGTCAGTCGAAAGTCTGTCGGACAGGCTGTCTGACTTTTGTAGCCGAAAAGTCCGACCGTGTGTACGCGGCATAAGGCCTCAAATGCAGATTAGTAAAAAACTCGTACACGTACCATCATCCCGAAATTAGTTGATGAAAGGGATATAGGGGTGGAGGCATGAGGACAGTTGCTGCTACTGTCTGTTCACGTGTGCACCCCCAGAATTGGAGATTGGGACTATCTCGGTACTAGATAATAATTTACAGTTGCGAAAAACAAAAACATTTTATATAAATTTTAATAATTGAAATACAAATTTACAAAAATATATACATACAATCATAAAATCAAGACTATATACCACAATGCGTACAGTGAATAACGAGTGAAGCCCGCAAATTTTCTGTAAGGGGGGTATACAGGACTTTAATCTTCACCGTTTTTCGCGGTCGGAACCGCTTCTTCAGAAGGAACAGGTCTATAAGGTAATTTAAAAATCTTTAATTCATGAACACATTAAACATATGCAGCAAACATGGTAATCACAGAAGTAATCACAAAACAAAATACAAAGGAATTAAAATTGAGGACTAGCTCACCCACTCAGGCAGGTTCAGTGGGACAGCAGGACCCAACACAATTCCCCCCACGGCGGACACGGGGGATTATGAACAGACACTAATATGTGGGGGAAGTGCGCACCCAGTGGGAGGAAGGTGGAACAGGAGTAGTGGCGGTGGGGGAGGAGAGGAGAAGGGGGGGAGGGTAGTGGTGGGAGGGAAAAAAGGTGAGGGAAAGGGGGGGAGGGGGGAAGGGGAAAGGGGAAGGGAAGGGAGGGGGAAATTAAGGGGGGGAGGGCGAGTGAGGGGGGGGGTAAATCAGGGGGGGAAAGGGCCAGTGGGGGGGGAGGCAAGGAGAGAGGAATAGGATGTGGAGGAAGGGGGGGGGGAGTTAAGGATGAGGGGGGGACAAGGGGAGGAATAGTAAAGGAACACCGGGTATAGAAGTGCTAGGGATTGTAAAGTATAAGGGGGATAAAGAAGATAACCAGCTAGCACTCACCAGGTATTTAGTGAGCCAGAGATAAGCGCATAAGCTGTATGTCATGAGAAGTGCTGTAGGCGGACAGCATCAATAAATAACAGAGGAATTCCGGAATTCGGTAATTGAACCTCAGGATTTTGGGGTTATAGTGATGCTAAGCACAATGCAGTGTGGCCAGTTCAGCTAAAAAGTAGATAAAATAAAACAGTATAACCAGCATGGATGGATCGCAGCTCCGGGGGTCAGAGGTAAAGGGAGGATGATAGGAACACACATGGGGAGAAAGAAAACAGAAAACCCTGCAACGCTGACAGGGGGGTGGCTGTAGAAAGAGAAGGTAGAAAGCAATGAGGGAGGAAGAGAGATGTCACGTCCCAGTGAGGATTACAGGGACATGTAGCACATAGAAGAGAGAAAGGAAATCAGGGAATAGTAAAGAGCGCATCCCTGCACTGATAACAGGTGCATGCTGACGCTGAGAATAGAACAGAAGTGGGGGAATGGGGGGAGGCTGTACACATACGGAGGAGTGACACACTGACCTTTGGGGCGGCGATCCATTCATGCAGCTCAGCGCAAGAGTCCGTCAGCTCGAACAGCGGTCCTGTCAGGACCGCTATAAGGGCTCCCCAACCCGGAAGTCAGAGCACGCCAACGTGGGCGGCCTCTGACGTAACCGGGTCTGTTTGCCCGCACTGCGCCGGTGCACGAACCCGTGCTACTGCGCAATCGCGCGCTAGTGTCAAAGGCAGATAGATCCAAGACACGCAGTGCAAGCAGGAGACAAGAATCCCGTATAACACCACCACCACTGAGAGGGAGGGAGAGCGCGTCCTCTTACAGCAAAGATTAACAGGAATCAATAAAAAAAGGGGGATACACATAATAATCAAAGAAAATAAACTATATAGAAACATCTGGGGATGTCACCCCAGGACTGCCACCTATCCTAACACAACCAGATAGGTCAATCATAAGGTGAAGTATCGATGGAACAATGGGGCGATGCAATAATGTAAAGAGAACAAATGATATCGATTACTATCAAGAGTGGAAGGGGGGAGGGAAAGGGGAGGGGGAAAAGCGGGAGGGAGAAAAGGGGGGGGAAGAAGGGAGGGAAGGAATGGGAGGGGAAAAGGGAAAGGGAGGAAGGAAGGAGGAAAGGGGAAAAGGGGAAGGAGTGGGGGAGAAATTGACGAGGGAGCCCAAGGTTGTCAAAAAAAAGATTTGTACGATACCATCTCATTGAGGCCAGGGGGTAGGGTGGCATTAAGCCGCTCAATCCATAGGGTCTCCCTCTGAAGGATTGTACGGTCCCAATTGCCTCCCCTGGGATTGGGTTGTACCACCTCGAGGACAAGAAATTGAACAGAGCTGTCAAATTTGTGATATAGACCAAAGTGTCTGCTGATCGTGGTCAATTTACCATTCTCAGAATAGTAAAGGTGGTCACCAATCCTCTGTCTGAATTCTCGAATGGTTTTTCCAACGTAAAAAGCTTTACAGGTACATATCATCAAATAAATCACCCCTTTCGTGCCGCAATCAGCAAAGGTTCGCGGGACAAGGAGCTCTCCGTTGCGGGCTTCACTCGTTATTCACTGTATGCATTGTGGTATATAGTCTTGATTTTATGATTGTATGTATATATTTTTGTAATTTTGTTTTTCAATTATTAAAATTTATATACATTTTTTTATGTTTTTCGCAACTGTAAATTATTATCTAGTACCGAGATAGTCCCAATCTCCAATTCTGGGGGTGCACACGTGAACAGACGGTAGCAGCAACTGTCCTCACGCCTCCACCCCTATATCCCTTTCATTATCTGGATTTGAAATTAAACGAACAAGATGTGCTTTAACTGCAGACTTTCAGCTTTAATTTGAGGGTATTTACATCCAAATCAGGTGAACGGTGTAGGAATTACCACAGTTTGAATATATGCCTCCCACTTTTTAAGGGACCAAAAGTAATATGACAGATTAACAATCATCCATCAAACTTTCACTTTTTAATACTTGGTTGCAAATCCTTTGCAGTCAATTACAGCCTAAAGTCTGGAACGCATAGACATCACCAGACGCTGGGTTTCATCCCTGGTGATGCTCTGCTAGGACTCTACTGCAACTGTCTTCAGTTCCTGCTTGTTCTTGGGGCATTTTCCTTTCAGTTTTGTCTTCAGCAAGTGAAATGCATGCTCAATCGGATTCAGGTCAGGTGATTGACTTGGCCATTGCATAACATTCCACTTTTTTCCCTTAAAAAACTCTTTGTTTTCTTTTGCAGTATGCTTCGGGTCATTGTCCATCTGCACTGTGAAGCGCCGTCCAATGAGTTCTGAAGCATTTTGCTGAATATGAGCAGATAATATTGCCCGAAACACTTCAGAATTCATCCTGCTTTTTTTGTCAGCAGTCACATCATCAATAAATACAAGAGAACTGTTCCATTGGCAGCCATACATGCCCACGCCATGACACTACCACCACCATGCTTCACTGATGAGGTGGTATGCTTTGGATTATGAGCAGTTCCTTTCCTTTTCCATACTCTTCTATTCCCATCACTCTGGTACAAGTTGATCTGTTGAACTGTGAAGGCTTTTTTAGATGTTGTTTGGCAAACTAATCTGGCCTTTACATCTTGTGGTGAACCCCCTGTATTTACTCTGGTGAAGTCTTGTCTTGATTGTTGACTTTGACACACATACACCCACCTCCTGGAGAGTGTTTTTGATCTGGCCAACTGTTGTGAAGGGTGTTTTCTTCACCAGGGAAAGAATTCTTTGGTCATCCACCACAGTTGTTTTCCGTGGTCTTCCGGGTCTTTTGGTGTTGCTGAGCTCATCGGTGCGTTCTTTCTTTTTTTTTGTTTTCAAACGTTTTTATTGTAGGAAAATATAACATTTGGGTGTACAGGCACTGTAGTGACATGAATTACAATAGCTAGAAAGCCCATAACAGAGAAATGATATATCACACACAGTGCGAACCATAGTTCGCATAATCGTACAAAATGAGCCCAAAAAACAAAGGTAATAAAAAATAAAAAGGAAATAAAAAGACAAACAAATAAAGAAAGAATAAGAAAACAGAAAGCATACAGTTGTGATAAATGTGTACTTCTAATAAATTAAGTTTACAGTCAGGGAGTACAAAACAATGTGTCTAATATTGTAATGATCAGATATGTTGTGAAGGCCCTGGAATATCCCCTCTGCGTGTTGTTATCAAATAGGTTTAATATTTGCATTAAGGGGGGTCAGCTGTGGGTTCCGAGGGGTCCTCCAGTCTGTCGCTAAGCAGCAGAGCTGTCCAGATGTTCCATTTTCGGTCAAATATAGGCATGGAATCCAGGAGAGTATGATGTATTCTCTCCATAGATCTGATAGACTCCATACGGGAAATCACCTGTGACCAGGATACTTGGGGCCGCTTCCAGTTCAATGCTATTGCCCATTGAATCGCACTGAAGAGTGTATGGATTAATTTTTGTAGGGGGAGGGGAACATCTGGAAGCTCCGCAAACAGCAGACACATTTGACATGTCAATGTAAGCGACATTCCAGAGAGAAGCCTTATGAGGGATGTAGTCTTGTGCCAAACGGTGTCTAAGGCCTTACAGCTCCAGAACGTATGCAGCAACGTACCCCTGTCCTGGCACCCTCTAAAACATGTGCCAGAGACCAGGGGATATATTCTGTGAAGACGCTCCGGAGTGTAGTACCATCTAGTGTGAAGCTTAAGTACCGTTTCCTTAATTGACACAGAACGAGTGCATTTGTGCATATTGTCTATCATGTCCTGCCAATCTCCATCAGGGATCTCTTGGGCCATCTCTACCTCCCATGCCGCCATTGCTAAGGATTTTTGTGGGGAGTTATAATCATTGAGGTAACGATAAAGTACGGAGATGGTCCCCTTATCCCTCGCCTCTTCTCCACACAAATGTTCAAAAGGGGTTTTCGACATCTCCACCCTTCCCTTCATAAAAGTCGAGTAGAAGTTTTGCAAGTATTGGTGAAACTCGGATCTGCCCATACCATAGGCCTGTTGCAGGTGAGTGTAGGAACAAAAAGAGGCGTTCTGCAGAAGAGACGCGAGGTTCACCAAGCCTAGTGCAATCCATTTAAGATATGGCAAACTGGAGGAAAAAGCTGGGGGGAATGAGGGTTCTCCCAAAAAAGAGGATAAAAGGGGGACGTCAGAATGCAGCTGGAACTTTTTGCGGTAAAGGGACCATAGATAAAGTGATTGACCAACAATATTGTTTAGTGGGGTGATGTCTTTGGGGGAAATTGAGCGGAACCAGAGGAGACCGGGGAGGTAGTATGGAGTTACCGAGATCCGTTCAAATTGTAGCCATGGCACAGAGGTAGGGATGGTATGCCACTGCGCCATTTGGATTAGCCGAGATGCCAGGAAGTATTTCCATAGATCCGGGCATCCCAAACCTCCCCTCCTCTGGGCTCTATACATTAGTGCACGTCCCATTCGTGGCTTTTTATTTTGCCATATAAACCTGAGCAGGTCCAATTGAACCTTCTGAAGGACTGATCGAGAGACATATAGGGGTAGGGATCTAAAGAGGAATAGGAGCTTGGGGAGAATGTTCATTTTCACTGCCTGAATTCTCCCTAGAAATGATATGTGGTAGGAGGACCATTGATTTAAGAGGTATTTAACATTGGAAAAAGCTGGAGGGTAGTTCAATGAGTATAGCTGTTTCAGGGAGGGGGCCAATTTAACACCAAGATATTGTAGAGAGATATGGTTCCATGAGAATTTAAATTTATCTGTGAGGGTGGTCAATAGGATTTGCGGGAGGTGAATTGGTAGAGCCGAACACTTGGAGGGGTTGATGCCCAGGCCCGATAATTTATAGAAAGAGTCAAGGGAGGACATGAGGTTAGGGAGGGAGAGGAGGGGGTCGGAGATGAAAAGCAATACATCATCTGCGTAAAGGCTAAACTTGAATTCCTGATCCCCCTTCCTGTAGCCCTTAATGTTTGGGTCATTAGAAATGGATCTAGACAGGGGCTCCATAGCCAGCGCAAACAGAAGCGGAGATAAAGGACACCCCTGTCTAGTGCCGTATCCTAGAGAGAAATAATCTGAGTAACATCCTGGAAGCTTAATTCGGGTTTTTGGGTTATAGTAAAGGGCTTTGAAGCCATGTATAAATGCCCCACTAAAACCAAATTTGGCTAAAACCGTATCTAGATACGTCCAGAGGACACTATCAAATGCCTTGTTTATATCTAAACTCAAAAGCAATACTGAGTTTGAGTTCATATGGGCGTCCTGCAGGATATTAGTGGCTAAACGTATATTATCTGTGATCTGCCTCGATGGGATAAATCCGGTTTGATCGGGCGATATCAAGGTAATAATGACTTTGGCCAGTCTGTCAGCCAGGATCCTGCCGAATATTTTAAGATCATTATTTATAACCGAAATGGGGCGAAAATTTTGGGGGAGGGTATGATCTTTGCCGGGTTTGGGAATAAGGGACATGTTGGCTAGCAACATTTCTGTAGCAAAACTTTGTCCTTTGAGTATTTGATTATACA